>KZ111245.1:127948-455194 GCA_002120335.1 Hypoxylon sp. EC38
ATTTTAATTAACTTATATATAAATAACTTTAATATTATATATATAATTATAATATATATATATAATTATAATATATATATAATTATAACTTATATAATATATTATTATAATAAATATATAATTATATTTTAATAATTTATTAAGTTTAAATAAAATATTATTAATTAATATAATATTATTTAAAAAAAATTATAATTAATTTAATAAAATTTTATAATTATTTTTAATTTAATATATTAATATTATAAATATAACTTTTTTTAATTTAATAATGTTAATATAAAAATTTTAATAATTATATTATTAAAAAAATAAAAGGCTTTTATAAAAGTATTTAAAAATAATAATTATATTAATAATTAAAATTATTACTAATATAATGTTAATAAACCTTTTCCTTATAATAATATAATTATTTTTTATTATAATTAGTTATAATATTACGAACATATTAATAGTTTTATTATGTTCGTATAGCAAAACGTTGCTTACTACGTAGTGTAATACTTTAATAAATAAGCTAGGTAGTTATATTTCAACAATTTACAACCGTATATGTCGGTACTATGGTACGTGGCTGTACGTGGCTGATTAAATAATCGTGCACAGGCCCGTACACCCCACACTCGTGGT
Organism: Hypoxylon sp. EC38; assembly: GCA_002120335.1. Lineage (NCBI taxonomy): Eukaryota > Fungi > Ascomycota > Sordariomycetes > Xylariales > Hypoxylaceae > Hypoxylon > Hypoxylon sp. EC38. Next base: position 128,582 of record KZ111245.1, read on the forward strand.
ATTTAAAGGTGCCTCCACCTTAGCTAGATCTTCCCTTCTTTATACTGAATACAACCTCTTTTACCATACCCACATTGACTGCTGTACAGCACACCCCTTCTCTATTAAGCTATTAATAGACCTTGTCCATCCAACAGTATACATTAGTTGCGGACGGTGCAAACATAAACTGATTAAACCGCCCTTACATGATTTAGTGTTCGGTTGATCCATACGTTTTGTTATGAAAATATATTCATTTATTGTATTAACCTTGCGGTTTCGTGGCTCTCAAACCTCATCTCCATGATCGTGAACTAGCAAGGAATTCATTTGAACGTAGGAATTTCCTTCACTGGTTCCAGTGGGACTTATAGTAGCTGGGTTGCTGGCTTCATCTTCAACGCAGATAATGTCCATCTTTATAAACTCATACTCAGTATGATCGATATGGAAGACAGCTTATTTTTAAACCAATGCTCTATGATGTTCGCTTATTATATCGCACCCAATTCCTTTAATTTTGAAATCAAGCCATCCACATCCTCGACCTTACCACCTCCTTTTCGTGGCGGCGGTTCTACATCATAACGTTAGTATATCCACTAGGAGGGCATATATATATAAAGACGTAGAGAAACGTACCAGTGACCTTAACAACCTTCAACCTCCTCTCATTCGCAACACCCAAATCACTCAAGCTCATCTTAACGAGCGGTTTCTTCTTAGCCTTCATGATATTCGGCAAGCTCGCATAACGAGGCTCATTAAGTCGTAAATCCGTCGTGATAACCATAGGCAGCTTCGCGCGCACCGTTTCCACGCCGCCATCAACTTCCTTCGTAACCTCAACCGTATCCCCCTTCCCAAAAACTACTTTGCTGGCCTGCGTAGCCTGAGGCCAGCCCAGCAAGCCCGCCAACATCGGGCCCGTCTGAGCGGCATCGTCGTCGATGCTCTGCTTGCCGAGGATAACCAGGTTGCTCTTCTCCTTCTCGACAGTCGCCTTGAGCAGCTTGGCCACGCTCAATGGTTCCAGATCTTCGCCTTCCTTAACATCGACGTGGATGCCGCGGTCGGCGCCCATCGCCATGGCCGTACGCAGCACATCGGCGGCTTTGGTGGGTCCGGCCGAGATCACGCAGATGTCCTCGACGCCGCCGGGAGCGGAGTTCTTCTCGCGGATGCGCACCGACTCTTCGACCGAGAGTTCGTCGAACGGGTTCATCGAGTGCTTGACGCCGGCGGTCTCGACACCTGTCTGCGCTTTGTTGACGCGGGGTTTGACCTGCAGACAGCAAAGTCAGTGGTTAATATCTTTTTTTCCTCCTTTCCTCCTCCCTCCTCACTGTGCATAGCTAGATGGTCAGTTGAAACTTACCGCATAATCAATGACCCGCTTTACGGGCACGAGAATGCGTAGTGCAGACATGGCGAGTTCGTGGCTTTGCTGAATGTCTCAGAAAAGCGAGGGGGAGAGTTCAATTGATTGATGAGCTTATGCCGTCTCTTGTTGAATGTTCGGGCTAAAGCTCCGTTCAATGACGCAGGAAAAACCGCGCCCGAGACCGGCGATAGCCGCGCTTCCACTAAGGCTGTTCAAACCTCGGCCAAAACTGCCCCACGTGATGGTCTCCTATAAGTGCAACCTCATACTCTCTCCCTAACGTGCATGAAGCCGATGTGGTATGTCTTTATGTACAAATCGTAGTTTGCTGAAAATTCTTATATCTATACTAAAACGGGTAGTTATGAAAAACCAACGCCAAACTTCCTAAAGCTGAATACCTACATGTAGGTTAGAAGAGATACTTTGAACCGCTTTATTGATTCTAAGACATATGTACATCCGCTACCCAAAACTCCATCTAGGTAACCTAATTATACAGCATAGCATCGTATCTGTCATCTAGAGGTATAATTGACATAACCCGATGCCTATGCACCTACACTGCACGTCTCTTTCACCCTACTCCCCCATAACCACCAACCCTTCCTTACTCATTACATCACATCGCGTCACTACCAATCATCCCACTCGTCGTCCTTCTTAGCCGGGGCGGAGGTATTCTTACTACCACCCTTACCCATGGCCGAAGTTCCGATAGAGCTGTACTTAGGACCGGTGCCGTGCCGTTGATCCGCCGCGGCGGCGAAGTCGTCCCAGAAGGCCTTCTTGCTCTCGTCTAGCGGGGCCTGCCGCCGGTGGTCCTCGGACCCTTCCACGAAGCGATTGAAGCGTTCCTGCGCGGTCATCGCGCCCGCTTGCGCCGCCTTGCCTACGTTCCCTGCTGCTACTCGTGCCTGTGCCGCGAAGTCTGATTCTGAGATCTGTTTGCATAAGGGTCAGCATCAGCAAATACGCGTGAATAATCGCGTGGTCAAAAGCGTGAATAGCATTGCTCACCTGCTTAGCCGTAGGCTGAATGAAATCATCATTGATCCCCTTAGCCGTCCTGCTTACTGTCGTAGTGAACCAACCAAAGCCCTTCGTCAGCGCCGCCACAGGGTCCTTCTGCACATCCGACAGGTCCGGAAGCCCTCCGCCGTTGCTCTTAGCAGGCATCGGTGTGTTTCCAAACCCGGCATATTTGCCTCCCTGGCTAGGCGGCAAGTCCTCCGACCTCGACGCGTTCTCCTTTCCTAATCGCGCAAAGTATTCATCATCGACTTTAGCCTTAACGCCCGGTCGGTTAGGACTCGCCGTCCGACTTCCGCTCGTCGCGACGCCCTGCAGTGGCGTCCCAGTCCTACTGGCCTGTTTCGTGGGCGGCTTCGCGGCGCTCGTAGTAGTAGGTTTGGGAGTGCTCTTCCGCTCGCCGGGGACGTACTCCCTCCCTTCGACCTTAGCGCTCAGCCTCTCCTTCCACTCCTCGCCGACCTCGCCGCTGTACCGCTCCGCGATAGTCGCGTCGTCCCAGCTGAGGCCGCGCATCTTGGTGTCCTCGTGCTGCTCGAAGAACGACCTCCACCCCTGGTTTCCGCCGAGTCGCATGCGCTCGATCTCGGCCTGCTTGAAGGCATCCATGGTGACGGAGCGGACGAAGGAGATGTGGACGCCGAGGCCGCGATGGACGCCGGCGCAGGAGAGGCAGATGAAGACGCCGAACTTGGGGGATGCCCATTGTGGGTTCGGGGCGTTGCAGTCGCAGCAGACGTTATTGTTGTTCGTCTTTTGAATGGCCAGGAGCTATAAAACGAACAAGCAATCAGCAAGCAATCAGCAAGCAATCAGCAAGCGCTCAGCAAGATACGTGTAGTAGATAGCTATCATTAGGAAGGCTTGGCTCCAATTATAAGGGGGCAGACTGAATAACAATATATACCTTCGATCTAGTCTCAGGATCGACTTCCCACATGGCTTTCGAAGCCATAATTGGTCGTTATTTTGCGCTGAAGCAGCAGTTGGAAATATTACAAGTCTACGAAATCAATCAGCTGGTGGCTATCGAGAAAGCCAAACAGTAAGCGATAACAATGATTACTCCAATTATGTCGAGATTTGTACGCGAGGATAGTTTTACTAGCGTACGTGGTATCAATCAAACGTGTAAGGTTGTACAAGCATCAAGGTCAATGGAATAGGGATATCGGACGCCAAGACCGACTCTCCACACCTGGCTTTACTGCAAAAAGAACATGGTGCTTCTATCCCTGACATGGGGGAGGGAGGAAAAAAAAATTGAAAATCTAGAATCCAAAAGGTACATACACATGTACCGTACCTTGTGTCACAGCATTAGGTACCTAAGCACAGCCACATCCCGATGGGCTACATACATGTAATTTCCTTCATCTTGTGCTACATTAGGTATGTACCTATCTTACTACCCGCCTATAGTATTAGTATACCTTCAACAGTTCAAAATATCTTGTCTAAGCAGTCATCGTTATGAGGTTATTATTGAGTTGCGAATGTTTATCAATTCAGGCTATTAATAGTCTACGGCTCAGTCATCAGAAGTTAAGGAGTCGAGTCAAGTCAAAGGCACGTTCAAAGGTCTAACAGTTCATGATCAATCGTCTCTATTTTGTGCTCGCGAGAACTTTTCCGAGTCCACCGGAACCCCCTCCGTTGTCCAGCTAGTGTACAACCCATGAAAATGCTCGAGGTGGCTGTCAAAAGGCATTCGTAAAATTAAGATGTGCCAAAACTGTAGCATGATGGTTCAAACGTCTGTCAGAATACAAATGTCATTAACAACCTTTGCTACCGACGATATCTGAGACCATTTCATGCTGCTTGCTTTGGTGGGTTTTCTGAAGTATCTATGGTGCCGAAAATCAAAGAAACAAGCCGTCCCCGACGTTATTCATCACGTAAAACTCGATCGGCGCATGATTAACTTGACTAAGATGTTCTCTGTGTGGTAATGGGGGTTCGGGTCCACCTCCGATCACAGATTAAGAGCCGTCGAGATATGCTTAGAAAACCTAAGCAGCAGCAGGAGCAGCCTCCTGACCGTTGGTCTCGTTGTCGTGAGGGATGTTAGCCTCTTCGTCGGTCTTGTCAGGACTGTCAATGGCGACCTTGACAGCGATCTCGCGGCCCTCAATCTCCTTGCCGTTCATCTCGGCAACGGCCTTCTGCTGCAGCTCCTCCGAGGCGAGGGTGACGAAGCCGAAGCCACGACCCTTGCGGGGCTCACCGCGAGCCTGGAGCTTCTTGATCATGAATCGGGGGATGGGGCGCAGGGCGATCTTCGCAGAGGATGGTTGGTAATCTTTGAAGAGATCCTTTAACTGTGGAAAAGATTAATAAATGTACAACGAGCATCTAGAAAAGTGTCGATTTACCTTCTCCTCGGTTAGGTCATAGGGCAGGTTAGCGACCATAACCTTGTTCTTGGAGGGAATGCCGTCAGCAGGCGGTCCGCGCTCACGGCGCTCACGAGCAGGGCCCTTCTTGGTCTTCTCAGCCTTGTCAGTGTCCGTCTTGTTGGTGATGTCGGTCAGAGGAAGAACCTCAGAATTGTCGGGGGCACCGGTAGTGTTGGCAGCCGCCTCATTAGCAGGGGCATCATCCTTTGCACCCTCCTAAATCCTGTAATTAGTTCGACTGTACACGCATTACGTCTATATGGAAACGGGGTGAAACATACAGATCTTCCGCCACGACCAGCGCGACCAGCACGTCCGCGACCGCGGCCACGGCCACGACCAGAAGCTCGGCGTCGAGATCCCTCAGCACCACCTTCACCGTTGGTAGCACCCTCAGCTTTCTCGCCAGCCGGCTGAGGAGTGCGGGCGAGTTGAACAGAGACCTTTCGCTCGAGAATCTCCTTGCCGGAGAGCTCAGCGATGGCACGCTCGGCCTCGGTGGGGGTGGAAAGATCAACGAAGGCATAACCAACGGGGCGGTCGGTGCGAGGGTTCTTAGGAATGGAGACGGATTCACTGAGTACTAATTAGTATAGGTTCCAATACAGGTCCACTCTTGAATTGCTAGGCATCATGTGAAGATGAGAAGCGACTATGGGCACACCGCTAGTTGCCTGCTGTCATGGCTCCACAGAGACAGAGTCACTGGAGCTCGACCCGTCGTCAAAATGCCAATGTGGGACAAGGCAATCGAGTTGGGAATGAGTCAAGTAGTCAATCCATCACAAATTTGTGAAATCGCCACCATGCGCATGATGGTAGAATAAGAGGGATGCAAAAACTTACACAAGATAGCCCTTGAAGAATTCTTTCAACTCCCCCTCGGTTGTCGCGTATGCGAGGTTGCCGATGTACAGACGGCGGCCCTCGGCGGCGCTAGCATGGACGGCATCCTTGTTCTCGTCCTTGCCAGAGATTGAGGTATTGCTCAGAGCGTTGGTAACGTCGTTGACGGCAGCGTCAGCAACTTTCTCCACGGTGGTGGCCATTGTGAGTGATGATTCTGGTTGGGAGATTAGTTGAAGGTAGGTCGATTGGCTTGACGAAAAGCGATGATAGACGTTTGAGGACGTTCGGGTTTAGGTTCAGTATTGAACTCTTGAACAATGTCGGGGGAGGAATAGGGTGGCTACGTGCCCTAGAGAAGATTGAAAGAGTTGGGGTTTGGGTTGACTTGTGACACAACGAGCTTGAGATTGATGGAATTAGAGAGGTGTAAAGAAGAAATGAGGGAGACCAGATGTATGGACGCGGCCAGAATTTTTTAAGGGTTGTTGTTCCCTTGTGTGGGTCAGAAGGAAAAAGGATGGGGCCACGGCAGGTGTAGACACAGTGCATATGATATGCTTGGCAGGTGTGCATGGGCCAATTAAACAAGAGAGAAGCGAGCATGAACCAACATGAGTACGTACCTTGAACGTTGTCAAGTGGGAAAGTGGGAATCGCGTGAGCTGTATAGGTAGGTACCTGCCTATGTAAGATTGGGGAAAGCTTCCACAACGTGCGACCTAATACCTTGATTGTTAGCTCTTGACATACCCGTATATGTAGCACTAAATATCGAAATCATTTGTGTACACACCTAGTAATTATGGATCTTGCTTATGAGAGACGAGAAGCTTGGTCGAAACGGGTAGACTTTATGTCGAGGTTAAATCGAACGGAGGCAGCTGGCCTTTTTGTGGTGGATGGTCATAAGATAAAAGATGAGAAGGCGAAAGGAATTGTGGATGCGATTGAGTTAGGTGAAAAGAAGTTGTGAGGAGGAAAGAATTATCAATACCTTAGTTTGGTAGGTGCATGTGGGCAGACTTAGGCCTGAAAGAACAGTAAATGGGCTTCAATGTTGCTTGCTGCCTTCAATTCTTTCAGAGGACCTTCCGCGACAGAACAATAGATTGAGATGGAACATATGCACAATCCATTTTGACTTAGGTACGTACCCCATACGTAGTTGAGGCACCTGCCTGCATGCATGTATTTACAGTATATACATGTACGGAAGTAACCTTCGAAGAATACCTGTGTTTAAATCCATTCCAGGTACATAGTAATTCATTATAATAACATTGAAGCATATGAACATATCAAATATCAACTCATTACAAAATAGGAACTTCCTTATTTACTTGGCTTCGAATAATTCCGTCAATTCGGCGATCCCGGACGTGCCTCTGATAAATGCTGTTCTCATAGGTATCGCTCAAGGCGCTCCTGTCACGAGCTTGATCTTTCCGAGAAGCTGGGGATGGCATGGCACTTGCATACATGTAGTAAAATTCTTAGATCGCATAATTATGTATCTATACATTTATTCTCTGCGCACATACTGTATATAAGATATAAGATATTACGCTTGGGCAACAGAAAGGGAGCAGTGTTAAGATCCTAGGGTCAAGCTTCGGAAAACATGCTTTAATCGTCGAAATTGGACTCTGCAAAATTTCGGAGTGCATTGAAGACAGAAATTGCGCCACCTTAATGCTTGCTTCACCCATCTTTGTCATGTCAGCAATGTAAAATTCAAGAAATCGCATCTAGAGACAATCTATGTACTACATCCATTGGCCGCAACATACGATTTATCACAGAGCGGTCACGTCAGAACGTGCTTCTCATTGTTGGATTTTCTTTCCACGCAAATTAGAAGCCAGTCACAAGGCGGTCGACATTCTGGAAGCTTTGAAAGAACCTTGCTCCGGGGATTTGATGATCGAGCCACTCAGCGGGGACAAAACGAACTTTAACAAGGTCTTGTCTATACACACACCCTCGTTTCTTCATCGTCCAGACGCCTCCTTCACCTACACGTATGAACCTGGAGAACCTGAAAGAAACCGCCCCCCCCCCCCTTTTAACCCCTTACAGTTGCCATGAAAACCACATTATCTAATATGCACCGAACATTGCAAATTGAAATTGGAACATCAGGCTGGTCGAAAATCCGAAAATCAATGGATACCAGTGTGTTTTCAAGATAAGCGCATTTGGGCCAGCGAGTACATGTATCTACGGTGTAGAGTTCTACTTCTTGTGATAGACTACCTAAGTGGGCAGAGCCTTATATCGGTGAATGAGTCTTCCTAACACCTAACATTTTCAGGTGTCAATATGCGAGGTACCGTGCAATAGACAAACATGTTGTTGGGTTTTTGATCCACATGTTGTTGCCGGTCTGTTCGGCTGGGTAAGGTAGCTTATCAGCTCCTGTTGCGTGCATGAAATATTGCCAAACGGGCGGCCTTTACCAGAGTGCCGGCACCCCAGAAATGCAGACGGCCATAAAAAATTCAACCCAACGTTACTTTGCAGCCCCGACTTCAAAGGTGTGATTATTGTCTTGAGCTACATAATTTGACTACTTTGCGCGGTGGTGTATACGTACCTTTTATTGATAATGAAGAGCCGCAGACTTTCCAATTCTCACATCCACCCACTGTCAACGCCTACCGTAGAGAACCATGCAGCCATGTAACAGCTGCCCGCAACTAAAAGTTCTATCTTCATTTAGCGCCATGCCTAAAGGTTGAGACCTATGGTTTTGACAGCTGTCTCGTCACGTATGGATTCCTTCCGTCATGCTGATCTAGCTATTATGTAAAGCCATGGGGAAAATATGCCCTACGAAATGATATCGTTCTCACAATTCAGACCTCCGCTCTCTATTACTGCATAGGCACATACCGATATAGGTACCTCGTCTTACTCCGGTTGAAATTTATGCACATCACGTGAGCAAAATGCTTGACTCGTACTAAAAAGTTTCGGCCAACATACGTCAATTATAAGAATTTCACTATGTACATATGTACGAGGGTACCTACCCTGCTACCTATACATGATCAACTCAAGAATGCTCATATTTCGAGCCACCGCACCGTCTATGTACCACTTTATAGTCGCCTGAAAACGACTATTAATCACGTGGCGCACCATGCATGAGAGAATAGAACTTGTTGTTCCGCGAGGAGCTGGAAACTATCTAGCTACGGCTAGGATATTGTTGAGGAGGCTAAGCATCTTATATTATTCTCGATTTATAAGTTCAATTATACTTACTATTATTTTGTTGCTCTACTTTAGCTATTATGCTTGCGTTTTTAGGCGTATAATAAACCAATTAGATTTCGGAAATTAATATGTATATGCATACTCTTGTAGCCAGGTGAAGAAAACTACATACTCTAGACGCTAAATCACGAATGTCGATTAGAAGTCCCATAATATAGGACTATAGAAGAATCATTCTCGTTAATGATATATACATATAACTACGAGTTCTCTCTATACCAGAATCACTTTTATACATAGGCATAAGTAATGAGGCTATGGAGATCGTACTCAATAAAGAGTAGAACTCTAACAGTTAGGAGCCTTACATTCTTTGACTTCAGAGTAACCCTATACGTAAATTGCGGATTCAGCAATATGGAATTTGACATAACCCGGTATCGCCTATGACGTAGAGTAAATTTTCATTCGTCACAACTATCAGTCATTCATCAAGTTCAACTCTAAGCTATCCCAGAAATTGATTTTGTCGGTCGGGTTTGCCCCGAAAGCGTCATACCACTAAACCTCCGTCTCATATTTTCAGTACTACGGGGACCCGATTCTATCTCAGGGATAGAGATTACCCATGCAAGCCTGCTTGAAGCTTTGCCATCGGTGTCCAAGCAAAGTAATGATGTCAAACTTCGTCGACTGAGAGTTCAATTAGATTCGTAAGTTTATCGATAGAAAGGGCGAAGAGCTAATTAGGGCTGATCAGGGAGAGGTAAAGGCTGACAGTATGACTGTGGTTTCTCTAATACAATAATTTCAACCGTATAGTTTTACAGACGCCTATTTCTCTTGTCGACCTTGTACCTGAAAGGTCAACCAATTGGAATTATCAAGAATAGGGGCTTTCGCAACCGTAAGTTTGCTGGGAACCAGTTCATGAAACCCAGGCCGAAGACCAGAACCAACTTGAAGGAATTGGGGATCAATAAAGCGCACGGGCCATGTTAGTCATTAAGTTCTAGGTACCATTCAAGCCATTCAAGCCATTATAACTCTTTATCTTATCAATCTCATCTTACCAAGCCCTGTGTGATCTAACGCCGAACCCTTGTAGCCGTTCCCTTGGTTCTTTCTTTTTGCTTTTGATGTCATATAATTATATCCACGATGACTGCGGAGGGTAACGGTGACTATATTACCGGCGAAGATGGAGTCGTGCAACTTGAGGATAGACGCATGCTCATCCTTTACGGTTCCGAGACGGGGAATAGCCAAGACCTAGCCGGTGACCTTGAGCGGCTTGCCGAGAGGCTACACTTTAGAACATTGGTCTGTGAGATGAACGATGTTGAACTTGTAAGTCAAAGTCGAGCGACCAATTCAGTCTTTTTTATTCACACCCATCATGGCAAAGTCTATTCTCTGCTTGCTTAATCCCTCATAATCTTCGTAATTCATTGACCTCTCTTGTCTCTATTCCTTTCATGATTATTTTTACTGGGCGCACGGGACGTACGTCAACCCCTCTAGTTCCGGGCAAAATTTACCTAAGGTAGCGAGCATTCACTCACATTTCATCATCGTTGTGTTGTTCACTTGTGACCTTGGAAACCAGGTTTGCCGAGCACTTCTCCCTATTTATGCAATTATAATTATCAACGAATCGCACCTGGTAACAAGACCTGCCTCATTTAGAATGTTTTACTACAATACCCTCTGATCATATTTGTGGTTTCCACCACAGGTCAGGGTGAGATACCGCAAAACGCACTCAAGTTTTGGAAGAGCCTCCTCCGCAAACGACTTCCGCCACACTGTCTGCAGCAAGTCAGATTCACCACTTTTGGCCTGGGCGACAGTTCCTACACCAAGTATGCAACTGCCCAAATTCCAAATTACATCATCGTCATCATCAACAACTAATTCTCTCAAATTCTGCAGGTACAACTGGGCAGCGAGGAAACTTCACAAACGTTTAGAGCAACTAGGTGCGACCGAGTTCTACCCACGTGGCGAGGCTGACGAGCGTCACGAAGACGGGTATGCTGTCTCCCCTGCTCTCTACCGTATATATGTTTGCTATTTTTTCCCCTTTCTCGTTTCCGCCAATTTTTATTTGACATGTCTAAGCGCATGGTCAATGCAGTCCCTACAGTCCGAAACTAATATCCTCTCACAGCATCGACGGTACGTTTCTGCCCTGGTCCTTGAGCCTTCGCAGCTATCTTCTGAAAGATTATCCTCTGCCTCGGGGTTTATCACCTATATCCCCAGAAGTACAACTTCCCCCGAAATTCACAATAGAGCTAGTGCCCAACATGGATTCCTCGGATGAGCCAATGCCTGACCGCGACGCGCAACATGTTGAAGGCGCCAACAGTCCAGACCAATTCCCATTACCGGCTACTGTCGCAATATCAAATGGGGATCGCCAACAATCTCACCAGGAACAGATTTTCGATAGAACTGCAGCGCTTTTCAGCCATGTCGACACGCCTGAACCCAAGGTATTGGAGCATGCTTTACGGGCCGAGAGGTTATCCATTAACAGCAATACATATTCCGCTCGCCTTTCAGAGCAAACGGCCAACCAAATCCCGGGTGGAATAGATATCCTAGACCGACCCAATGTGCTAAGAGATCACCCGGCGAAGTACTCCCTGGAGGATTCGACTGTTAAGGAAGTCCTTCCTCCTCCCGATCTTCTTCCCGTCCCTAAAGGATGGCCCGCTATTCTACGCGAGAACCGTCGTGTCACACCCACCACACATTGGCAAGATGTCCGTCATCTGGTGTTCGAAGTTGCTGCGCAGCCAAGCATGGCTAGAAGAGGCGAATTAGGTCTCTTTAGCTACGTACCAGGCGATGCCGTTGTCATATATCCCAAGAATTTTCCAGCGGATGTGCAAGGGCTTATCGATCTCATGGGTTGGCAAGATGTTGCCGACTTGCCTTTTGAGCATCGCGCGAGACATACCGGCATGATTTCTTCGGCACCCAAGAACTGTTACCCGCTCCCTCATTCTACCTTGCGGCAACTCTTACTTCATAACTATGATATTACTGCCATCCCGAAGCGTGTATTCTTTGAAGATATAGCATTCTATACCGACGACCCCATGCACCGAGAGCGTCTCAGGGAATTTGCAAATCCTGGACTATCGGACGAATTTTACGACTACACATCTCGGCCCCGGAGATCAATCTTAGAAGTTCTGCAGGACTTTCCGTCCGTTAAGATCCCCTACCAACATGTACCGTCCATTTTTCCCGTCATGCGCGGCCGAGAATACAGCATTGCGAGCGGCGGTTCGCTTCTTAAGAGTGAAGGCAATCACCAAATTACTAGAGTTGAACTTCTAGTAGCGTTAGTAAAATACAAGACAGTGCTACGCAAGACCCGACAGGGTCTCTGCTCTCGTTATCTGGCATCGCTACAGCCCGGTACAATCATAAACCTCACCCACAGAGAGTATGATGGCCTAGAGGCGAGCTTTTGTCAGAGACCGTTGCTGGCAATTGCCCCAGGCACCGGTATTGCGCCTATACGCGCCCACCTCTGGGATCGGCGTGATGAGCCGCAAGCAGGGGATGTCATACTGTTCTTCGGCGGCCGGAATCAAAACGCCGACTTTTACTTTAAGAACGAATGGGAGAAGCTGGGAATTAAAGTTTTCACAGCCTTCTCCAGAGACCAAAAGGAAAAGATCTATGTACAGGACCGTATTCGCCAGAACGCGTTGCTGGTATGTGACTACATCCAGAGAGGGGCCGCAATCTGCATTTGTGGGAGTTCAGGGAAGATGCCGGAGGCTGTTCGAACAGCTCTGTACGATGCCATGGTGATGGGGAAGATGGCTCCCGATCGTGAGACGGCGCAGAAGGTTTTACACTCCTCAAACCCGATATGGGAAGAGGTATGGTGAGGTGATAGGAGAAATCAGTGTTTAGGTAGTGGGGATACCACTCAAAAAACACTACAGTGTAACATTCGCCAGCCATAATACTATGTTCCAAACTCGGATAAGGTGTAAATGAAATTGACGGCAGCAGGGCGGCAGGTTTACCTGGCGCACCGACGTGTGTTTCCTTGCTCAGATATTTAGTGACTGATCAGGTAAGTAGTTTATCCCCTGAAGGCGAATAAAGTTACAGATAAGGGGAGTAGGTAGTCATTTGAAAGGAAGAATATCTCTTCGATCTCATACTTTCTAAACTTAGACGAAAGGCTAGTTGAAGTGTCAACCCCAGATCTCCAAGGCTCTGCGTCGATATTACCCTTTTCAGGAACCCGATTTTCCTGTGTTACCACATTCAAATGCCGGCGGGAGGGGCAAGGCTCTGCCCAGGGCCTTCCTAGAGTCCTACATAGCTGGCTACCTCCATACCTGACTTGTAAATGTTTCTCAACTTCGGCTTCTTCAACGTCTTTGGAATCTTAAGCTTTATGGCACTTTACTCTTACGATTCATAGTGAACTGTTCACCACCAAAATGAACCCGACACACCCCTCAGCTGATACGAAACAAGTCCAGTTACGAGCTCTGAATCAGCTAACGCCCATCTTTCAGCTCAGCCCTGCGCAACTATACGCCAATTTACCTTTGGGTCAGAATCGCACTATTCGGCTCTTGGACTTGGATGGCCTGCCGTCCAAATTAGATACCGACGAAACGCCATTAGTAGGCACTCTCCGAGTCGTGTCCTTGTCGATGAAGCCTCGCTTCACGGCCCTGTCTTATGTCTGGGGTGCATTTTCAACGCCACACCCAGATACACTAGAGTTACGACATAGCGGCGGCCAGAACGTCACGTTGGAAATATCTACGAATTGTCGGGATGCTTTACGTGCCCTCCGGCGAAAATATGGTGCCTTGTGTATCTGGGTCGACGCTATATGTATCAACCAGCATAATAATGCGGAAAAAGAGTCTCAGATTCCATTGATGGAAGATATCTTTTCTTGGGCCACTGTCGTCTACGCGTGGTTGGGACCCGGTACTGATGCTTCGGACAGGGTGATGAATTGGGTCTGTAGGGTTGCACAATTCAAATTTTTGGACATTGCCTCTGCACAATATCCCCCAACTTCGAGAAACCGGCTGCGCAACAATTTGATTTCTGTATATCACATGCTGGTTTTATATTTTCGCGCAACCATAGACGTATTCTTGGGACTTATTCTGTCTCCAATAACATACGCAATGTTAAAGAGCGGACAACGAGTACCTAGCTATATTCGGAGAAGCTATTCGATAACAGAGCACATCGAGCAGCTCCTGGGTGATCTCGTGCATCCAGACGATTTATACGAATTTTCGAATAACGAGTGGTTCTGGCGAGCCTGGACTTTTCAAGAGCTTATCCTTGCTCCTAACGTCATTCTCGTTTGTGGGCATCATCACTTGGAGTGGACCAGATTTATCGCAGCTTTTAAGATATACAGTCTTGTCGGAGTCCACAGCGATTCAATACGATCACCCCAGCGCATTTCAGAGTACAGGGTTGTCCCACAATCAATGTTCCATCTGATCCATATTTGGATACATACCAAAAGGCAGCTAGAACCTCAGGGATTGCATTATTTTACCTATGAATCTTGGTTGGGAGGGGATATTCAGAAATATTATGCTCTTATCCATTTTTATAAGTGCAGGCTTCTGGTCCACCTTTGCGTTGCGATTTTAGTGGCGTCTCCTTTTCTGATTGCCTTCATACTTGTGCGTGACGGGATGACAAGGAGGTTGGTAATAGTGTTCACGACGTTTATGGTACGTATAACGTGTTATATCCTAACTCTTAACTACCAGACACAAATTCTCATTCAGAATTTGGCAGACTTCTAGCTAACGCTTTTTAAGTGAGTAATACGGCCCTTATGTTCGTCATCCATGTTCTTCAACTCAAATCACTAATTAAAGCGAAGAACTAGTTCAACAATCATGTTGAATCTTACGACTAATGGTCCTCCCCCCTGGCTTCTACTATTGGAATCACTTAAAGCAAACGACAGAGGACATGAGAAGCTTTATCTCGCAGGCATAGTTCAAGCGATCCGTACGCGGCATACTACCAATGACAAAGACCGTTCCTATGCGGTTTACGGTGTTCTACAACGCCTCGGTGTCAAGGAGCTCTCCAATCCCGACTACTCGGCATCGTTAGATCAAGTGTATAAAGAACTCGTCATGGATCTGTTGCGATATAAACATGCACTTATACACCTGCTTATAGATGCCGGAATTTCCACCGGCATCGGCCGCCCATCATGGGTCCCAGACTTGAGGATCGTCGCAGACAGGCAATGGGTTCGCTCTGACTATATTATAAAACCGGTAGAGCGCGCTGCCACTCCAACCTCAAGTGCCTGGGTTGAATTTGGAAGAAATGATGAACTTGTCGTCACAGGTATCCCAAAGGGTACAATTACATTTTGTTCGGCGCGGCTTCGTAGAATCGAGACCACAGGAACGGATCCGCCTGGCTCTGCCGATATGCGTGCTGCAACATTAATGCTTACACGCTGGCTCGCAGGCCTCATTAGAGAGGCTCCCAACATTGAAGCTTATCAGCCCATCTGTAAAGCAGCTGCAAAGGTATTGGCCGCTGACATTGATTCTAAAATTGGGTTAGATCTTACTGGAGAAGACTTCTTCACTTGGTACAAAGTGTTAACCTGTAGCAAGTTGGCTCTTGAAGAGCGCGCAGGTCCAGGGTTCGAAGGTCACGGCCCTAGTCCTGAAGACTCCGAAGATAATGACATAGGACAGGTGTATGACTCTCATCTCCAAGGCGATGTCGCTAAAGATATGACAATAAAAATCTGCAACCACATCGCGGGGCGAAGGAACGTCTTTATCACCACGAATGGCCTTGCTGGCTCGGGACCAGAAGCGATGAGCTCTGGCGACATTGTCATGCTAATCGCAGGGATTCCTGTCCCGATGATTTTGCGTCAAGTAGTCGCTGATGGCGGTGAGATAAGGGATAGTCTTACTTATCGTATCATTGGACCCGCGTTTGTTCTCGGCCTCATGAAAGGAGAAGGCTTCGAGACAGATACACAGACGGAAAATATCATTCTAGTCTGAGAGATAAGACGCAGCAGCCCCAGAGCGATTGATTTCTTGAGCTCATGCTCCAGAGTAGGAGGTTAAGTACCGTCACTTATAACAATATGTATTCGTTTATTTAGCCTCTCAAGTAATATGGAGGAGAGGTAATTTGTATTTTCACTCTACCATACTTGTCACCCTACTCCACAACTATGTTAAATACTAGCCAGATTTCCAAGTTTTGGCAGCTTTCATAACTACCAACTTTCCCAATCATTTCCCCTTATTTCTTTGCGGAGTGTCGACGTTTATGGAATTATGTCGCAAAGGGTACTACACGTTGCCCACTTATGCTTTCTAATCTGATATCTATCTCACTCGTCTTCTGTTAGATATAGTCAGAAAGTTCGCACAGTGCGGACTAATTAGAACCATGCCTTGGGTGAGAAGAGAAAGAGAGTAATGCTAGTGCCGTTGACTTGCCATAACCCACTAAATCTTGGTGGCAAGGCTGTCTATCAATAGAAGTGATCCCGATGATTACAATTATATGTAGGTATGTTTTTAAATAAGAGGGGGGCTAGATACTTGGACGGTATCTAGAAATGATGCGTCATCTAAATTGTTAATCCTTTCACATGTCTATCACGTTGATGCATATTAATAACAACAAAATGCAGAATGTTTTACATCCTCGCGACACAATCCGACTCTCCCTGACTTGTAAGACGGCGGATTGCGAGCGATTTAGACTTAGTTGCTCCTTCCATCGCCTCACGTAGCTAATCCGCCAACATAATGGGATCAATAGAGAACGATGATGTCATATCTCATCTATATCTTGGTAATATATATGGTAGCTATGCCCTTGAAGCCTATAATAAGTTGGGTGGCGAACCTTGGGGGAAAATTAAGTCTACGAAGGATTCTTGTTGGCCTGCGAAACGCTTCCGTTCGAAACTCACCTCCAACAAGCTAATAGACCCCTACGACGATGAATGTTGGCCATATTACTCATATTACAAGGAAAGCTACTGTTGCTTCGTCCTCGAACATCTAAAACTTTAACCTGAATACAGAAGTGCCGTATAATCGGTCCCGAAGCTGGCCTATCCTTGTGACTCTAGTGTCGCAGTGATTACAGTGAGGTTACATATGTCCGATACAAGTGAAGACCAACTGAACTGCCAGTCGGCCTGCTGAAAACGGGTTCCTAAGGCGGCGGGCTGAACCCATAATGAGCAACAAGGTGGGCATCAATATAAAGAGATATCGACCAGATATTCCTTACGGTACTTCTATACCCTCGTCCTACTGTTTTGCTATATCGCATGCTATGATTACCATGGAAAAAGAAAAAAGAAATAGAATACGAGGCTGAATTAATCTAGATTGGTACTAGTATTCGAGGACTAAGCATCCCATAAGCATGCCCGGGCCAGGTACGCGCGTGGTACGAAGGATCTTCGCTGCAGGGACTAATTTGGCCGTCTAGCTACCGTAGACGTCGCAATTCAGGATTCTGGTATATGTTCTAAAAGTGACGTGACCGGAGAAAACCGACGAAAAATGAACGGTGACAAGTCACAAGTCACAAAACAGGATGAAGTCTAAAGTAGGAATTGGGTATGTATGTTGAAAACTTTTGTTTTCGGTGGAGCAGGCAACCTTTCGCTAATTTTTGCCTTCCATGTCGTCTGCTTATCCCACATCCCCTGGCAGATGCGGCTCCAACACGCATAGGTGGGATTGCCTAGATACCTAGGCAGGTAATTAATTATAATAGTATGTACAAATCTTGAGACCCTGCTCTGTTCCGCGCCCCTGAATCCTTTAGCCCCCAACGCTGAGGACGGTATTTCCTCCGGGTATCATAACGTCATCAATTGAACGATTGATTTTTCGTACTGTTTTGCCTTTCTGCGCCTCCCCTACCTTCTCCTTAGACCGTGAAAATGAAGACAATCCTTCGAATATAGTACGTGTGTGTGTGTGTGCGTGTGTGTGTGTAAAGCCTGAGCGATAGTGCAATACAGGTACTGTACATAGAAGATCTTCACAGCCAGAAAAGTAATGTCCCCAAACACCCAACGCCAATCGCAAACGCCCGGTGAGGCCGTGAGGCCGAGCTCCCGTTATCCTGATGCGCTGTGCCAGTTGCCGCGGGCATAGTCATTGCCGCATTGCCGCCGCCACCGTGTCCCGGCATGAGCGTTGTCGTGGACGCGTACGGGGCGCCGAGCGTCCAAGTCTCCATGCCGACACCTTTCGGCCCAATAGTCAATGTGTGGCCACCGATGACAGTCGTCACGGCCGTCGAGGCGCTGAAGCCGACGTGGAAGGTCTTACCGCCGAGTTCCACGGCTGTTAACCCCATCTGTGTGATTGTGGCTCCGCCCGCGATTTCGTACCGGGTAGAACCGGGCGCTGCTGTCAATCCCCCGAGAGTATGGCCGTGGAGAATGATTCCCGTTGGTGCAATAAGGATTGTATCTCCATCAATGACGGTTGTGATCGTGTTGCCGAGGCCAGAGTCCGGCCCGTATGCGATTGTCGTGCCCTCGACGACGACCTTGTCTGACCCGATGGCCGTGATTAGTTCGCCTCCCATGACCGCCGTCTGTGTTGGCCCGGGTTCTGTGGCGGCGTGTAGAGTCTGACTAGGGAAGATGATCTCCGCGGGTCCGAGAGTTATCGTCTGCCCCTTGATTACGGCTACAGTGGGTGTAGGACTGATGGTGAAAACTGTGTCGTCAATTATCGCGATTGATGGACCGTATACTACTCCTAGACCCCCAACATCGGTAGTTATTGGCATAGGCGTGGGTACGAGCCCACCTCCTGCATTGGAAGGAGGCCGATTAACTGTGGCCCCAGCCCCTATTATCTTGGATGGATTGATGATGAAAGTCTCACCGCCCGCGACCACGGTAGATGTTGGCTGGGCCGGGTTGTCGGCGAATGTATGGTCATCGATTATTACTTGGCCCGGCTGAACTATCACAGTTACTGGAACGGTACCTGGGCCTGTGCCCGCACCATTTCTGCCACTATTACTACCACCGTTATTACCTACGCCATTGTCTGGAGCCGGAGTTGGCGATGATTTAGCCGATTCGACAGGGTCCGTAAGCATACCGTATTCGGGGGTAACTACCGCGCTACCACTGACTGCCGATTCGTGGCCATTTGGTCCGCCTGGAGATCCGCCGTAACTGGGAGGAGTTTCCGTTGGGAAAACAACGGCTGGGTTCTTGTCCGTCGTAACTAGAGTAACTGTAACGACCGGGGTAGGGTTGAGTAAATCGCCCGTTGAAGTATGGATAAGGGAGCAAGACTCGCCGGACCCATCGCAAATTGTGATTGTGAACCGACCCGTCGGGGTCTCTTTGGGGGTACATGGTATGGGAGTACTTATGGGTACGTAAGGTGGAATGTAGTCGGCTGGGTCCCCAGTCCAGGTTATTGTCGAAGTATGGATAACGATATAAGAAGTGACAGTGACCGGGCCTGTTCTCTGCGGCGGGCACTCGCTCGGTGTCGCAGTTACAGTCACAGGTGTGCTGGTCGTTGGAGGGGGTAGAGTCACGGTGGGTGAAAATGGTGATGTGGTACTAGAAGTAGTATTCCAATTCCATGGTCTCGTCGCATTGGACTTGAATGACGAGCCTATCGTGGGGAAGAAAGTCCCAGTGCCTGTATCGGATGCAGAGATTAAGCTACTATCGACCGGTTGGGTAAGAATGGCCGAGCTCCCTCTTGTTGGCGTTGAGGTAGGTAATACAAGTGTCGGTCTCGCAATTGTCGTAATGGTTCCTAAGTTCAATGGAGCCCACCAAGACTCAGGTATCGGCAGAGAAGAGCTGTCTTCGAAGGAAACCACGGAAATAGACACATCACTAGTTAAAGAGACAGTGGCCGTATTTGAAATGGTTTCTATGGGCCATTGATACGTCTCTGAACTCGTCACTGTAAGACTAGAAGCTAGAATGTCAAGCGAGCTAGTGGCCACAGCAGTCGCCGAATTGTTGCGAGATGGTATCCTCTTGTTGAACCGACCAGAGCCATACTCTAGGTACTTTGAAGTTAATACTGTAAGCTTTCAAGGCAATAGTGAATCTAGACTGACCAGCTCTGACCAATTCTAGGCCATGACTTTGGGACACCACAACACACAGTAGCGTTAATATGATAATTAGCATTGCGTGCCCGGGACGAGTACGGTTATTCGTCCCTAACTCTCACCCGGTTCTTAAACCGGCGTGTTTACTTCGAGAAGAAGCCAACTTCTCGGCTCTACATCTGGAGGGGAATAAATATGGTTTTATGAAGAGACGCATCACGTGTGATAAAGAAGCGAGACGGGACGTCGCAATATCCCCACATCCATTGGTTGTGAATACTCGGCCGAGCCGCGACTTCTTATGTGAAGCATCATGGTTCGGAAGTGACAGGAGTCCAGAGGAGCTAGACCTGTCGGTAAGTGGCTTGCAAATACCGTAATGGGTTGGAACGTCAACACGGCATATTTGGTGATGAGTGGTTGTAAGGAGAAATTGATTTGCACCGTATTGGGTCTGGGTAGTGGGCCGATTCATTTGGGATACCGCCTAATAAGGGGAAGAATGCATATTCCCGGAAAAGAAGGACCCTATACCATATAGGTAATTACTTCGCAAAGCCTTCCATCGGACCTGTATCCTACTTATAAGCGAGCTCCCATGCATTGTGTCGTTAATCGTACCGATTTAAGCACCCTACCTACGTTTGTGGCTTGCTGGCTTTCCTGTTGAGCGATTCGTTCTATCAGGTCTTTTGTCTGAGAACTCGTCACTGGTTGAATAAACAAACAAGCGGGAGAGCATCGGGCGCTCTCAGTGGTGGAAGATCTGGATGAATGAATGAACAAGGTGGTGAAAGGGAAGTAACGAAACGACGATCAATTAAATTTGCCGGATGAAGGCTAGATTGCAGTATGTCGATGCCTAGTACCGATCACCAGATAATATGTGTGTAGAGGCGGACACTGTGTGAATAGCACTTTATTCTGGCTTGACTTACAGTACCTAGGTAGTATGAAACAGTATGAGCTCGGTAATATCCTGGCGTCTTGGATGCAAGTCGCTGAGAACTTGATATGTCCCAGGCATTCGGGGAGCAGTAGATTGAACTTCGGTGACGCATAAAACGTAAATGGAGTCGCTATCAACCAATATGGTGACCCGGCCATTTAGAGCAAGGCTACTGACCTTGTGGCTCTGCAGAATTCTGATCGGGTATAATACTGAGTATACCGAGACGAGGGTTTCGGCGTTGCGGTCTTATAAGGGGTAGAGAGATCAGCCAAGAGACATCATCTTAAATTCTTCCCGACATTATACGTGAGCTCGTAAGAATCTATACGATGTCTCGGTATTGGGAGTGTCAATGACTACTTGAACTCGCGGACATAAAGGCCGAGTTCGAGTCAATTGATAAATGTCTCCATTGCTCTATTGATATCGTTACTCCGGGTTTGACGGGAAGACCTGATCATCTAGATTCTAGAAGGGGAGGGCAACGATCTGGAAGTCTGAGCAAGCAAGGCGAGAAGACGAGACAAGCATTCTTTGAATACATATTGAATGTGCTGGAATGATATGAGAACGTAATGTATCGATAGACCCCATTAGACTTCCGGATAGGTACCTCCGGATGATTTACCTTTTGACCCAATCAAACCTTGACTTCGATTATGGGTAAAGCATCGTGGTCTGTTCTTTCCGGTCTTGGAACAGGAATGAGGAGGGAGGGGCGGGTGACAGCGAAGGCTGCGGGCTGCATAATTGTGAGGGAAGGGAAGGCAGATTCGGGGGATTATTCATCATGAAAGACCCACTGATCTCAAACAACAGTTGATTCCCTCTGTTCCTTCGGTTCGTCATTGTATCACCAACATCATCTTCTGTTCTACCTTGTCCGCTTGATTCAACTGTAGAGCCTTGATACTTCAGAATACCTCTTTATTGGAGATTGACATTGCGATCAAATCAAGTAAAAGGGTAGGCAAATCGTCAAAATACCGCTGATTCCTGCGCATGCGCGTACGCGTCCGGCCCGGTCCTCTTTAATTACTCGACTTGTCGGCAGAAAAGCCGGGCTACATCGTGTTATTTAACCAGCCCTGTCTAATTTACCACGTATTAACCAGTTTCGGCCACTGCCCTACCAGCTCGTCACGCAGCGATCATCAGATACCCAAAACTGCTAGTTACTGTCCCATTTCAATTGCTACGCCGTAGTTTGGTTAGGTAATCGAGGCGTAGGACTGCCGAAGACACCCTGGCACTGGAAGCTTTGTCCAGTGTGCTCATCTCACAGCCCGTGGGTCAATGCAAGTGCTACGAGCTAGAGTCCAGCGGAATAGCTGCAGTGTCGTCACAGCGAAAAAGTACCAGACGTCCCCCATTAGGTAATTATACTTATATGGGCGGGTTCCATTTAGTTGGGCACTAGCCACCGGACGCTAGCTTTAGTATCGTTGATATAGTTCGTTAACAACCGCCGTAAGAAGGGCATCTGGGGAACACTAGGCCGGAAAGCCATGCGAGAGGATGAGGTTACAACATCCAGAGCCGAGAACCAACACACTTCCTTCAACCACTTATCCGCCTTTCTCCTGCATAGCCAACTTGTTAAGCGCTACATCACCAATGATAACACGTAATATGTATACACATGCTAATCTTATACAATCGCTGATACTTTTACGCAGATCGATCTCTTCTAGAATATCGATCTACTTCTCGTCTAAAAAGGTATCTGATGTGTATTTTTCTAGCAGCATGCTAGATTCGCGAGGTTGTTAACCACCTATGTACCTAGGTAAGTACTTCAAGCCCGCTGGGAACGTGCTCTATTTTCTATGTCTCATGCATGTAGCGTGGTCATACCCCTGATAGGCACCCATGCCTCCCACTGGTAGGACCATGCTGACTTGCATTTTAGCCACAAGATGAGCACCCTTGGCCCCTGATGCCCCTGTACGGCCGCAAATCAGTACTAGGTTCTAGATAGCATGCTCCGTCGATCTACACTGGGCGTGGGCGTGACATGGGATGGCATGGACCATAGCTGCTATGGACAAGCATGGGATTGGGCGGTGCATGCAAAACCATTCATTAGCTGTACCCCGGCAGATCCCGCCACTGACGGAAATCCGCCTTGACTTATCATTTCGTACGCATTTTCTCTTCTTGCAACCAGCCTGCAGCGAAACTCGCTCGACAGAATTATTCTGCCTGTTCGGCCTAAGTTACCACCAGGAGCAATGATAGCACCCGTAATCGAACCGAATCGCGCAAGCTTTCGATTTTGATGGATTTGTATCGAATTTATTTCGACATCTCTGCAAGCCTCATGAAGCTTGGGAAAGGAAATAGTTGGTGACCTTGCGCGTCCCCTTGTACGACTGCCGGGTTCGTGCAACACGCTGGACAATGTTGAAGTATTTCCTCGCAACCATCATCGGGACGTTGCTCGTACCCGATTTAGTCAATGCCGACGATATCAGTGGCTTATGGATTGAACCATCTCTAGAATGGTACGTCAATCTGAACATTGGTTTGATATGGACAAAGAGTTAATACTGGTTTAGGTACGGTATCGATGGCAATTGGTCCTCGATTGGACTATTCGTGGGAGAGCCAGCTCAGGAGATTAATGTCACTATAAGCACCAGTCTATCCGAGATTTGGGTTGTTGAACCTGGTGGTTGCGGCCCTAGTAAGTAGACTTGAATCTAACATAGCGCAAATCGTCAATTCTGGACAGTACTCTGACAGTATCTCAACTAGCTTCTCACTGTACCGAAGCTCGCGGAGGTGTTTATAACATCGGCGCATCGCAAAGCTGGTCACCGCTTGGTGCTTGGCAGCTTGGATTAGACTATCTGGGGTTGGGAGGCAATGGAGATTATGGGATGGAGACTGTCGTCGTCTATGACAGCGTACGCCGCTGGCAGACATCCTTCAATAAGCAAGTCGTTGCTGGCATCAACGAAACTGGCTACTATACTGGATTCTTTGGCTTAGGGATCACGCCTGGCCGCTTTGATAACGTCGTTGCACAGAGTCCCATTGCCGCATTAGTTGAGCAAGATGGCATCATCCCAAGTCACAGCTATGGCTACACAGCTGGAGCATACTACGGTAAGTTCTAGGATAAAGATGGTCACGGATACATTGTCTAATTGCGATTAGGGGGCTCGCGAGGAACTCCTTTATCTCTAACGCTAGGCGGTTATGATGCTAATCGCTTCGAACCCCACGACATCAGATTTAGCCTCAATGCTACAACGAGGCAACCGGAGGTTCTTGTGAGGGCCATAACCGCATCAGTCTCTGATCCCAGCAACGCTCCAACTCCTTGGCCAAATCTGTCAGTCTCGTTGTCGTTCTTTAACGAGTCCGTAACAGCTCTGCTCGACAGCTCAACACCTTATCTTTGGCTTCCGGAAGCTATATGTGATCGATTTGCTGCTAGCCTAAATCTTACGTGGAATGAGACATTTGGACTTTACTTGTTCCCGGATAACGACAATCTGGAGCGGTTCCGCTCATCCCCTGATCTCTCTTTCACTTTTACCTTATCGAGTGCGGACAATCGTGATGACTTTGGACAACCTTTGAATGTCCACGGAGTCGTAAACGTCACAGTCTCTGCCAATGCGTTTATCCAAAGTCTTCGCTACCCATTCATGAACCTTATTGATTTTGGTGCACCAGCAATACCCTATTTTCCTTTAAAGCGCACTGGCAATGATGGTCCAGTTATTTTTGGGAGAAGCTTTTTCCAGGAGGCATACTTGATCACGAATTATGAAACAAGTAGCTTTTCGGTTCACAAGGCTAAGTTTCCAGAGCAGCCACTTCAGGATACGTCTATTCAAACTATAGCAGCTTCGGATAACAGCCCGTACCCTGGCCCGCCCTCGAGGCCTAGTAAAGAAGGGGGTCTTACACAGTCCCAAACCGTGGGCTTGGCTATAGGAATCTGCTTCCTAGGTATAGTCGCTATCACTGCCTTCTTCGTCTTGCGCAGAAGAAAGAGAAAGCAACGTACCACGGAAAATGCTGAGGAGCCTTTCAAAGATAAGGCTTCCACAATCGATTCATCACCACCTACTACGCCCGTAGCCCGAATTGTTTCAAAAATGTCGAAGAATTGCCCAATTACAAAGGCCATAAAGGGAAATAGCCGTAAAGAGCACGAGCGCGAGGAACATGAAGAGCTTGAAGAGCACGAAGATGATAAGGTGTTCGAATTCGCTGCGGATCAAACTCACGAGCGCTATGAATTGCCGGCCCCGGAACCCGTAGAGTTGGATGCTACCATGACTAAAGAAGCTATGGATGTTGGCAAAGAAACACACAGGATGAGCGGTTACGAGTTTGCAAAGCACCAATTAGAGCAGCAAAGGCAAGGATTGGTCCCTGAGTATACCCCTAGGGTGGTAGAAGCACCGATCAGGACGTATCACAATATCAACCTAGTGGCACAATATGGACCACTGGATCGCATCACCGAGACCCCTTCGCCAGCATCGAGTCCAACGTACGATAATTCAAGCAATAATATTCCCTCGCCCCTGAGTTCGCAGAGCGACTGGACAAACAGGATACCGGACCATTATTCTCCTATCGGGTTTGTCCCTACTCAAACTCTGTCACATTCAACCTCAAACCCGAACTTTACTTATGCACCGTCGTCATCGTCCTCGCTGAGTAGCCCTGGAGCGGCTTCGCTTGCTCGTTCTGCTTCAACCAGTGGGTTTGTACCGTCGCCACCTCCTCCACTCGTTGTGCCTCGGGCTTCGTTTCAGAGGGCACCAATCGATGCATCCCGCGTGGTCTGTTTAGGCCCTTTACCCGATAATGTTCGCTTACCCCATCGGTCTACTCAACCCACTCAACCCACTCAACCTACTCAACCTACTCAACCTACTCAGACATTTCAGCCATCAATACCTGAAGTTCTCCGTGTTGATGGTGAGACGTTTACTTATCCACCTATTCCTCCTATCCCACCCACCGAAGAATCTTGCCGTGTCTCTCGTCGCGTGTCGACGGCTGACACACTAGGAAGCAACTACACGGTTGAGGAAGAGGCACGCCTAGCCGCGGCGCGCGAGGCTGCGAATACCTTCGGCCGAATAGATGGGGACGACCTTATTCACATCCCGCAACCGGCATTGAAACGATATAGTTGGGAGGAACAATAATAGCTAACCCGTACACGTCCGAAAACATCTCCTTAACAATGTCGTAATCGTTCTTCTTATCGACTTGCTTGACGCATATCTCCTTTCTTTTCAAGATATAAGGATCTTTACGCTTATACTTTATTTCCCTATATACCAGCAGCGGAGTTCAGTGTGGTGGAATTTTGCTTTTACACATTAGCGGGACACACGTCATGCTTCGATGATGACGAAGAGCATGAGTGTGTGTGTGTGGATTCCCGAGCATCGTAACGGCGTTTCAATTAGGGGCGGCTATTGTCGATTTCGAGCGTGTAACCTTGCACCGTCGAGAATTAAGAGGGTGGATTGTAGCTACTAATTGATTTACTGAACGAGAGGAGGGTAGGTGGTTTGTTAACCGTCCATGTTGCTAGCGGGACTTGAAGAGGTTACTGGTACCGAGGTGTGGATGAAACGAGAGGCTGTGCCGTGATATCTGGCATGCGTGGGGTCCGGAGTAGATAGTTGGCTATACCTACCTAGGTGTTGAGCTACAGAAATCAGGGGAAATAGAGATCAAAGTCTCAATTTATTCATGCCCCTTCATAGCGATGCTATCGCGACTGTCTGAGTGCGGCGCTCCCGAATATCTGGGTATGATTATGAGGCATGGGCCTCCCTAGCTTCTATTTTAAGTACTGACCTATGTAAAGTGAGGAAAATTCTCTGCCTAAAAAAAAAAAAAAAAAAAAAAAGAAGAAGAAGAAGAAGAAGAAGAAGAAGAAGAAGAAGAAGAGGAGAAAGGATTGAGGTGCTTCTCGTTTGCTCAAATGGACCATATCCAGCATGCGATTGTTTCTGTTTTGCTTTCTCAGCCCGGTCTTATCAGCCGCTGTCTAATCACCAGGATCTTCGGTCGCGACTATAGGCCCTTGAGTCGCCCGGTCTTCGCCCTTCGAAAATTAATTGTTTCCGAATAATAATTCCTAACAAGACAAGATATAATTTTTCTTCTTGTCTTAGTAAATACACCATTCGTAGCTAAGAATGGGCTCCGAGCGTTTGGCGGAAGATGATAGTCACCAACATCATCGAGTTAGGTAGTTGCGAATGTCGTTTTATGTGGACTAATGGAAACATAATATTTGTAGGTACCCAGTAATGGATTTATTGATTTCGTCACTGCTGGTCGATGTGAACACTCCCGATTCACAATTCAAGGCCTTATTTGCTAGCTTGAGCTTAATGGAGTGCCTGAAACAGTCTAGGATACGTCGGTATACGAGTAAAGACGCATTAGCTTGGGCGGTAGATGGCATTTGGTAGCAACAATATTGATAAAGCTAAAGGCAAGAAGGTAGTGAACTAATTAAGCCCGAAAGCATCGGGCAAGAAGAGAATAAACAGTTCTAATGTCAAGAATACAATTGCCGATCGAAAACACAGCACGATATCACTTTATACAGCTCTTCCCTTCCCTTTGCCTAGGCTGCTACCCCCAAGCGTCGGAAACTCATCGTCGGTATTCCTCAGAGCAGCCATGCTTGACTTTCTACTTTCCTCCTCTGCCAGACTAAGTTGCAGTGCGAATTCCAGATCATCGTCAGTAGTCGACTGATAGCTAGTCGCCACAGCGCTTGCCGAGTCGGCCGGTTTTCCTATAGGAGTGTGGCTCGATGACGGAGAGCTTGATGAGGGTTTCTTCCCTCTCATTTCCTTGGTCATAATCGGAGTATCGTATTCCCCGGAGCTGCTAGCCTTTGATGATCTCCCTATATCATCTACCCCTTCCAGAAGTGACAAGCGAATTGCGGCTTGGATTTGAAGCTCGTAGTCACTCTCGTCTGTCGTCGCATTATGAGCGTTTAAGTTTGTGGCTAGAGGGCTAGGCCCGGTCACACTTGGATCAGGAGTGACTGTACTGCCGGAAGTAGATGTCGTATCGAAATCTGCAGCCGAACCTGTGTCACTAGCACTTGCACGACGTTGCTCATCAAGGAGGAAAGACTCCTGAGATATCATTTCGGCGTAGCGTAAAGCTTCTTCTTCCGTCAAGTCCCCGAGACCGACTCCGAATCGAGAGCGGAGGCGAGCTTGCTCCCGCGCTTGATGCCGCTGCTCATTTCGTAGTTCTTCAGCTTCAGCGGCAATGTACCCTTGAACACCACCACCGTGACGTCGACCGGTGGACCGACCATGGATGTCGGAGTGACGCTGCCGACGCTTGCGGCCTGTCGCATGATCAGAAGAACTGTATGCCCAATAACGAACGAAAGTTCCAAAGGCAACTATTCCATGAAGAACAGTGGGGTCAGGATCCAGGTAGACGGCTCCAGCAGCCGAGAAATTCGAAGTCCGTAGTGCAGGATTGACGGTGAGTAGATGGCGAGGCATTCGGCTTGGAGAACGCGAATTAATGGTCCGGATGGGATCTAACGTGGATGCTAGGGGATCCCAAGCTTGGACAAGCCCGTCACTGCCGCCATGAACGAGGTAAAGCGCTGTCAAAGCTAAACACGAAATCTCGGGCGATTCGGTTTGAATGATTCGGACTGGGTGCACCCCATCGCCAGTATGTCCTTCTCGCATATTCCACAGCAGGACCTTGCCTTTGTTTGTGCCTACTCCAAAAAGTCTGGCCCGTCTACCTGGAATGTCTGATGGCAATTGCCTTGTTGGTGTTGCTAAACCACTCGAGGCTAAGCCCGCTGTATCTTTCAAGGGATCCTCAAAAGATGTAACAAGGGCAAGTTGCGATGCATCTACACCACTTGTAGTTATCTGCGAGTTACCAAGATCTTTCGAGCGGAAGAGCGTCTCACACCAATCATCCAAGCCTCCCTTTGCAAGATTGGCCGTAACCGGCGGAGACAGCTTCCCTGAGGCTGACAAGACCTGTTTGAGTAGCGGCGAACTAGACGAATTCGGAGAGGTCGATCTGGCATTACTTCCACCAAATATCGAGGGAGTAGATACTACCTCCGCAGGGGAATCCGGACTAGGCGCTGGCGGAGTGTTGGTCTGATTTTGGCCCGTAATGCTTCGCTGGAATCGTTTGATGGCCGAAGTTTGGTCTTCTTCAAGTCCGCAGTCGAGGATGAAAACGCTTTCACCGGCTCCATGATCATCATCACTCGAGAAGTCTACCTCAAGTCTTCGACGCATATCCCATCCGTAACATACCTTGCGGAAGTGGGCTGGTTTATAACGAAGAAACTTTTCGATCTCGCGAGCCTCAGCGGCCATTTGATCTTTCGTCAAGCCCATACTATTAGAGGGAGACCTTGGGGAATAAGCGCCGCGGACAGCGTTCTTGCCTGACTCATCAGGACGCGCCTGTCGTCGAGTTGCTTCCACTAGATGCCAGGAAGTCGAACGGCCTGTATGCCATGCGAGCTTAACACTATCATCTGTTTTGGTCTTGCTAGTAGGTGCATGCGGCGGCTGAGTTAGGTAGTATACCTCACCCAGAGCATTTAGAGCAACGGCCAGCACTCGGCCGAGAGCTTTTCGCTTTTGACTGTAATTGTCGTCGATCTTAAGTGTAATGATAGGCACGCCCGGGCTGAGCACCCAACGGGCGCTGATCTCACCTGGGGTATATCGTGGCCCGGTAGGATCATAACCAAGCGCATATGCGGTCACAACTCCCAGAGAAGAACCTGTCATGATCCCGATCAACGATTGTGTCATGGAAGGAACAGATGATGATTTGGCAATCCAAACCGAACAAATGCCTTCAGAGAGTTCTGGGATCTTCGGGATATCAGGATGGGCTTCCACTAGTCCTGCTTCTTGGCCCAGATATTTGCCCCTAAATTCGCCTGTTGAGCGATAAAAGACGCGGCCACCGGGAAACCCCTCTCCGCCAACAAGTCCATATGGTTGGCTAACGTCCATAACGTTAGGAACAGCAGCAAGGCCTTCACCAACCCCGTAAGGTAGAAGGTGTGGTACAACCTCGTCTAGTTGAGCGAAACCGAAATGGTCGTCGATACCCCATTTCTCAACCTTGCCACTCGTAGGATCGCTAGCAGTTGCGACGCCCATGTCTGAAGCTCCGTGGATTACTCTGGGCGGCTTCTTCCCATTAGGCTTAAAGGTAGCATGAATATGGGTAACTATAGATGGCAGCTTTGTGTTATAAGTTAAAACCGCAGTTGCCTTCTTGCCGGATTGGCTTGTTCTGGAGGAAGACCCTATGCCTCCCGAATTTGTTCCTGGTTTGCCTCTAGCAAGACTACGAAGAAGTCGAGTCCGCAGAAGATACTCACTACGCCAAGAAGCATGCGCCGTGAGACGCATAAAATGCCGCACTTCTGAGCGCACACTGTCTGAATCATCTTGATCCCATACTCCATTTTGGTGTTTATCTGTTGTGACCAAGGCGGCCTGACCGGGGAAGAATCGCTGGAAGGCCATGCGCCAAGCATGAGGTGTGGTGACCAATGTATAGAACCGCTTCGATACCAAGGCTACAGCCGCGTGCGAGTCGGGATGCAAGTGGGATAGAATATGCGTCAGAATCTCTACGGCATTATTAGATAATCCCCTATTAATGATAGGCAGTGAACTATAACATACCATTGGGGAAATCAGAGAGCTGAACACCGTCAGACTGCGAGTTGGCGCGTTTAATGACCTTGAAGCCTAGAGCCTGTCTAGGCACTGCTGGTGTCAAAGCTTTCTCATACTCAGATATACGCTGGCCCGGGGCATGGGGCCGTGTCGCGTCCGACTTCTCATGGGCATCATTCAATCGGCGCAGTCGTTCCTTGAGAGAATCCGAGCTGACGCCTTCCCCACCATCTCTAGTGCTACTATCGGGCCGCACGGAGCGCGGCGACAGGCCGTCGGATGACTGCTGCAGCAGAGAGTGGTGGTCTGGGCCACTCGGATCATGGTGCTGAAAGCCATATTGTTGGAGGGTTTGAGGGGATTGAGAAGTGCCGTCCGATTGAATCTGATTTGAAACCTTGGAAAGCTCTTGTTGCATAAAGTAGTGTAGGAGAAACAAGTGGAAAAGTTTCTTTTGACTGTGCGATAGACGACGGCACAGTCAATTATCGCTAGTATTTTGATATTTTGACTGACGAAAGGGCGCGTTAAAGGATTTGAGATTATGTACTGTCAATATCAGGATGATGAATTAAGGGAAGGGAAAAAAAAACCCCGAAGTTGTTGATGACTAGCTTCGTTACTAGAAATCTCCCATCTTTGAGAGAGCTATCGCTAGGGAGGTACTTAGGCGTACGAGACTACATAGGTACATACCTAGGATGGACGAGGGTACCTGAATTACATAAGGTGGTAGTTACCTAAGCTATGCCAATCAACACCGAGAATTTACCGGTAGATAATTTCTCTTTTTCTATCCTCAACTTTCAATATTCTCTTAGAAATTCAATGTTATCATAAATACCTAGGAGGTAGGTAGGCAGCCATAAACCTAATATTATCGAGCCTACATAAGGTATATACCTATCGGATGGGGAAGGGCTCTCCATCTTCGATCCAAGAACTTGTTCGTTCCAGGAGGTTTTGTTTGGCAGGGACAACGAACAAGAAATACGGTACATATATACAGTGGGAATGGTGCAAGCCGTTATTGATTCATGTCTTCACTCCATAGCCTGACGAAACCTTTCCTTCTTTCACGCAATCACTCCTTATAAAGGGAGTGATCATTCCAATTAGGAATGAGAGAGGGCACTCCCCTCCACATATCGTAACAAGGCGTGATTTACGAAGTAGGGCGACAATCAAGCCCCTGCAGCTATAACAAAACAACGCAGATCATATCTCATGGGGTTACCACTTATCTTCATTATGAATACGGTACGAGTTGGAGGTGCCTACGTGAATGGGTCAGGGAAGAGGCGCATAGATGGCACGCATTTCATAATATCTCTTATTAACATGGCATTTAAGGAGATCTATCAAGTCATTTGAATAATGAAAAGAAGCTTATATTGATAATAATAGACGGTTGTCCTATTAATTAATGTTCAATGCAAGACCGGTAACCCTAAATGTACAGGTAAAATTCCCTAAATGTACAGGTTATCCACATACACGTGACATTTACTAGTAAGCATACACCTGTGGCTATGAAGCTGCCACACCACCAAAGCTACAGCTGTCACAGCTATTATAACGAGTAACAATTATTAAAATTAATAAAAATAATTAAATAAAAATTAAATAAAAAGGTATTTAATAAAATAAAATTTTATTAAATATAAATAAATATTAATTTAAATTTAAATTTAAATTAAACTTTTTATTTTATTTTATTTAATTAATTATTAATTTTTAAATTTATTTTAATACGAGTAACTTATTATTACCGTTGCAACAAGTTGTTACCATTGCGACAAGTTGTAGTAGCTGTAACATACGTTACAATGCATATGGGGTTAGGAGGTCCGAGCGCTAATAGCGCTAACACGTACTAAATAGGTGGGAGTGTGTCCCTATTACCATGTCACGTGCATTGTGGATAACCTGTACATTTAGGGAATTTTACCTGTACATTTAGGGTTACCGATGCAAGACCCCAATAATTAATTATACAAGGAGATGACCCAGAGTCTCAGAATAAATTAATACTAGCTGGGATATATCCCTGAAGAGAAATGAACTGTTGAAGTACGAATCAGAGGTCGATCCGGAGAACTTTTGAAATTTTCTTTTCGTCTATTCGTGGTAGGTATATATCAACCATTACACACAATGGCTCTAGAGGGCCGCTGCCGATGGACACTTTTGGTTCGACGTTCTTCCTTCACCACCCAAGTTTGAACCAGACGTTCATATTCGGAACAGGCGTGACAAGTCATAAATGTACAATTCCACGGTCAGTCATTGCCGCCGGGCCCTCTAGAGACCATTTTCAGCATCCCTTTCCTCCCCTCAGCCGCTACTCAAGACCGGCACAAAAGCACCTCGCTCCTATCCCATCCACAAGTGTAAACAAACGCATTAGATTAAAGTACCTGGTCATCAGATCCATGCCAACAAAAGGTGGGCCAGGATCCTCTCGATGCCAAGGGTTCGTAACTATTTTTCGGCGGTACATTCAAAATATCCCATTGATAAACCGGCCGTCTTAGAATGTAAATCACAAGAAAACCTGAGTGAATGCGAACAGATGTTGCAATTCCTTAGGTAGGCCGCCCACAGTGGCTTCTGTTTGAAACAGGCGAGGCCTTCTGGATGGGTATCGAACTATAACTAAAATGAAACGGATTTGACGTGCAGGTCGTATACGTTCGCTCAGTTCCAGCCGAGAGAGTTCTCAGCCGCAACTGGCGCCGAGATGTTTGCGGTTCGTGCCGAGCTATTCATCCCGCTCCTCCCACTGCCCTGACTGTCGCGAGTATTCCCTGTAACCCCACCGTAGCCAGGATTGCTTGTGAAGTCCCGACTGAGCAACGCACCACCCATCAGAGCTGGGCTTCCAGTTTGTCTCATCTCGGAGGGAGACGTGATGGAACTGCTTCTCTGGTGTCTCTGCTTCTTGCGCTTATAGCGGCGGGCGATGATGAACATAGCAGCACCGTACGCACCAGCAACACTGGCGGCACCTACAGCGATACCAGCTGTCATTCCCTGTTGCGCGCTTGTTGTCTGCTCTCCTGGACCCTGAGTGTCAAAGGGGTCATTGTTGGTGGGTACGCTGTCGGTTGGGTCGGCTCCACTGCCCCCATCAGAACCCGCGACGCCGCCCAATACAGAGCCTGGCATAATACCAATAGCGGGGTTGATTTGGCAGGTCAAGTTGCGCACCAAGGGATCCGGGTGGTTGTAAACAGGAGTGGTCGGGTACCCAATGTCATCGCTGAGTTTGGAAATACCTTCCGTAGGATACCAGACCATAGCTTGAGAGGTGATATAGCCCAAGCGAGCAATCGTGTCGTAAGGTCGAATGTTGTACATTACGACCCTCTCAGTGTCAAAGCCGCCGCCATATGCAAGTCCCTGAGGGAGGAAAGTGAACATCTGAGAAGCAGCTAGAGGCTCATCTACAAGATGCTGATAGTTCTCTCCATATAAGAAGGAAATTTGGATCAGTGTCGTATCTTTGGGTTGCTCCGGCGGCTCGGTCCACGGAGTAATTGCCTTTGGTAGACTGGTTGGAATTCCTGTCACTGTAGGCTGTCCACCGGTGCTAATTGTGCTAGTAGACGGCTGGATGATGATCGTGGTTGGAAGCCAAGACTCAGAGTTTGTAATTGTACCAATCGGGGGGATACTCGTAACCGCGGGCGCTGAGGTAGATGACGAGGTAGCAGTAGGAGTGCTGGTTGAGAAAATAGTCGAAGACTCAATGCTCGTAGATTCGACAGTAGTCGACTCCGCAGTGCTTGTGGGAGGGACGGTCGTGTTCTGGGGCACAGTGATGATGCTCGAGGACTCCGTAGTAGGAAGCTCCGTACTCGAAACCGTAGTATTCTGCGGGACTGGAGGTGAAGTGATTGTTGGTATGCTAGTAGTGTCGGTTGACACCGTGGTGTTGCTAGGAACTCCAGTGGTTGTTGTCAAAGGCAGGCTAGAGCTGCCGGATTGTGTCGGTACGACAGTTGATTCCGTGGAATTGGCAATTGAAGTCGGGGTCGAGATCGTCGACGAACCTGTGCCTAGGAGAGGTGGCAGTGAAAGAATGGGCGATTCCGAGCTTGAGGTAGAAGCGGAGGCGGAAGCAGATGTAGAGACAGTTGGAGCAGTACCCGGGAACGATGTTGTTGGGAAAAGAGTCGACGGCAATAGAGTTGGCAGCAGGCCGCTGTCCGTATCCGTGCTAGTCTCGGAAGAGACTCCAGTGCCTGATTCCGTGCTCGATTCCGTTGCGTTCGCCGTAGGCGTCGGAAGAATAGCGCTCGTAACACCTCCTACCGCGCTTGTAAGTCCACCAACTACGCTCGTCACACCCCCGATCAATCCACCATCCGAGCTCGTCGGGCTCTGGCTTACAACACCAGTGGGAGCGATAAGAATTCCTGAAGACGATGAGGGCGCAGCCGTAGTGGGCCCAGTCGCAGAATCCGTTGTTGATGCAGTTGCAGTGCCATTGGTCGAGTCGGCAGTTGTCGATACTTCGGCAGAAGTTCCAGTAGCTGTTCCTGTCGCAGTTCCTTCTGTCGTGCCAGTAGTCGCCCCCGTTGCTGATGCTGTTTGATTAGCCGAAACAGATGCTGTTTCTGTTCCTGAAGTGGGCAATAAGGAAGGAATATCCAAGCTAAGTGTTGGCAAAGAGATCAACGGAGACCCTCCCGACGTAGTACCAATGCTACCGCCTGTTTTGGTCGATTCTTTCGACTCGGATTGAGATTCGGATTCGGATTTACTCGTCGATGGCGAACTAGTCGGTGAAGTACTTTGACTAGAGGAGGTCGCCGACGTTACTGTTGTCGATTCACTGCCATCGAAAGTTCCAAGAAGACTAGACAATAGGTCGGATATTGTGTCCTTCTTGGTGGAAGAATGTGTCGTCGAATCCGCTAGATCGCTCTGAGTGCTCTGCGATGCCGAACTCGTGATGGTGTGATTAGTATATTGCCTCTTTACATGCCGGGGAAAATAGATCTTCGGTCTATTTTCAGGCTGGGCACTAGCCAATGACGCAGCCGCCACAATGGCAGCTACCAGCAACGAACTCGTATGCATGATTGAAATTAGGTTTAAGCTCGTAAGGGACAAGTTATACGTTTGTTGATAGTTGGAACGGTATTTTCGAGTATCGACTACTGCGTAGGTTCGTGGCTATCATGAGACGTCAGTCTCACCGAGAGGTGAGAATAAGCTTCGGCGTAACCACTCACTGTGTCAGGATAATTTAGAACGAATGTACTTGACAAAATATGTCAACGAGTGGATGCTGGATAGGAGGTAACGTTAGTATATCCGATCTTCCTCACTGCAATATCAAGCGATCCACGGTAGATCCCTTAGTTGGATCGAAAAACTCCGCTTCATCGTCCATGACTTCAATCCCGCCATTTTCAACTAACCTTGTACACAAGCAAAATGTTCGGATATGTGAGTGTTCTCTTCAAAATGAGTGGCGCGACGAATAAATCGTCAGCTTAAATAAAAAAAATAATATAACGTTTAGATGTATGGCGTTCACGACGTATCGCACGGGCGATTTCCTTCTCAGCGATGCATTGGCCTTGACGGAGGCTGTCGACTTCGAGCAGTCGTCAGTTCGGGGTCAAGGCTCCAAAGTCAATGGATGGCCGGCGCCGAGGGGGGGCTATTGTCGTCGAAAGGTGCACCTTACGTGGTCGGCGAAAAGGAGAAGAGCGAAAGACGAAAAGGTAAGGCGGAGGACGAAAGGCAGGTCGAAGGGGGTAAATGAGAAACAACAAGAGGAAACGTGCGAGGGAAAGTGTGGAAGAGGAGTCGGGGCTCAGGGCGCCAAGGCACTAAAACCCAGGGGTGGCTCGTTATTGATCAGTCTGTTCAGTGATCAGGGGAGACGGACAAGGGGTGGTTGAGGAAGGGGGGTGGGGAGCGATGGCTAATTACGTGAGACCAATACAGAAACCGCCTAGCGTCAGTGGAGAGCAATATTGCACTCTCTTGTTTTGGAATATGGATCCAGGCTGCCAGGGCCAACCTTTTTTTTCCTTTGAAGCCTTTTTAGCATTTGTTTAAGGCGCTTGTATTCTGCATCATACACATTGCTGCTATCACTACGTACGGTACATGTACGTTCGTAAGAAAGAAGAACATATGAAAAAGGGAGGCAGGAGAAGGGATGTTGAATAGAATGTCAAAGAGCGATCTTGGACAGACAACAAACACCCTGCTCATTTGACCAGCTTCCCCTTTTTTCTATTTTCTATTTTCTTTAGAAATCATCCCATCTTTAGTGTTGTGCGACTTATACAATGGCGGTGCTAACGCCTCGTGCGCAGCGGGTATTTCGTTCTCGCTGCACAACTCCCGGCTCCCAAAGAAGGTTTAGGATCCTGGGGGAAAAGGGTTCAAGTTGCGCAAGTCAAATACATCCCTCAATATCGAGGCTACGGCATCCGTACCAACATGCAGACGGGCTGGATGAAAAGCAGCTACAGATTCAATCCCGTACTTTGTTGCTGCACGATGCACGTTGATACTGGCGTGATGGAGGGGCAGCAGGCCTTGAACTGGATCGCGTCTAAGATAAAGTACCTCCGGCTCCATCTCGGGGTACCTGAATGACGGCACTAAAAGACCGCAAAACGGAAGGTGACCACTACCAAGAGAACAAGTCAACCAAGATATTGACGCGTAATTAGATCAGTTGTTGATGCATCTACCCCGGTATATTAATGGGTCCCTGATTGGTCCGGCTGTCCTAGAATAGCGGTCCAGACCCCACCCAATTGGTTCCCGAAGCTTGCTGCGCCCTATTGCTACCTCAATTTGCTAATTTCCTTGGACTTGCGCGCTGGCTCATGCACCCAATTGCTGCACCACTTTGGTGGAGGTTGAATGAATTTCTTCATTGCCCACTAGTGGATATATGTACTTCCCACCATGCGACGCAGTTATGTTGGCCTTCTCCATGCTCATCGTCGGGGTACAGGCAAACAAGTTCGGCAGCTAGAGAACTGCCATGACCCATAGGTTTGTTCCGAGCAGATGGTGCAATGTATTAAGTCGGCTTTCGAAACGGGGGAAAATAAGTAATCCTACATCATACTTCGGTAGCTGGAGGATTGTATCATAGTAAGTCGTCGATGAATCGTTTCATCGGATCAAAAACCTACCAGCAGAATTCAGCGCAAGAGAGCCGACCATATTCCTTTAGCCTCTATGTCCTGTTCATTTCATAACATGGCATTATACAATGTCCTCGGGTATGTAAAACAATCCCGCTGGTTCGGTAGCCACCTACACACTTAGATAAGTTTGCGGCCCGTCAAACTCTAAGGTTTGTTTAAATGATTAAAGCTAGGTACCTAGGTATGAAGATTCAGCTGAACTACATGTACTGAAAGATCGAATTTTCTGGTTTCCAAGGGCTTGCAAGCAAAAGCAAAACTCCCAAAACCTTCTGGAAAGTCAATTGTTTCGGAAAAGGCTGCACGCGCGGCATTTCTCTCCAATTCCATCTCAGAGTCAGTCACTAACACATTTTACCCCCTGTATCAACTGCTTCAAATCGGTGCCTAGTCAGATTCATATCTTCCCTCTAGCCAAAACAGGACAAGATACGCAAATCGTAATAAGGAATGATACAGCTTGACACATATGCAGGCAATAGGACCTGTAGGACCTAGCAGATTGGTCGCAGGGCTTAATACACACTTACACAACGAATACATATTAGGCATCTCAAATCATTGTGCGAATTCCTATTCTGCATATCCATCCTACTCGTGCCTAAAACTGGACGACGTCGCCATCAGTAACCCATGTTCACGTTTCGTCCGAACCCATTCGCGGCTGAGATACGAGAAACACCCCGTTCTCGAGCATCCGTGAGTAGTGGGTCACAAAGCATGGGTCACGAACGGCGCGAATCTTGGAAACTCGTTCGCGCAAATTGTGGATAAATCAGATCTCTCACGATTTTACCGCTAACCAGCAATAACATGCATTGGAACGCCAATATTTAATTAAATGAAGGGAGAGGCACCCGCAATTTAGATGTGTCCACCACCGCGACTATGTACAGAACTCCGCCCGCACTGATCATATCCATAGGTCCGTCGTACTTATGTGTGCCTACCTTCTAGGTAGTAGAGAGGTAGGCTATTATGCAAGACCCAGGCCATATTTGGAAGCTTTCTCCTTCAACTCACCACCTATTCGCGTGGCTTACGGGGGTGGCACTCGCGGCATGCTTCTGTCCACTCCCGGTTGTGCGGTATCCGGAATGTTGTACCTGCATCTCGTTGGGCGCGCCACGCAGTTCAAAATTCTCGTGGATTCCAATCCCCGAAAAGAAAACTGTTCGTTGTATTGGTTGCAAATAAGTCTACAGGATTTTTCGGGGTCGCATTCCCGTTCCTGACTATCGAGAAGCCCTACGGAACAGTCGAGCCGGCAGGTAATCGTGGCGTCTTGCTTATCATTTAGGTCTTACTACGACAGTTACAGTGGCGATCTCGCGCGTCTCGAGATCTTTGTGGACTTCGAAGGATCGACAAGATGCCGTGTACAAATGTTTCTTCTTCTTTTTTTTTCCTTTTTTTTTCGCCTTTTCTTCAAGGGGGCGTTTCGTTTTCCAAACATGCGCAATCCACGATAACTTAATTCTTCGTCTCATCTTGTTTCGATATGAGATCAACGTAGTAGGATGAAGCTATTCACGTTCCGCTAATTCCCAACGTTCGCCTAGAGATAGGCAGCTAATGTAAGGAGGTATTCCTACTGCTCCCTTTCTAGCTTATACCTACCTACATTGCCTACCTACGTGCCTACGTGAACCATAACATTGTCTGTGAGCCATTAGGTTTGCAGCTTTTGTGGGTAATAAGATGAGAGGCGCGCTCTCTTACTGCAGTAGTTTGCTGCACCTATTACATTAGCACGCCTTTGGTTCCTGACTAGACCGAAATTGCAATCTTACGCTTACATGGACGTGGGAGTTGGCGTATGCAGAACAAGCCCCGACAGCACATGTATTGAACACATCTTGGTGTGATGACCCGATCGCTTGGTAGGAGAGGCCGAGTCCGTCTAGTCGCCGATATCCCACCATAACCGACTCCATTAGAACTGTCTGAGTAGTCAGTTTGTCGTTTCTATCTGTTGCCTCTTGACGCTCGCGAGCTTTCATTTCCGGCTTCCGAATCATCCGATCACTCATCAGCCGCACTTCAACCTGTCACTAGGGAAGTATGGAAACCGACGTGTTCCTGCAGGAGGATTTTATGTTATTACTACGCATCGCTAAGGTACATGTGTACCGTCAACGAAAATATCAAACAAATAAAAGCAGCGACACTCCCGTACCCCCCTTAGAGGAGCATTGTTACGACACAACCCCCAAGGCAAACATCATATAATTCAATAGTGTGGGGGCTAAAGACTTTTGAACGTCTATCTAGGTGGCTAATAAGCTTCCTATCGTACGTAAGCCATGGCCAGAGCCTGGCCATTTTAACAGTTTGTCATACGTGCTTAACCCAACGTCCCGGTAACCATATTTATATGTTACATGCTCATGTGATCAGAGCAGGTAGTGTCTATCAGTCTTATCTTGGGTGTTGAAGTAGGTCCGAACATTCTGGCCTCTGTACTACATGAATCTACACATCTGCTACGTATATCGTTAGCCAGTAGCGACAGCATGAGACGACTCTCTAACAGGGCCTATCCAGCGGCAAACTAGGCAATAAGTGAGCCACATGTAACTATTTTATAATTCATAGAGATCTGAAATGGTGTCTGTCAGATACCTAAGTGGACACTAGTAGGGAATGTCCCCATATAGTCATATGTCGTCATTATACAATACCATCATGGATCTATCTCGTCTTCAAGTATAGGGATTCGTTTTTCGACACCTTTATGGACAATCATTGATAAGTTTGGAGACATAGTACAGAGGTAGTTAGCCGGCCAGCGTACCTAGCCAGCGTAGAATATAGAAACTAGATGGTATTCTTTCGTAACATATGCATAGAACCCTCGTACATATAGCAGGACGTTCTCGTCTTCCTACTCCGCTAGGCAGGTGCTCAGTCTGCATGGGTACCTAAGCTACCATGGTCTTTCTGAATGGTCTCGATCTACGTCAACACTATATGTGAAACTTTATACGAATTGTGCTCAGCCCCAATGGCCTCCTTCCTTAACATCGTAGAAAAGCTAATCAAGTATACATTATGCGATACGCTTCCTCCATATTATTATTCATAAGTACTCAATCTGTTGCATGCCACGAGAAATATAGTCAAGATACGAGAAACTAAATGAGACTATTCGTGACAAGAAGGAATATCATAAAACTCATTATTACGATTAGAAAATGATACGGCTTTGCTACTGTAGACACTATCGACCATGTCATCAGATCCATATGCCCTAGGCTATAAGTTGCCTTCCTTGACAACTTAGGAGAGTATAAATAAATCTTGTCGTCGCTTATTAGCCTTATAATAAGAGATCCTAGGTCAACCCCAAAGACCAACCCTCAGACGGAAATGATAAATACTACTAGAAAGTAGGAGATGAAAGGAAAGAAATAATGTTATATCAATGTCTATTCAATATTCAACAGCTATGGCTTGATTTCACTACGCGGCAGCGTTGTGGTCGCTATACCTGATTGTTTTACATCGCGAAATGTATCATCCGCTGATTTTATGATATAGGTCATTCCGTTGTATCAGATTATCCTGCCGGTGTATTTTACCAAGGCGCCAGGGGTTGTAGGCTATTAGTAGTCAGGAGGATGTGTAGGTACGCGCGAAGGAAGGGTGGCTGGTCTCAGCAGAGAAAAT
Organism: Hypoxylon sp. EC38; assembly: GCA_002120335.1. Taxonomy (NCBI): domain Eukaryota; kingdom Fungi; phylum Ascomycota; class Sordariomycetes; order Xylariales; family Hypoxylaceae; genus Hypoxylon; species Hypoxylon sp. EC38. Next base: position 170,173 of record KZ111245.1, read on the forward strand.
GTGAATACGAGCCAGACTAGAAACAACAAGTCTTTATGATGACGTAGCGACAGTACGTCCCAGCTGGAGCTTGGCTACTACTAAGCCAAGCGATAATACTAAGTCTTCCATCAATGACCAGATGGCAGGAGCCAGCGAGTTCTCACCGTTCACTTCCCCTGTAGAATGTTAAACGAGAAGAAGTATTGCCACCTCGTAGGAGTTTCGCCGTGTTATTCGCCATCTAGCTAAGGACGCCTCCTCTAAAATCGTGAGTAATACAATTATCTTACTGTATGAAACTCCTTACCGGCTAGGCTCTCATCAACTGTGATGTGGATTCAGTTTTCTTGGTAATTATGACGCTATCTTGGGATGCTTTAACTTACAATCAGATTACCGCAGGAGTTGGGCAACTGCATGAGGTCTTCAATCTAATTCCTTAGCCTAGTTACTGTGACAAGAGGCCATAGTCCTACCCCTCATAGTCGACAAGTGCGCGTGGTATTCGTTCTGGGTCCCTCACTTATGCAAAGTGGGAATTTTACGACGGCAACGGCGGTCTATGGCTGGCTGAATGCTGGTGACCAACTCCTCATTAGAAATAGCAAAGTCACTCAACACCGTCAGTGGCGGGTCGTTATCCTAATGTAAACCTAGCCAGTCTGATAACCTCCCGCAGGTAGAGGCACCTTTTCTTTATTACGTAGCCCTTTGGAGTAGTGAATATGCCACATAATCCCCCCTAGAATGACATGATACACATAGTATTCGGAGATCCCGAAGCGCATAACCGAAGCTTGTTTAATAAGTAATACTCTTAAGGATTATCATCAGACCAAGAACTGACCTTGCTAGGTTCTGTCATAATGACGGTTCTGCTTAAGCATGATCGTCGGCTCTGAGGCTTTTTTACCCCCCTGATAGCATCAAATCCCGTAGACTACTACTTACCGCTTTTCAATAATGCGAGGTGCTGTCGTATCGTGGCCCGGGGTTGCTGTCGGTGTAGTCAAGATTTGGGTACCGGCTACCCAATGGCCCAAATCTTCCTGTTTCCCATATCCAACCCGTAAAGCATAAGATGCAGTGAACATTGTAGTCGACATCCTCTGGAGTGGCGTCACTTGGAACTCGGTCAAGCTACCTATGACGTGTTGTGCTCTGAGTTATGGGCAGGCTGCTAGGGGACCTCTCCAAGGAGGTTTGATAGGGTAAAAACGGAGCCCGGCTTTCGGATGGAGTCCTGGGCTTATCGGCATTCCGAAGGACATACCGTAGTAGACCGGGGCGGATTCATACGGGTTTGAGGTTACCCAATGATAGAGTTAGTTATCTATATGCGCTTTCCTTTAGTTCCATACACATCTCTTGACCGGGCTTCGACTTTGGGCCGCAGAGCCGGTAGGGGTACCGGAATCTAGGACCTATGTCCAGGACTGGTTAGATTTTTCACGCCCTACCTTCTTCTGCAATGCATAAGTGAGTCACTCATTCCAGTTGGCCAGCTTGTTTCAACGTGAGCCCCCTTGAGATTCGTTCCTGGTGCGAATCGGGAAGCACTCCAGACATTCCGACCAATCACCGTTGCAATCGGACCTATCGCCGGTCGTCCTTATAGCTAGCCTATTTTCCTGGCCATGCGCAGCTTGACCGAGGAGTGCTCTAAAAAGTCGAAGATATATCATATTGTGCCTATGACATCATTCGTCAGCGGTTTATCTAATATTCTAGATTGCGGCTGCACCTTCAAACTACCTAAACTTGGCATCAACTTTCACGTTCAGCGGGGTACTAAGAATCCGAGCCGCCGACGAAGGCTACGATTTGAACCATGCCTTGTTCCCATACTTTAAGACTGTCTTACATGCCTTATAGCCGAGACCTATCTAGCGCCGCGGAATCCCCGGCCCTGTTTAAGATTTCGCGTAGCTGCATTGTGTCGATCGATAGACGACCTCACTGGTGCAGCTACCCTGATATCTCCTGATATCTCTCTCCAGAGGCCCCCAAGGTTGCCCAAACAGACGCGTTGTTGACGGCTTGATGCATACGACTAAGATAGGTGGCGTAATATTGAGAAGGTATGTCGAGATATGACTGTAGGTTGTTGTTACGCATCCGCCAAAAAGGTGATTTAGACACTCTTATCCTATGCATATGTTGTCCAATGAGTTTCCTGGGCAACAACCGGCGCACAGATTCGAGGAAGAAACACGAAATTGGTGATGTCAGAAATTCGTCGTCCAACCATGTGGCATTAGACGTATTCTTTCCAAGTGACGTAACTGCCATGAGGCCCTTTCGGGCGATCGTTTTAGTGGCGTCCTTCTATTGTGCAGCGTTAGTCTGGTGATGATAATCGCGTCGGTTTCTCGCGGGGAGCTTCGACCCTCTCGTCCTTGTTCTCTTAATCGTCGCCCCGTAAGTAGCGGGATGGTAGCACGAAAAAATGTCAGACAGATTGAGATGTGACAGATGCTTTTTCCCTTGCAGCTATCGCCTCACCTTATTCGCTGCCCCAGCCATGGGTCCTGGATCGGCAATTGATATCATATAGAGAACGGACGGCACGTTTCCCGTTGCCGAGATAGGTCCCAGCGTCCTGGAGGCGGTCAAGATGCCCATATGCGTGAAATAGACATAGATATACCCGAATAAGATGTGTAACAGTCCAACATGAGTGAGCAGGTGGACAATGGAATAGATGGGATGGATGGGAATGCGGTTGCGTATTGTGTTGCGACTACTGCTGTCACCTTGTCAGACGTTTGCGTCAGTCATGTGTATGGAACATGCAGGACCCTTCGGGGTATTCATTCGCAGGGAGTGTCCCCCGCGTAGATCTTGGTAGGGGCAGAATAGATCCCATGCCATATTGTACATACCACATGGGCGAAAGGTCCAATCACGCTTAGAGATGTCGCAAACATATCCGAAAGCGTGCTGCAGATCGTCCGCCTTCCCATCGCTTGGTATTGGTAGAAGCGGGCGAACCGATAGCTGAAGACTGACGTCTTGTTGCATTCGCACGAGAAGAGTAAGACAAAAAGGACCCTCCTATGCCCATCTACCAGTCTCGATTTCCCGAGGTAGCCATGGTTAAACCGCCCTTATCTTGATAGGAGGTAGCAGGCCTAGGCTGTGTTTGCATATGCTAGATGCTAGATGGAGGAGGAGGAGTGGCGGTAACCTTGGACTTCAGCTTGCCAGAGAATGCCGCTAGGTGCCTTGCAAAAGCGGCTGTGGGAGCAGAGTGACACAAGAGGCTGCAGAGGAAGGCATCAGCTGACCTAGCACGAGCCGAATCATAATACTGCGACGAACCAAAGCAGGCCTATCTGTCCGATTTTACCCTATAGAAAAGGAGGTACCGCAACGTCAGAGCTCCGAAGCAAAGCATGGAACAATGCAACTTCACGCCGTGATCGTCTCCACACCGAGCAGCTGTCTAAGGTACATGGAGACAGCGTCCGAAATATCGCATACTGTACGGCTCATAGCCTGGCTGCCTGGTTCTAAGCTGCAGAAGCTTGCAGCGCCGCCAAGCGCGGCCATCGGACGAAACAACTTTGTATGGAACCCTTCACAGCTTCTATAATAGCACATGTCTGTACATATGTAGAGAAGAAGGGAGAAAAGGTGGGAGGGTATGCAAGCGACGGCAAGGATCTAGTGTAAGCGATCGACCCAACCAACCCCACGGATAGCCCCGCACCGAACCCCAAGATCTTCAAACGTTCTTTCCTTGTCTTCATATGTCTACCAGGTATGTGAGGTATCGGGCATTCTCTCGTGTCGCTTTTGTAGGCAGCCGAGGCAGCTATTGCCCTCAAGTCAGCCCACAGCCCCAGCGCTTAAGGGTCCTTTCCATGTTTGAACTACGCACACCTTGTGCATGTCGAAATAGGTACATAACAAATTAGATGTGCAAGTGGGTGGTACAATACATCCGCTGTACTTGGTCGGCGCTAGCAAACCCCGCGTGTTCGTAGGTACGAATTTCGTACTTAGGGTTGGGTAGTAACGAGATGGAAGTGCTCCCCGGCAGGCAAGCCAATAGTAGAATCAGAACATTTAGATATGAGAAGATTGGGTTTGCCACTAGCGCGCGATGCAAAAAGGCTCATAGATTAGTATAAGGTAAGGCTCGGCGTCTTTGGGTAGAGTACGTAAGTGCCCATATGTATGTTGGTAGGGTTAAGAGACACACGCATCCAGACGTCTAGCCATCCAGTGAGCTTCTATGATAAGTCTTTCGAGCTTTGTTAGCTCCGTTGGTTGGCTCAGTTGGTACATACATACATGTGCATAGTGTATAAAGACGGAGAGTGTTTCGTCTGATCATGTTCCAATTGACGTAAGGTTCCGTTATATGGGTATTGGCATGTATATGTACATCTAGCATGCGTACATATTACTTGTACATGTATGTACATAATGTATGCCTCTCTGTGACATTTATTAGAAGCTCTGCTTTGTGTTCCTCCATGTCGGAAGGAACTCGTTAGGACTACATGTATGTAGGCAAACTCAACCTTCGAGAAACCTTATTCGTCGGTGCACTCGGGTGTTCCTGTCATACGTGTTGTAGATCGGGTACCTGGCACCTGGCAACCTACCTACAACCTCCCCTCAAGCATCCATGGATCCTGGGCATCTAAGCACCTACGCACCTACCTACTGTTTCCAGCCTAGAAGTAAGGCTTCAATGTTGGATAGACCGACCTACATTACTTGAGGAGGGTTAGGGTGACAATGTGATACACTAGTTTAGGTATACATATGTACCCTAGATCACAAGGTACTTGTACATACATGTATATTTGCGCCTTATTAAGAGGTACCTGATGGACCCTATTACGTGCTTCATCCATGAAATTCAGCGCTCAAACATTTTCGTTTTCGTTTTCCACTTTTGACTATTTAAGCTTGACTGATTCCTCATCCATCCCCCCGAGTCTTCCAGTTCAATGTAGTCTAGTCAGGTTAACCTTCTGCTGTCTACTCTGTGTTAAGGTAAGTCTATTCTTGCGCCCCTCAATTCTTCTATCATCAAATATTTCAGCCGCTTGGTACCTATGCGTCCTTCTCCGCAGTGATAAAAAGGCGCTAAAACATCCCACTACCAACAGTTTCGTCACCTCTAAGTACTCGACAGAACGAGAAACAAAAACATACATTTTTATTTCTCACACAAAAAATTCTTTTTACAATAGATCCGTCATCATGGGTGTCACCAAGACCATCATCCAGGAGGGCACTGGTCCCCAGCCTACCCCTCGCCAGACCGTCACCATTGAGTACACTGGCTGGCTAAAGGACACCTCTAAGCCCAATAACAAGGGCAACCAGTCAGTAAATTTTTTTTTAGGGGGAAATACCCCGCTATATCCGAGTGCTTCAAACACTCAGCTTGGCATTGACGTCAAGAATTACTGGAAACTTCAAGAAAGTTAGCTGACCAATAAAAAGGTTCGATTCCTCAGTTGGTCGAGGCGACTTCGTTACGCAAATTGGCGTTGGCCAAGTGATCAAGGGTATATATATTTCGTCCTCATATGTATCTAGCGCTTCTTATGCACTGGGTCTAACAGTTGATTGCTCATTAGGTTGGGATGAGGGCGTCCTCACCATGAAGGTCGGTGAGAAAGCAACCCTCGACATTACTAGGTATGATTCATACACCGTCACCACTGGAGGCCGGCATATAGACTAACTTAAGCATCACAGTGACTACGGCTATGGCGCTCGGTAAGCCTTTCCCATTATACCACGGTCACAATTTTCGTTTAGCAATCCTCCTATACGCTGTGAAACATTTCCAATATCCACCCTACTCATTCCCCTTCCGGGCCACCCAACGGCACTATCCCTGAGAGACGCGGGGCTTACGAATTGTTCAGGGGCTTCACTGGCCACATTCCTCCCAACGCCGACTTAATCTTGTAAGTACCATCCATACCTTAAACTAGGACATGGTATTCAAAAACCGAAAAAATCTCAAGTCCGGTACTAACGCGTTTCTCGCAGCGATGTCCATCTCAAGAAGGTCCAGTAAATTACCATCAAGATTGTCAATTTTGACAGAATGGAGTTTTAGCCCATACAACCTGGCAACAGGTTGCAGGGCAAGGGGGTTCTCTCACTTCGATCATGTTTTTCTGTTCGCTGCATCTAGTATGGGTCAGGGTGGCTTCTGTGTGAGAGGCAAGAATAAGACCATCGTTGATTACCGAAGTGCTGTTCTCGCTTGTGCCTCTTTTTTTATGATACCGTGCCAGATGTCTGGGACTCGCAGCTGGGACCGGAGTACTTGACCAATTTTTTTTTAAATGCAGCTGCATCGTGCCGATGATCTTTTGCCCTTACAAACTCTTTCGCCGAAACCTGTACTAACCCAAATCGAGGCTACCTGCCGAATCTCTGTTTCACAGCAGTCGGCGGTTACAATGACAATTGCAAGTTTGTGGTCGAATTTAGTATGCTGTACAATGAAGACACGAATCGACAGCCCCTCGTAGATCACCATTACCTGCACTCACGTCAAGCTCCAATATCCTACGTCCTTAGTGTTCAACAATACGTTCCACACACCAAAATCTAGTGTGTCGAGCATCTCGTATTCACGGGAAAGCAAGTCGTATATCCAACCACGTGGCCGCCGTGTATAAGTCGAGACTCGCTTAGATCCCTCGCTGGGGCGTGCGTTACACAATCTGAGACAACTTCGTCGACAGATCTACTTACAACGATGCGATCGCCCGACGTTGGTGGCCGCAGTTGTAACACTGTGGCCACTTCCAGCCGCTTCCATCTCGCAGCGAACAGATCTAGGGAATTTAGGCTTGCTTATTTGTGGCCGTTGCGCATGCAAGGCGTGATAAACACCCTACTAGGGTAATGAATCATCGGCAGAAGGGATAGATAGATAGGTACCTGGGTATGGAGGGGGAGGGGACCTCGATCTGCCCCTATTTCATACCTGGGAGGGTTAGTTTCTCCTTCCAAACTGACTTTCTAGGTGAGAGGAAAGCTTCATAAATAATTTCACTAGCAGTGAGTTTGTCAACTTCTTCAGTGTTGAATTAAAACAACTCTTGCGTCCCCAAAATGTTTTTTTTCACGCCATCTATCATACTCTACTTACTCGCCAGTAAATCAGATTCAGGTAACGTGCTGTAGACTGCAGCCCTGAATGTTGTTATTTAGAAGTTCCTAACAGTTGGCTCGAGTAGGACTAACTGTTAAATATCAAATATCTTTGATATCACTGTTACAAAGACTAGTAGACTTATCCGATCTATAGGGTAATAAGTAAAAATTCCCTCAACATTTATTTGCATTGTGTGATTGTACCCCTTCTTACCTAAGAATAGACAGTAAAATGCAACCGAGACGCAGCCGCTTCGACTTCCTGTCGATGACGGGGAAAACGTTGATTTCGTGCAGGGAGTTAGCAATCTATTCGAAAGCCCACGAGGTATAGTAGGTTTTTGAAGAAGAATCTAGCCAACGATTCACATTCGGAGCCATTGCAGGAGCTGTGATTCCTCTATAGCTTGCCAGATATCACAGAAACCACCATATACAATACCAGCGAGTCGATTCATTGTAAAACAGGCTATAGAAGGCGGCAAATCGAGGGCGGCACTTAAGACCAAGATTACATATTTAGATGTGAGGATCATATATTCCGCTTTCGTGGTAATACCAGTCTTTCGAGTTAAGCGAGACGCGAATCGGACTTAAGAGTTCAGCCCATAGGTGAGATACTGGATGCCGCATATTTCAAATGTATTACGCCAGGATACGGATATTCAATGCTGACCTAAAATTCTTACAATATCAGTTGCTGAAAGGAGCACCGCTCGGCGCCGACATTGAAGGCAGTAGATTTCTGTAGGGGGTTTAATGTTAATCCGACCGCTCAGTGAGCAGGATCGCAGATTAAACGTAGGTACTTGATCCTTGGTATGTTAACACAGTGAAATAACAGTATCAGGGATGTGGCGGTTAAGAGAAATATATTGGACATTGGTTTCCCATAGCTTCTATGTACCTAATCTAATTTATAGGTACCTCTGTCGGTTCTCTCGGACTAACTACGAGGCCGAATTTTCATTACCTGGATCAGATAGTATACGCAATACCGTCGCATGGTGCCTGGCCCCTGACATAGAGAACCTTGCCCGACTTGTCCAACATCATGCTCAGAATAAAACTGCAGCTGCATACGCCAATACCGCAGACGCAGCAATTGAGACGGACGAAGCTCTTGTTTCCTACGTTAAGAGGTTGATGTTACCCCAACCAGACTCCTAAATCTATGCGGCGAGTTTGTTGGGGTATGTTCCAGCTTACTAAATTCAGAATGCAATTGAACTAGAAGTTAATTATTGCTCGAAATAGTGGCTGAACCAGCGTAAATCCATCTATGTTAGGAAAATCCAATATATACCCATCTAAGTTGTACCATTGTGCTGGTCGCGAGAAGACATCCTACGCTTTAGCGTTTAGGAGTTCCTCGAGGTCTTCAAATTCACCGCTATGCTTCATCATGTCGTAGAATTGGCCGTTGGCCTCGTAAAGTTCCTTCGGGCTTCCAACCCTATTTATCTTGGTTAGTGAACGATCGTCTTCACTGCTTTAGGGGCATATAAGGACACGCACTCTAGAACTGAACCCGCGCTCATAACAACCACACGGTCATAGTCGATGATTGTTTTTAGTCGGTGGGCGATAGTAACTAATGTCCTGTCCCTCCCATGCTCGCTCAGCTCTTTCCTCAAAACTTCCTGGATCCCTTGATCGGTCTCATAGTCCATCTGCAGCACAAATGTTAGCGCTATCAAGGATTGAAGAACAGTTATTAAAACAACTACGTACGCTTGCGGTGGCTTCATCTAGAAGCATTAACTTGCTTTTGCGTACCAAAGCCCTACAGAGCGAGAGGACCTGTCGCTGACCATGAGAAAAGTTCTCGCCTTTAGGTTTCACCGGAGTCGATAGGGTAATTCCTATATTACTCGCTGGTTCATTAGAGTCGCCATTAATACCGTTGGAGTGCCCATTCCCATTAAGCGCGTTATCTCCGTTCCGGTGGTACTGGAATGATGCGATCCCACTGCAATACTGTAGAGCTTTTTCCAATGTCTCCGTTGGGATTTTGCCTGTCGGGTCTAGGTTGGACTTCACGTCTCCGTTGAATAAAACTGCCTCTTGTGGAATAATCGTGAGCGCCTCCCGGAGTTTTCTGCGTGGGAATGTTGTGATATCCACGCCATCGAAAAGTATTTGCCCGGAGACAATGTTGGTAAAACGCAATAAAGATAGAACCAGCTATAAGGGTCGTCGGTTAACATTACATGTCCATCTGAGTTCTCAGTAATACACTTACAGTACTCTTCCCAGATCCGGTTCGTCCAACAACAGCAACTCTCTCGCCGGCTGCGAACTTGAGGTTGATATTCTTCAATATTTCTGGGCCATCGAGGTCGTATTTGATGGTCACGTTACGAAACTCGACTTCGCCAGTTCTTGGCCAATCCTCAGGAAGGATGGATTCGGGGTTATCGGAATACCTGGTAACACTTTTGTACTCATCAGGCTTTTCTTCTGGTTCAACAGTAGCATATTCCCGAACTCGATGAAACTTATTTCGTGTTAGTATTCGTTTTTTGCGACAGTGTTCCTAAGTTTGACTTACGCTCTGCAATTCGATTTCGAGTTCATTACCTGCTCTTACAAGCATGATAATCAGCTGGCTGAGAGTCTGGTTCTCATGTTAGCCACAGAGGTACCTAAGGTAAGGAAGGAAGATAGGCTGATAATGATAATTATCTTACCGTCGCATTTGTCAACGAAAAACCGACAAGACCAGCTGCTACAAGACCTGCTTTCGACACAGCAATAATACCAGCGGCGACAGTAACTAAAGTAGTCATCATGTCGACCTTGAGTGCTACCCATCTATTACAATTAAACTGAGCTTCAGATGCCCTTTCGAATACTCGCAACTTGTCTGCTAATTGGCTGCCAAAGATCTGTGGCATGTTTGCGCGAGCGCGAATTACAGGCAGACCAGCCAGGCTATCGGCAAAGTGGGCAAATAAAGGCGATTGCGAAGATGATACGAGTCTCTTGACAGCGACAGCGGTCCTCGTGTATAGCTCTCCTGCGACGATCCCAACGGCGCAGCAAGCAGCGGCCGGTAACATGAAGATAGGAAGCACGGAGCCGACAGCAGCAATTTGGAGGGCAAGTCGACTTAACATCTCAATACATAACCGGAGCACTTAATGCGTAAAATTAGCCCTTGAAAATGGGGAACAAGTAACAGAAATGGAGGAAAATTTGCGCGAAACACCGGCAATCCGGCGCATACAAGGTCCTCTCTCGTATAGGGAGGGGATTGGTCATAGAATCCAACTTACTGGAAGCTAACGCCGTATCAATAGAATCCATGTCTCTAGAGAATCGGTTGACAACTCGACCGACGGGCGTCGTCTTGTACCACGACAGAGGAACAGTCATCATAGCCTTTATAAACGTGTTGTGTAGCGTTCGTGCGGCATACCAGCCACCATTCTCGTATGCGATATACGTTAGACCGTTGAATAAAACATCCGCAAGACTCCACGCCGCATAGATACCGAGGTAGAAACCAATATCATAGGCATCGTCCTTCCCGTAGGCGTCCACCCAAACGGCAATCCACAGCCCTGTTCCGACAAATGAAGCAGTGGCGAGGATACTCATTGAAACAGCTAGTATGGCGTAAAAAGGATTCCCGAAAAGTCGCATGTATTGGAAAACTTGAGAGACATGTCGTTAGTCTCACTATATCACGAGCAAGTTATCAACGTATAATGGTGCTACTCACATTGTAGACGGGCAGTTGGTCCGGTTGTGAGAGCCTCTTGGGTCACCTCATCTCGGCGTTTATCTTCGGCACTCTTGATAACACCGTTTGACTTCTTCCCATTGGGTGCTGCGCCATTACTTTCAGCGCTGTGAGTAGCAGCAGCTTCCACTGTCTCGTCAACATTCCCGTCGTCAACGAGAGTTTTATTTAGCGTTACAGATTTCCGGACTACACCAATATTTTGTTGAATGTCCTTGATCGAGCCGTTTTCTAATGTTATCGTAATATCCGCCTGGGGTGCAATCCACGGCAACTGGGTAACAAGGACCACAGTCCTTCCTTTCACTACGATTTCTACCGTTAGATATTACTGGCCTTGGGACTTGGGGAATGTCGAATTGATTTTGAAGCCACAAAATTCCTTTGACGTGAGAAGAGGGTTTCCACAAAGGATAAAGGACATATTATACGGGCTCGAGAGTACTCACACAGATCTCCGCAGAAAGCCTCCTCCCATAATAATGCCGAAGTCTTGGAATCCAAAGCGGAGAATACGTCATCAAGTAAAATTACAGGAGCTTTGGAGTACAGAGCTCGTGCAAGAGCAACTCGAGATTTCTGGCCTCCAGATAACGAAGCCCCGTTCTCTCCAACTTCAGTGCCGTCTCGTTCCGGAAACTCATCGAAATCAATCGGAAGCCCACAAGCATTGACGACTCGGTCATAGCGTGCTTGCTCGAAGGTACTGTTAAAAAGAATATTCTCACGAATTGTCTCATTCTGCAGCCAGGGACTTTGTGAGGCGTAGGCGATATCCTTTGGACGTGTGATTGTCCCACTCTCGAGAATAGTCTCACCAAGAATTGACATGAGCAGTGTCGTTTTTCCGCTCCCACTCTGACCTGTCACTACATTTAGACCGCCCTCAACAAAATCAATAGAGATGTTTTTCAACGCAAATGAAGCCTTCTTGTGACGTCGGAAAGTGGCATTCTTAATTTGAAGCTGGCCAACGGGATGAGACTGTAATGGAGTTGTACTGTTGAAGTAACGATCCAAACGCTTGATAGAAACACCTGCTGCGGTGAATCCACGTGACATGTTTGATGCCATTGCCAAATTTCGTCGCAAGGTCCTAATTAGTGTTATCGCCGTGAAAGCGACATCCGCTGTTAGTGGTTCTTTGCGTACCAGTACCTGTAAAGTGAAGATAAGTACTAATGATAGGTTTGGGATAGCTTCGGTGAGTTGATTGAGAGCGATATACCTAGCATTGGATAATTAGTGAGGGCTCGTGGATGTGCCGGGAGCAGTACGACCTACAGCATATTGAGAGACCATATCTTGTTTTGCTCACTGCGTCTGATCTCGTTGACACGCTTGATGATGGCGTCTTCCCAGGAGAAATACTTGATCGCCCTGATTGAGGCTAGATACTCTGAGATGACTGAAATCCTTGAGTCTTGTATTCGCTTCATATCACGTTGAATACCGACCATCCGCCGGCCAATTAAAACCGGCATCGGAGATAGTAATAACATTGTCACGATGCCAACAAGGGCTGACCAGTCTAGCAACTTATACAGTCCAATAAGAGCCACGATTGATCCAGACGATACGCCACAGGTGACCAAGACGATATCTCGACCTCTCGCAATGGTATCCACATCGGCGCCCATGAGGTTTGCTAGGCGTCCCGTCGAAGTTGTGGACTGCTTATTACGTTCCTTTTCTTTGCCCGTAGCCGCAATTTCAGCGAAAACCTCGTCGTCTAATTCCATAGATCCCATCGCTTTATAGTACAATTCTTGAGTTAACGCAGCTCTAACACGTACAACCAGGCGAGTTGATGTGAAGATGTACTGCTGAAAACACACAGAACGCGACAATGGTCCAACAAATAGGAGTATTAGCCAAACCCAAGGTTGAAAGCGAGACGCTTCTGGGTTAGACAGGTAACGGAGCAGTTCATACATAGCGTATGGAGCTATCATTTCGAAAATGAACGACGAGGCTATCCAGCAACCCATAGTCATGATTTCGGTGGGCAAGAAATGCACTAGCGTCCAGAACGTAGACTTGCCTTTCCGTCGCGCCTCCTGAATCCTGGAAAGTAGGACGATAGGTTCATCATACCATGGAAGTCTCGGAAGCTCTTCCAGCGTCATTTGCCGACGCATACCCTTCAACATGAGAGGCGTGAGCCATTCGTAAGTTACGTAGTATTCCAGCCAGCTACAGGTCTCCTCAGGCGATGGCTCTCGAGGTGGCATCTTCTCGGAGATGTCGAGGTCTAGTGACGGTGGAATCCATTCCCTTCGAGTGATGAGAGCTACGAACACAGCAGCAGCTAAAGTTGATAGGCCACAGATTACCATTGGGCTCATTTTCTTGGTATAATTCGCATCGATGTATGGAAGAAGCTCCCCTACAGCAAGGATGAATAGAGAACCAGTAAGAACAAAATTGACGTGGTGTAAGGCGACATGCCTCCACTCGAGATCGTTGACCAGCCGCAAAACACCAAGTATGAAAGCATAGGCTAAGGCGAGAGTGTCGGTCCAGCTGGTTTCGCGCTGCGTGGCCGCAACAATCACGAAAGCCAAGGAGCTAGCTCGTAGGAGCTGGCTCGACAGCTCGAATGGCAATGAGATGGCGTGTGCATTTCCTTCAGGTCTAGAGATCTTAGAGTAAGGGCGGTGTAGAAGATATCGGATGATAACCAAGAAGGATGCCACAACAATAGTAAGCTGTAAGTAGCCAGCTCTGGCAAATTGAGACAAATCATAGATCCATTGAAGACTCGAGACACTTGGGAGGTTCGTTAGATGTCTACTCTCTAGTTATCTTAAAGGATATGTGCGAATACGTACTTAGTCTTTTTATACGTGGTTTTTAGAGTGTGAAGAGATTGGGAGCGAAGGGGAATAGAGTCCCAACCGTATTCCCAGAGACCAAATTGACTCATGATTTCTCATAGCAGAGGCTGATCTGAGATACCTATCGTGGGCCGTGATAGTTACCTAGGTAGTTAGCGAAAATCCTTATTATCGAGAAGAGCAACTTGTTAATAATCGGATAATTGCGTGCTCGGGACTAGTAACCACCCGCCAGGATAAGCGGAAGCCTAGAAAAGATCCTAGCAAAAGGGGGGAAGAAGTAACCTTAAAAATTGCCTGAAACTATTGTGATGTTTAGGTACTTCTAATTCATTGGTTGTTTGTATTACTACTCTGGTGCCTACATGCAGAGATTTGCACTACACATGTGCTTAAGATAGGCACACAAGATGAGCGGAACGGGTATGCATAGAATAGATATCTAGGTACCTTGCCAAAGTTAGTCTGGAAATAGTACCGTAAGGTACGAAGATGCGTTTTCAATGCATCGTACAGTATATGCAGGACTGACTCACTGGACTCACTTAGGGAGTATCTTATTAGGTACAGAAAGTAATAAGGTTGGTAGCGTAATGTCGAAGAGTGGAGTGTTAAACGGATATCGTCCCCATTCGGCTGCATTGCAAGGGTCCACTCCATCCGGATGCCTCCTATCCATGATCTCTGAGTCGTTCGGGCGGTCTGAGTAATCTACCCTTTTGGTGTACAACCTGCTCCTGATCTCTAATAACCAATTAATCTGGCCCAGAGGAGTAGAGAAAGAGGTATCAATCTATGAGTCAAGTGCATTTTTCTACCCGTGCAATATGATATCGAGTAATGCCTTTCCGTATCTGCTTTGTTCATTGTCGGTGTAGGATTCGCGCGAGGGATACGAGCGTAGCGGACCGAAGGTTAGAAAAACGACAGGGTCAATTTTTCGTCATTGCCCTCACCGTCAATTCCAGAACAGCTCCCATATATGATTGCCAATCGCGTCGAAGATTGGTTCGACAAATCGGCGATCGATATCGTCTAGAACCGGGGGCTGTGGTCTCCGGAGGCGCTCAGAAAGGCCTTAGTTGCGCGGGCGAGGGGAGGGTCCTGTTTCGCGTGACCCTGTAATCGCAAAATATGTCTATATCCGGATATATGTAGCGTCTAATAGATACTGGATTGACGAAGGTCATGATATTATCCGCCTTTCCACGTAGTGTCTCAAACTTGGCCCTCAACGAAAGATTAAAAAAGTAGAGTCCCATAATCCTTGGTTCGACGAACAAGAGAAGTGATGGCCATCTTTGACACAACGAACGTCAATTGCAATTCCGTTTGTTGTTACAAAATGGCTAGGTGATTCCATTGATACAACAAGTATATCAGATCTTTCGTCTCCCACTAACAGAGGCATTCTCGGGTGTACCCAGAAAGCATCCTGGTCTTAGATTGGCTACCATCATGCCAGTCAATTATTGGATTCGATGGTAACAGCTTGCTTTGTGCTTGTCGATGAAGCTCAACCCGTACACCTTTCAGTGTACCCTTTGACAGAAGTCAGTCCCACGCGATCGCCTATTAGTTTAGCAAACCACAATAGACTAAAATGATGGGTTGCCTTGTAACAATAACATGTCCCTGTGTACCCAGGGCGCTTTCATTACGGGCTCTGCCATAATATCAATAAATCCGGCTTATGATAGTTGGGAGAAATGCCGGGCAAATAGTCGTACGAGACCGCGAAGGAATATCGTTAGTCACCCGGTGGGGAACGTACAATTCGGTGCCAGATTTTTCGGAGTTGTAAACTCGGAAAAGAGGGCATTACTAGAGAAAGAAGGCAAGTCCCGATACACCTTGAGAAAAGAGGAATGAAGTGCTCAAATACAGGTAGTTTTCGGGATTCAACGGCGTCTTTCTGGGTATCAATTGAACATCTTGGCGCAATGCATGTGGTTTGTTCGGGTTTGTTTTTGCATGATATTCAGTCTTGGCAGGATGTCCCAAACAATAGGAGAGTTTTTATTACAATACAAAGAACTACCGACCTTACTTAATTGAGTGTCAGCTTTCAGGTAGTCAATTCTAATCGACTAGGTACACATATATATCTATATGCATGTAGCGGAAGCTAATGAGAATTCAGAGCTTAGACTACAAAATGTACGGTAAATGAGTCACGTATCATGTGTCAAAATGACTGCACTTACCTCATACTGTGAGTAAAAGTGGATCTGGGGTAGGTACCTAGCTGCCTAGTAAAGCTGTGGCTCGGGCTCTAATTGTGGCTGTAGCCGACATCACTTTTCGCCTTCCCAGCGGTATCAATGGAATTTCTGATTTTAAAAAGCACCATATAGAATAGCAGCGCATCAAGTCGACAACATACATGTAATCCACGAATTTACGAGTGTCTTACCACTTTTACTATCTAACGATATGAGATACGAACGACAACTCAAACCGTCGCTTGTTTCTACTTATTGGGACTTGCGCTAGCATCTACCTGCGACTATTCAAGCATCGCTCTAATCTGACTAGAAGATATTCCTACTCCCCACCCCCAGTACCGACATCATGGACGACGACTTCGCAGAGCTCGAGCTCCTGTCGCTCGTGTCTAAAGTCACATCCGAGCTTCAAAATCATCTGGGGATATCCGAGAAGACCTTGGCAGAGTTCATCATTGCCAAGCGATTAGAATGCTCTAATTTCTCCGAGTTCAAGAGCAAGCTGGCCGAGTTGGGCGGCGCAAGTTGGCCTGAGAGTTTAATCGAGAGTATAGACCGACTCGTCCGGACCATGCACCCTAAGTTCAAGGCCGGAAAAGAAGCTGCAACAGAAGATCATCACAAAGTTCGGACGTTGGAGGAAAAAGAGACGCTGTTCAAAGGTTTGAGCATTCCCGATAAGGAATTTAACGGCGGAGATGGCGACGATATAGATGAAACACTCGCGCTTTTAGAAGGGCTCGAAGACAAGGCTAGGAGTGCACGTCCGGAAAGGTCGTCACGGAAACGATCTCGCAGTCCTGAAAGGGAAGATGGTATAGACTCGAGACATAGGAGAAGAGAGAGATACCGATCTCGAGATCGCAGAGATAAAGCCTATGATGATGACGATGAATATCGGAATGGTCGCAGAGAATACAAGAGTCGGAGAGATGAACACGACGAGTATCGATCATACCGTAACGGTCATAGAGAGAGGAGACGGAAATATAAAGACGAAGATGACGACAACCGTATGTTGCAGAACCCCCCCGAACCCGAAGTTGATGATGCGCCTATATTATATAAAGTTTATGATGGTCATGTCACTGGTATCAAAGAGTTTGGCGCATTTGTCAACCTACACGGTGTCAAGGGCAAAGTAGACGGAATGGTACATATCTCAAATCTAGCCCAAGGACAAAGAGTAAATCATCCTGAAGACCTCCTCTCAAAAGGCCAGAATGTCAAGGTCAAAGTCATCAAAATTGAGCCTAATCGGATAGGGTTGTCTATGAAGGATGTTGACCAAGAGACCGGCATGGACCTTGCACCACAAGCCCGAATACAATCAGGCGCGAATATGGAGAGTCTCGGGAGTCGAAATGGTGTGAGTTCTCGTACGGATGACAATTTAGCATCCCTTTCGAACTACAATGGCCCGCAAAGGCCCCATAAGAAAAGGATGACATCACCAGAAAGATGGGAGATACGACAGCTCATTGCTTCAGGTGTAGCCAAGGCCTCTGATTATCCCGACTTAGAAGAGGATTATAATGCTACACTAAGAGGTGAGGGTGAGATGGAACTCGAAGAGGATGTCGACATTGAAATTAGAGAAGAAGAACCCCCATTTCTTGCAGGCCAGACCAAACAATCACTAGAGCTGTCGCCTATTAGGGTGGTAAAAGCGCCTGATGGATCACTAAACCGTGCAGCAATGTCTGGGACGGCATTAGCGAAAGAACGGAAAGAGCTACGTCAGCAGGAGGCAGACGCTGCCAAAGAGGAAAACAAAGTAGACCTCGCGTCGCAGTGGAATGACCCTATGGCAAATCCTGACAGTCGAAAGTTCGCTAGCGACTTACGCGCCGCTAAGTCAACAACTACAAAACCCGACGCGGTGCCAGAGTGGAAACAAGCTGTCGCACCCAAAGACCAGTCTTTTGGCAAACGAACAACAATGTCTATCAAGCAGCAACGAGAGAGTCTTCCGGTCTTTGCCTTTAGAGACCAGCTCATCAAAGCCGTTCAGGAAAATCAAATCCTGATCGTCGTTGGTGAGACTGGATCTGGCAAGACCACCCAACTCACCCAGTACCTCGCCGAGGCTGGCTTCACCAACAATGGCATGATAGGTTGCACACAACCGCGACGAGTCGCAGCAATGTCAGTCGCGAAGCGCGTCGCTGAAGAGGTCGGCTGTCAGTTGGGCCAGGAAGTTGGTTACACCATCCGTTTCGAAGACTGCACGAGTCCAGCAACCAAAATCAAGTACATGACCGACGGTATGCTGCAACGCGAGATCTTGTTGGATCCCGACCTGAAGAGATATTCAGTCATTATGTTGGACGAGGCCCACGAACGAACCATCGCGACCGACGTCCTCTTCGCGCTCCTCAAGAAGACCGTGAAGCGACGAAGCGACTTGAAGATTATCGTTACATCAGCCACCTTAGATGCTGATAAATTCTCGCAATACTTCAACGAGTGTCCGATCTTCACCATTCCTGGACGAACATACCCTGTTGAGATCTTGTATAGCAGAGAACCCGAATCCGACTATCTCGACGCGGCTTTGGTGACAGTCATGCAAATCCATCTCACAGAACCACCCGGAGACATCTTAGTTTTCCTTACAGGATCGGAAGAGATTGACACTGCTGCGGAGATATTATACGAACGAATGAAGGCTCTTGGTCCAGGTGTACCAGAACTGATCATCTTGCCCGTCTACTCGGCGCTCCCTAGTGAGATGCAGAGTAGGATCTTTGATCCTGCACCCCCTGGTAGCAGGAAGGTCGTGATAGCCACCAATATCGCTGAGACCTCTATTACAATTGATCACATCTACTATGTCGTGGACCCTGGTTTCGTTAAGCAGAATGCTTATGACCCAAAACTCGGCATGGACTCTTTGGTTGTTACGCCAATTTCGCAGGCTCAGGCTAATCAACGTGCTGGTCGTGCTGGACGAACCGGCCCTGGAAAATGTTTCAGATTGTACACCGAAGCTGCTTTCCAGTC
This sequence comes from Hypoxylon sp. EC38, assembly GCA_002120335.1. Lineage (NCBI taxonomy): Eukaryota > Fungi > Ascomycota > Sordariomycetes > Xylariales > Hypoxylaceae > Hypoxylon > Hypoxylon sp. EC38. The sequence continues at coordinate 189,132 of KZ111245.1, forward strand.
TGAGATGCTTCCAACCACCATTCCGGAGATCCAACGCCAGAATTTGGCTACTACGATTCTTATGCTGAAGGCTATGGGAATCAACGACCTGCTCCACTTCGACTTCATGGACCCGCCGCCTGCTAACACCATGTTAATGGCCCTTGAAGAGTTGTATGCTCTGTCGGCACTTGATGATGAAGGCCTGCTGACACGCCTCGGTCGTAAGATGGCCGATTTCCCAATGGAGCCTTCTTTGGCCAAGGTGTTGATTGGTGCAGTCGATATGGGATGTTCCGACGAGATGCTCAGCATCGTTGCCATGTTGAACCTCCAGACCGTCTTCTACCGTCCCAAGGAAAAGCAACAGCTGGCCGATCAGAAGAAGGCCAAATTCCACGACCCGCATGGAGATCATCTCACCCTGCTCAATGTCTACAACGCTTGGAAGAATAGCGGCTATTCGGCGCCTTGGTGCTTTGAGAATTTCATTCAAGCACGTTCGATGAGACGCGCGAAAGACGTCCGAGAACAACTAGTCAAGATCATGCAGCGTTACCGCCATCCCATTACGTCTTGCGGCCGCGACACCCAGAAAGTTCGACAAGCCCTATGTCTGGGTTTCTTCCGCAATTCAGCAAGAAAGGATCCGCAGGAGGGATATAAGACGTTGGTCGAAGGTACGCCAGTCTACTTGCACCCGAGCTCGGCATTGTTCGGAAAGCAGGCCGAATGGGTCATCTACCACACGTTGGTTCTCACCACGAAGGAGTACATGCATTGCACGACGAGCATCGAACCCAAGTGGCTCGTCGATGCTGCTCCTACGTTCTTCAAGGTTACACCTAACGACAAGCTCAGCAAGCGCAAGAAGGCTGAGAGAATCCAGCCACTGTACAACAAGTACGCGGCGGAAGATGACTGGCGACTCAGCGCTCAGCGCAAAGTTGGTCGGTCTGGTGGTGGCGGTGGCACATGGGGTTAACCTTGGAAGGTTGATGTTCCTACTGAAGGTGTAATGCTAAGTGGTGTGTCGGTGACCCCAGTTCGGGTTGGTTTCTTCTGCCTCGCCGCTTTAGCTTTTTGACGTCCAAGAGGCCTTAACCTTGCGTCGTAAACATTGTTATGTAAGATAGTCTAGACTACCTAGGTAGCTTTAATGGAATGAGGCTCAACCGTATATTCATATTTTCGTCGTTATGATAATAGAATAGTCATCCGTGAGTAGTCCAAGCTCTGTAATTACACATCATTGTACTTTAGTAACCTATCCTCTTCGTATCCATCTATATTACATTAATTTTTAATGGTAAACCCTTAGAATATTTATAGTAATCTACGTAGAGGCACCCAACGAATAGGTAGGAAGTTTTTACGCAATGCTGCAACCGATCGGATATCCCCAAGCCACGGCGCAGCCAAGTCCGGGCAAACGCTAACTTGAGCTCGAGTTCAAGAACCATCACCATAATAGCGACTATATACCATATACCACTTCCTTTCTACGAGATTATCATGACGTAAACCTACCTATACAAGACTCATAATGCATCAGCAATCCCACAACACACTAAATCTGGAGAGACAGTCCATTAAGCCGCGGCGTCGTCTTGATTAACGGCCTTAGGCGACCATAGAATCCCTTCTAATGCAGATAAGCATTTAGTTAGTTGGTCCTGCAACCATCCTCACTAGGTACGTTTTTCACAGCAAGGGCTTCGTAATACACTGCAACTTCGTATTCAGATAATACCAAAGCAGAGAAGGATTTAGCTTATTCATTCAAGTTGCAATTACGATGACTATCTCTCGGACCATCGCTTTCTCCCTTACTCCTCCCTTGCGCATGCCAACTTTCGTCCCGGTTTGTGGAGAAGTCTTTCCACACCGTTGATGTCTAGTCGCACAGCCCCAACGATACTAAGGTATGCATTTGCATGTGATGCCCTTACATGTCGCCTAACAAGAGCGGAGAGCAACTCATACATACAATGAAAAGAAACAATTAGAAATTACAATACATAGTAATTAGGACACCGGCCCGTCTTATCTCGGCACCGCTAAGCAAGACGCAAAGGCCGCGCCATGTGGTTTGTGTTCAAGTAGTATGCGGGCATGCAGCAATTAAGCTGCGGCATGCCTCTTGGATGCAGACATCCGTCATCCACTATGCGCCATGTGCTATGTGCTATGCGACAGAGCGCATAAACAATGGTGTCGGCGCCTCGACGCCCGTCAATATATATTATAGTGAGCACAGATTAGACCCGAGTTGGGACGAAACCTGGGGCGGCGCCGGTCGACATTAAATATACGTGAACGTAAGGGTCCCAATTATGTGGTGTCGCAGGATGACGCGGGTAATATCGCGCGATAGTGCGAACGTTCCATCCGCCAAGTCCCAATCCAGCAACGCGGCGGCGGTGTTTCATTTAGAACGACGGACTGCCGAAGTCAGGCATGCCGAATGGTTACCTTAGTAACGTGGCCGTGGTTGAAAGCACTATGGGATTGGGATGGTCTGCTCTCGTGCGTGAATACTATAGCATGTGGTATGCAGCATGCAGGGACGGGACTTCGATATTGCGTGGAGAGCTCAAGTCTCCAATCATGATTTCCGCTGGCGCGAAAAGGGGAAGGGAAGGGATCGAGTTGGAGATTTTAACCACTACTACCACCTCCTTACCCAATATTTTCCAAAATACGGGTATAAATTACTGTTGATCCCAACTCTCTCTGTTCAGCGGGGGTCTTGTGCTCAACAACTTCTTGGGTATATGACGTCGATCCCTTTACTTCAACCGAACGAACGAATTCCAACAATGACGTCGATCACCTAGCCTTGGGAACCATGGGACACTGTGATCGACCGGAATAGGCAACCTTAATCCACCACCGTATACCACCACCGTAACAGCCTTACATCTAGCCAAGGTAAGGGGTATCGCAAACTGTTACCGTGTGTACCTATAGGTGCGTGGAGATTTGGAGAAGTGAATATCTTTACTCTGTTGATTACTTAATGAAAGCACCTAATTCGATACTGCGGTGCGCAGGTGACTAATGAGTGGTATCCTTAACATCCCGTGCTAATTATCCTAAACGCCAATTCGCCTATAATTAATATCACGATGCGGTGTGATTAAGCTACTGCTGCTGCCGCCACCAGAACGTCTATGGCAGAGCTTTGTGTGCCTGCTGTGGCATTCGTGTAAGGACCTTCCCAGGTCCCTCCAAGCTGGTTCTGGTCGTTGCGGTTCTTGGCCCATATTGTATCTGCGTTTGTAAGAATGAAATTCTTAATGGGGTCCATGGGAGCAGCCTCTTGCAGGTAATGCAAGTTCCGCATGAAGATCCCCTTGAACTGCGAGCCATCGCTGCCGCAGTTTGGCTCGCAGCCCTCGAAGAGAATGCCATCTTTGGATAGCTTAGTAATAGCAGCCGAAGCAATAGTCTGAGCCTGGGTAAGCAATGACTTGTCACCCGTAGCCTGGGAAAGCTCCACAAGTCCACCCAGTATTACCCCCTGGTTATAGGTCCAAGTCTGCATGCCATTATTCTTGCAGTCATCGGTGAGCCCGTCATTGATTAGATTATCCTTGTTGATCAGTCCACTGTTCTTGAACCAGTTCCATTGGGCTTTGGCTGTGTCGAGGAAGTAATCCTTCCTAGAAGGTATCCGATTCGCGAGGGAGGCCGCAACACTGAGGTAGAGCTCATTCGCGATGGCATTGGTGTATGGAGTGACCTTGCTCCAGTAGATGCCACCACAAGAAGAGTTACCCTTCTTCATATCCTCGAAGATGTCGATCGCCGCTTGGAGATACTGCTGGTCTCCAATGCCTCGGACACCAACGTCGTAACTGTGGATCATGGCTAATGCCCACCATCCTTCGTCGTCATAGTAATCGTTAAGGAAGTTATCGAAACCTCTCTTCTCAATCTCTGATCTTTTCGACAGTCTGGTGTATGTTGAAATAGGGAGGCCTGCCACAGACAGGACCTTTGATGCCTGTACTGGCGTCTTCTGCGCTTGGTCATACTATAACACCTACAATTAGTAATTCCTCATACGCGCATAGTCCTACAGATGGGCTTGACTCCCAAAGCCTGTTTTAGGGTTACACGGCCCCTAAACCAATCATTGGGGGCGATCTAAGCCCTCTCGAACAGGGGACATCGGCATATACTTACGGTGTTTTGAATGATCTCCGGGATATTCAGGCTATTGGAAGCTTCCGGATCCACGATCGCAAAGTCGGCCAGGACAGTAAGACAATTCGCGCTATTCCACCAACCAGTGGTGTCCCAGAGACCCGTCTCACGATTATACCATGTTTGAAGAGCTTTGATCGCGTCGACAGTGTGGGAGGCATAAGTTGCCGAGTCTGCGCGATTGGTAATATGACTAGACATTAAGAAAATAGCCCTGGAGGCCAGGGAGCCAACGAGAGAAGAAGAAACCATGGCGACCACACTAAACGACTGGATAGGAGATGTTCCGTATGGCGAAGAGAAGTTTTCCAGAAACTTACTGGTGCTAGAAGGACATTATATAAAATAGAGAGAAGATAAATAGAGTTGCCACCTGATGAGTGGAATGTGGTGGACCACTAGATCTCAACGGAAGTAGATTAAGGGAGAAGACGAGGATGTGTACCATGTCATTAAAACAGCCTGCAGGTGGCTCATATGCGGCGGACTCACATGAGCCCGCTACGGATCAGCTCAAACAAGTACAAAGCTATAATGGAAAATTTCCAGACATGGGTCGTCTCGCGACCCGTAGATCAGGTTGGCAGTAAGGCTGGTAGGACCAACAGACCTTGTATGAGCCGAGCTAACGGCATGTTTTCTGGACCCCAAAGATGACGATCGCGGCATTTGATGATTGGCGACGGGCTGGCCACGGTAGACATTGACAATCGAGGAAAGGGATGAACGGGTTGGGCAAGAAATGCCGGGTTAGACTTGTGGTAATGGTATTGAGATCTCCGATAGGGTTGTGCTGTGTTTCAGAACAGGCATGATTCTCATGCTGACCTGTGTTGCATGAACAACTTTAAGGCGGAGCTTTTTTGTTCTTTCAAGACCAGACGATAATAAAATCCCGGTCCGTTGCCCGCGGTGTCCACTTAGCTTAGATCTTGCCGAAAAGCCTTGGAGCAGATCATCTTCAACGAATCCCCTTTCCGGGAAAATGCCATATGATCATAAGAATGGGAGAATTGCTGCAAGCAACCTCGTGGGCATTCCAGCGTTCGCCGTAACCGCCAAACTTGGATGAGAAACATTGAACTTCCCAAAAGCATGTCGAGAATTTGGTGCTACGCCTTTCCGGCGTTAGATGAAACAACTTGCGCTTAATTAAGGTACCAGTTCAAGGTACATAAATTATGCTAGATGAAAGTGGAGGGAATAATCTTTATCCAGATGCTAGCGCTGCGACGATACCTAATAAAAACCCCTAACCTTCCTCTTTAAGGCCTGCACTATTTAATTTATTAGTGTACATGAGGTACTACCATCGTACAGCAGCTGGAATGGATATGTAGGTCAAGTTCAAAAATAGTTAGCGCTGTGTGCATGTGGTAAGCGGGCCGGGGATTACCTAAATCATAAAGCTTCCTGTTCCAATGCTTCTGGCTCCACATCTGAATCTGTCCAACTGCACCCCAAAGTTTAAACCACATGCATCGCATCCTGTACGACTACGGCGATGTTGATGTCGATGATGTGTCTAGTAGGCACGTAGGCATGTAGTATATGCGCGTATGCCTTGCGACAGCCGGCAGCATGCAACCAAGCAACCAAGCGCATACCTACACGCATGCATACTAGGCAGCCATGTACCTATAGTCATGAGTCTGATTAAATCCTTTACTCCTGCTGCATCCGGTTAACCATATTCAGAATGTGAACAACTCGGCGGTGCTATTGATAAATCACTCAACATTTAATTGCTACCCTGATCCAGCTGACTGGGAACCAGTCGTCGACATCAGGGATGATGAGTGTATAGACTTGCACTAGACGAAAACAACCCGACATCATCTGAACTCGGAGAAACTTATTAGACCTTCGTTATCTATAGATCATCTGTCCCGAGAATCAGTCGCACCAAAGATCTCAAATGATCGACGGGGTACCCTCTTCGGCTTGTTCCTCGCGAAGCAACCTAAAATCCTTCAGAGCATCCCTGCTTCTCCTTGACAGGTGGGTTTTCAGCTTGTAAGGATGCTAAAGAGGAGCTTTATTGACAGAAGATGGACGAGCTCAAGATAACTTCTACATGCGTGACATAATTAGGTAGTAACTGATTCAAAGTCGCATTTCTCGCTATGTCTTCCGCCGAGCACCGATTTCACCTTGACGTCTCTCCAACTTGATTCTCCGCAGCCATGTGCCGTTAAAGAGCCTCTGTTATTAATATTAGGCGTCTCCCCACAAACTCCCCCGCATTCGCTTCTCTTCCCCCCGTCAAGTGGGCGGAAGAATTACCTGAGATAGAGTAGGGGACCTCTCCAACCGCGGTGCATAGTCTAATAGTCCGGGGACTTCGCATTAAGACATTTCCGAAGATCGGCAATATAAACAAGCTGCCTTATTAAAAAGATTGTTTACAAGGTAGGCTAATATACTCTGGTATCACGCATCTGAGTCTTAAGGTGCGGTCAAGATGTTGCTCGGCGCTCTTTCTCGGCCATGTCTCATTCTTTTGTCACTCTCTAGGTTTGCTTGCTCGGAAGTGGTTGCAACCGAAAATGCCACGGCGCTCGTTATCCAGAATGACTGGCTTTTCGCACGTGTCGACAAAACTACTGGGGCCATGGATGCTGTAGTGTTGGATGGCCAGAATCTCTTGGGCACACGATCAGGATCTACCGGTGTATTCAACTTAGATTGCTATTGGTAAGTCACGCTATGAAACACACGAAGTAACGTAGCGTGCTGAACCACAATGGAGCACGCCGAAGGGTTTTTGGACACCTGGATCATCGCAGCCAACGTATGAGCTGTATTCCGGCACAGACTCGACGGGCGTTAGCTATGCCGGGATCAAGATGTCCGATACTTACACACCCACCGGCCAAATTCTCCAACAATATTGGTTTCTCAGGGACGGGGAAACTGGCCTGCATGTCTTTTCACGTATCGCGTATTACAACGAGACCACACCATTCTTGCGCAACCTTCAAGAGTTCCGAACACTATTCCGACCCAACTCAGACATATGGACGCACCTCGCGACTAACGGAAAACAATATGCACCGCTACCTGGCACAGCAGCTAAGAAGAACCAAGTCGTCGTACAAGGTAGGTGACCAGTAGAATCCACGTTGAACGGACCCTTCAGTCGTATACTCGGGAGAAAATATGTTTCGGGAGTCCCGAGACACCGTTACTTACTCTTTCTCGCATGTGAAGTCTTAATACTTGGAAACACTAACAACGAGCGATGTAGATGCTACTTGGTACATGGGAAATACCCCTGATGATCCTTATGTCCAACAGGAAGCCGACTACTTTACGAAGTATACATTCCAGGATACTTGGAGAAATCACGATGCTCATGGGATGTATGTAGAATTTCAGCCAGTTAACTGACTTGCACAAAACTAACCCGACTCCGTAGGTACGCTGATGGTTCCCGAGTTGCGGATAATTCGACCTTTGGAGCTGTACGTCATCCGCCTCCCTAAAGAGCTCACTGGCCGTGGGTGTAACATTATAGATGGACCCTAATCTCAATTCCCAAGTGGTTGGTTATGAATACGAGGGAAACTTACTTCGGTGGCCCATTGCACTCCGATTTGACCGTTGATGGCATTGTCTATGACTATATGGGTTAGTAATTACTGACTTTCGTATGTATAGCTGAATTAAGTAGCTAACGTGGAATCCAGTCTCAAATCACCACGGTGATCAAACGGCAAGTTGATGCCTATAATCTAGCGGTACAAGAATACTAACATCTTGAAAAAGCCAAACATCACGAACGGGTTTGACCGTACTTTCGGCCCAGTGAGTCCGAGTTATCCCAATCGCCTCATCATTCTCACTAACCAAGTCAGCAATTCTTCTATTTCAACCATTTTCCTACCGGAACTGATCTCCAGGTCCTCCGAGAGGATGCCGTGCAGTTCGCAAATCCGGAATGGGGTGCCGAATTCTACGATTCCATCGCTGAATACGTGCCTAATTACGTGACTAGCAAAGAGCGCACTACTTGGGAACTACAAGTAGATCTACCAAAGAATGCCAAACAGCCTATTGCTATATTGGCACAAAATGGAGTAGATTTCCAAGACAACGTATTCGATCCCAAGGCTTATCAATATTGGGCTGAGATAGATGAGACCGGCCATGCCAGCATTCCACGAGTAAAAGCCGGTACGTATCGACTGACGATCTATGCCGATGGAATATTCGGACAGTACATACAGGACGACGTGGAAGTGCGTTCCGGAGAGGTACAGACAACTCGAGTTAAGTGGGTAGAAGAAAGCGCAGGAGAGGAGATCTTCCGCATCGGCACGCCCGACAAGAGCAGCGGGGAATACCGGCACGGCTACGAGCTCGACACAACACACCCGCTCCATCCTGAGCAATACAGGATATACTGGGCCGTCTATGACTTTGTCGATGAGTTCCCAGACGGCATCACGTTCAAAGTCGGCGAGAGCGATGTAGCTAAAGACCTGAACTATGTTCACTGGAGCGTGTTCGGAGGCTATGCGAACTATCTCCGCCCCGAATCATACGAAGGCAGCGGCAACGTCAATAATTGGACTATTCTCTTCGATTTAGAGAAGTCTCAACTTAATGAGAAGCAGCAAGCAATCTTCACCGTCCAGTTAGCTGGAGCCAAGACTGCCGCAGGCAATACGGATGTCTTCAACGCTTCCGAGCCGCACGCCAATTTGGTATATACAGTTAATGTCAACGGGAGGGATCTAGAATCTTGGACCATTCCGTGAGTATCTGGTTTTAATTGGGGTTCATTTTCGAATTAGCTAACGACCATGTAGTTATTACCATAGCAGCTCATGTGCAGTGCGTTCTGCGGTAATCTGCTACAACATCGCAAACAAGTTTACCTTTGATACGGCCCTGCTCAAAGATGGCGAGAATAAAATCGTCTTGAGTTTGCCGTTCAATGCTACCGACTATGAAAGCGCAGTGTTGCCTACCTCAGTCTATGTGCAGTATGATGCCCTAAGGCTAGAGGTTAGTCCAGAGAAGAAATATGGGCATGAGAGCCACGTAAAATAATCTAATTAGATCTCTGTTGTATTATAACTAAAAATAACTTAGTGGCTTACTATTAGCTGATGAAATGACTTTTCCTTCTTATTATCCACCACTATACATGCTTTGAAACGTTCGCTGATGCGCAGGTACTGAGCCCCCAAAAAACTATGGTAAGCAACAATGTCCTAGGTAGCGGGATTCATCAAAACATTCCTCTGGCCCCATGTTCAGCTGAATATGACATGATCCGCAACCACGTATCTGAAGTAAATACGTTCCAGGATGAGACTATTGTAGAATGATGTTTCCATGGTAGCTAAATGGTACCGTCTTAATGACCCTATCTCGGATCTTAGATGATGAAAACGAAAGAATTAGTCCATAGTAAGGAGTCAACCAATGTCTTAAGAGCGCGGAAGCTTCGTGGGTGATCCACCCACCGGCAGGGTGCGGGGAGTTCGAAGGGTCAGTCCTAACTTCTCTGGTTCATTAGACGGGAGTTCAAGGTGCCGGTATAGTAAATTTCTATGTCATTATCAGGCCAGTATTGAGGTCCTCAAAATCAGGCAGGTGGATTTTTCATTTGCTTGGACTCATCGCCATGGCCAAGGAAATCTCGGTGGCTACGCCGCAAGACCTGTCCGTTGTCCACTCCACCCCTGGCTATAACCGTCCAACGAATCTCATAAGAGAATTGGATCTTGTTTTAAACTGATGTGTAAGCTCTGATAGGCTATATATAGATTCAGCCGTCCCCATTGAGTCGAAAAATTGAGCTGAAGGACATGCACACAAGGAAGATCGCACGTCTTGCAAAGCATATAATGCAAGGATACATATAGTCAAAGGTCGCTTATAATAGGTTGAATCAGTTACTAATACATCTGGTACTATTCGTTCCCCTAAATAGCGCCACCCATGTATCATTCAAGATACATCCCATCAGCTGAGACACGTTCGTACGGAACTCGCCAATAGCCAGGGCTATATAGAAAATCTAAAGAGGAGAACTACCCGGCAGCGCTCCGATAGGGTGAAGATCGAAGAATCTAACGTGAGAAGGTTAAGTTATGAGCTTAAACGAACAACAGACTGGAAGCTATTACGTAGGGTACTTGGACGAAGCCACTTAGCACCGATCCACATATAGACTCCAAGACAAGGGAGGAATTTTTCATGAAAAGTCGGAAAGACATTACTAATATCGTAAATCAAAGAAAAAAAAGAGGAAAAACGATCTAAGCTGAAGTTGTTATACTTTGCTGGGTACCTACCCTATCGGCTACAATATATGCTTCCCGGTACCAAACGTAGCCTTACACGACGTCGAAACAAGCTTCTTATCGAAGCGTATATACGGAGACACCGTATAATACACAAGTTAATGTCTACCTGACGAGTCTAGTGATGTCGACAGTAGTCTTGTCCACGTACGATGTTACATCCAAGAAATGCACCTCCAGCACCTCCGTATCGGACCGCTGATCACATTGGTCCGAAGCTCGTTACAGTCTCGGTGCTTTTCGCGAGGCCGAACCCAATCTGCTTTTAACTACCAACGGGGGCCTAAGCTCCCCGCACGCAACTCCGACCCATCCACTCATTAGAATTACTTATAATAGTTAGGAGAGTTTTTAATATTGAGGCTCTGCCTTACCCCCGCATGGCGTCAGCGTGCTATACGGGGATGTTGTTTTGCATCCGGCCTATAAATTTAGCTCCCGATTTCGCTTAGGAATACATACAACCTTAGAACCTCCACCCTCTACATTGCTTTGTGCTATAGACCTCAGCTAGCTGGTATGTCGACTCACTATTCCAATGGGTACATCATATATTGATTTAGCTCAGTAGATTATATTCGGACTTACAAGTATAGAGAATACTGCGTCATACAAATAATTCAGGTATTGAGTCGGTGTATATAGATTTGGACTTAGATATCTAATCTATAATCGCAATCATGGGCCAAAAGAAGATCAAGATCACAGAAGTAAGCCAAGCGTTTCTGAAAAAGGGAATCTGTCCATTTACCTCTCGCCTTCTTATTCACACACTTACATGTCATTAAGCTCTACATCTATCCCATCAAATCTCTTCGGCCTCTCTCTGTTCCCTCGGCACAGTTACGCCGTGAAGGCCTCCAATACGATCGGCGCTTCATGCTACTCAAGATCGAAGCCGATGGCCGCTACAAGAACATCCAAACGCTCTACTTTCCGGAGTGCACACTGTTCTATCAGACCATAGACGATGACCACGTTGTTGTCACCTACCGCATCCCAGAGAAGCCGCTCATTGAACCGCCCCCACCGGAGCAGCGCACCGCGCTGCGTGTACCCCTCAATCCCTCCATTGACGGCTCCGAAGTTGTCGATATCAAGTTGTTTGGTAGCAATACGACCGCTTATCGCATGGGTGAACCGTACGACGCCTGGTTCTCGGCATGTCTCGGCTACAGCGCTATCCTCGTGTACATCGGGGATAACCGACGCCCGGTACTGGCACACGCTCCCAAGCCGGAACCGCAACAGCAGAGCGACTCATGGTTTTCGTCTATCACATCTTTCATACCATTGCCCTCCTATCAGCAGCCGAAGGCGAAACACGAGCCAACTGGGCTGGCCTTCAATGAGGCGGCGCCGTTTCTGCTGACATCCAAAGCCTCTCTTCGCGACGTCAGCGCGCGTCTACCAGAAGGAGAGACCATGGATATGATCAAATTCCGGCCCAACATCGTAGTCGACGAAGTATCGGATCATGATTCTTCATCTGATGACGACGAAGAAGAGCCGAGCATACTCAATGCCTGGGACGAGGATTTCTGGGCTGAGCTCCTAATCCGTGACTCGCACCGACTGGCCCTGACGGCCAATTGTGCGCGGTGCATCTCGATCAACATCGACTACGACACCGGGCGGCCCGCTGAAGGGCAGCAGGGCTTGGTTCTTAAGAAACTTATGAAGGACCGCCGCGTGGATGCAGGCAACAAATGGTCGCCGATCTTCGGGCGGTACGCGTTTCTGCTTCCGCCGCTACTAACAAAAAACGGCACAAACAATGAGGAAGGGGAGCTGATAGCTGACGTTGCCGTGGGGGACGAGATCAAGGTGACGAGACGCACCAGCGAGCGAGACGTGTGGGCCTGGCCGAAGTGAAGCCGCGGTCCGCCTTACGGTCACGGTGCGATCATGGAAGCGATGGTCAGACTGAAGAAACGAATCGGTAAGAAGTGAAAGAAAGAGAATGCGGATTGGAGCCAGCTCGATCTCCATAGCGTCATGGCTGATAAGCGGGTGTCTCGGCTCGGACACGAGCGACAGCTGTCACTCGGACAATGGCTGGCTTACGTACGAGGCTGTCGAGATTTCGGATCGCGATCAAGTTACATCCGACCGGGAATCAAACCTGTATCGGGCCAAACAACGCCGTTGGGGGTAGGATAGCCGGGTTGGTAGCGAGGCGAGGTTTGTTCGACCATTGTACGTTGTACGTGGGTAGCTCAGTGGTAAAGCGAGAGAGACGAGAAGCAACCAGGTTAATGAAGCAAATTATATGTGCATCATGCATGCAGATATGATGTATGAAGGACGACATCCCCCCATCAAGGGTGGTCGCTGTGGTGCTTCCCAACGCCGGCTGCCGTGTACAAACCACAACAGCCCAATAGGTGTTCCAAGACGTTCCAGAAGCCGACGGGACCTTGCAGGCTGCCGCGTGTGCGAAAACGCGTGTCTCCACGTTGCACAGCGTTTGTAGCAGGTAGCCCTGCCTAACCTCAGCTTCCTCGTTGGGCCGCACGCAGCAGCCTCAACTCGACTTCATCCTAACGTGACCTTTACTTATGGCTTACGCCAGGCCAAACACACAAGTGAACGAATGATGATTGCAACGTGGCATCAAGACCCGACGTTTTGGGCCTGTAATTCCAAAACCAACGAATTCTCTCTTTCTATTTGGGAGTAATGAACATAAGTGAGGTATTGATTGTACTTGCGTACTGGTTTTCTTTTGCGGAAAATTCCTTTTTCTTCACCTCCTTCGCGCCAAACTAAAAAGCATCGAGTAACAAGGGAGGGGAGGGAATAGATCAAGGTAGAAGCAGCTCGCTTCTGCACTGTACTGCCGTTAGAAGGTAGTTCCTTGCCCGCACTCACGACGCCCTAGATTTTGTATGGGATAAATGGTAAAGGAAACCAGATCCATTGTGGAGACACAACACAACCATTGCCAATTCCAAAATTCTGTAGTAGTATGAAAAAAATTCCATTTGCCATTCAGCTCATTCCATAGTACATTCAAAAGAAACAATTCTATGACGTGAAGGCGCGCCGGCCTAGTTGGCAATGCGACTCTCGCATGCCCCGAAACTCCGAAAACGACCATACAGAGGCAGAAACGAGGAAATTAGGCGACTCAGTGCTCCAGTGGGAAACCATCTGGGATCTGGCGCAAATACATTGTCTATTAGGGGTACATGAAAGAAATCATAAACCTGAGTGCTGTCAAACAGGGCTAAGGAGTACCGCGTTCAGCCTGTGACGGCGGTGTAACAGCTTCGTCGGAAAGTGATCTATCTCATCGGGATCTAAACAGATTGGTGGACCGTGATTGACTGTGGCTTCATCGAGTGGCTGAAGGAGAGTAGGGGGGGGATTCGTGAGGATGCCTCTGAGAGAACAACGGTTTAGGCCAATAGGATGATGTTATGGCTGTTGTGGCCACCACCTGCAGGATCTAGCGTTGTCGACAAGGGGGCCCCCGCGCCAACTTCCGGATATCGATATGCATTGCGTGTTTCGAGAAACTTTTTTTTTTCGGGGGTCGAAAAATTCATTTTTTTTCCCGTATGTAAATATTGACCCGTAACGCCGGATGAAGAGATTCCCTCCAATTGAAAAGGGTCAAGCTTAACTTCGATAGAGCCGAGACAGCCGTTTTTCGGAACTAAAGTGGGTGTCTTGTTAGCATGCTGCCCCTCTAGTCTGTCATATTTGAATGCTAGATGATGACATATGAGACGTGACAGATAAATTTACCGAACATACATCAATCGAAACGCCAGTGACAACAGCGCAGCCCGGTCCGAGTCCCCCGTGCCTAGACATTGTGGACGCAAGCCCGGCACGTGTGGATCTTGCAGTATCTACACTCAAAAATCCACCAGTGCGGACCCGAGTGACACAAGTTACAGGTCCATTGGATGAGAGTGCTGTCAGACTTGAGCATCTTGAAAGAGTGTGCGCAGTTGTTTCCCACGGCCATGTTTCAAAGATGTGATCAAGGATGTGCCCTAAAAGGATTTCCGACTACCGGGGTAGTAGATGAGTGCCAGACGGATGGAATTGTGGCGGCCTGCTTAGTCTGTCCTAGGTGACGAGTCAGTCATACGGCCAGCTAGGCTACTAGATCGTATGATTGGTACTCACTATGAGAATATCGAGAAAGGAGTGTGGGCTAGCTGGAGTACACGATCTAGTATGCAATGATGTGTGTGTTGGCGGCCGTAACCCGTGAAGAGTGTAATCTGTAGAGAGAGGAGAGAGAAGACAGTTGAAGGAGAGTGACAGATCTCAGGAGGTAACGAGGAAGCAGGTTTTAAATAGTCCACGGGTGACAAGTCAATGGGTGACCTTGAGGTCCAACGAAACGTTGGGTTGTTATTATGATGTTGTTTGTCAAATGTGGGCTGTGACGGGAGAGTATGAACAGGAGGCTGTTTGTAGTTAGTCGTATGGCTGGTGAGATTCTGGCAGACGAGGCGAGGCGGGAGATGTTTTTGTAGTAAAGTGAAAAACAGAGAAAAACAGACAATGGGCGGTGGAAGTCGACTAGGGGGTAAAAATGATGTGTAACTATTCATTCATTCGATGGGACGTCGTTGCAGGCATAAGTCCTGAGAGAGGCTCAAATACATATGTACTACTTACTCCCATGAGGTCGTCTACCCTGGCCTATGACGATGATCGGTACTGCTCCCGCCAAATCCATACTAGGTAACTCGGCATAAAGAACACTACCAAGGCGAGGTACGGGTAAGGTAGTTAGGACAAGAAACGGGACTTGATCTGGGTGAGGTGATTGACATAACAGGAGTTGGGGTGGAACTGGCATGTCGTCCGAGAATTTGACCAGGGCAAGCGCATTTTTAAGAGAAAGAGCGCGACATGGGCTTGAAAATGGGGTTTTGACTTCGACTTTGTCACTTTCAATTAACCTTAATACCTTACACTACTAATGAGCCACATGTACCTAGGTACCTTGGTATTTGGATTCACCTGGGCAGGTACTTTGTAATTCGTACTTCATGCCTGCTTTAGGTAGGTTAGAGGTAACTGCCTGAACAGGGACTGTGTCAGACCTTTTTTTTCTAGAGTGTCGGCTTGAAACTTCCTATGCAGTCCAACTAAATAGCAACTAGGTAGGTAGGCGGTACTTTGCATGTATATGGTGTGTATATGCAATACGTCAAAGTACCCGATATTTGTCTTGCCTCGCACTTGAATGAAATATAAAACGCTATAAACAAGGCAGGAGATTAAAATTATTTTTAGTTTTGGTCTAGGAAAATAATTAAAACAACAAAGCAATAGGATTTCAAAGCGAGAGACGAACCATAACGCCCCTTCAGAAGAGACAGATAAAAAAAAAAAAAATGAGGGCCTGGGCACTGACATGTGCATGGGGCATGACACGACATGGAACGACAACGGCTTTACTCACAGATTGTGGAATTTTCAATTTTTCATCAATTAATATTTCTGATGCCTCTATTCCTTGTTTTCTTCTTTCTTCATACGGCTGTTGCTGTAGCTCTCGTCTGACTACCTGCAGAACCAAGACCGGTCTGCCGCACAATGTAAGTCGAGGCAATGTACCTTTACATCCGCACGTTTCTATACCTCCCCCGAGGTATAAGTCTGTCAGGTCAAGGTCTGGGATTGGACATGGTAAGGCGTACAGAGAGGATTCCCTAGCAGCGTTTTGGTCATTGAAGACCAGTCATAATCTGAAGCTAGCGGACGGCACGTACTCGGAAACGTATTGGTCTTATCCTTCACCGGTCGGCCCTCGCCGTTAACCCCTACCCTACCTTAAGCTACAGAAATTGCCGAATCGGTAACTAACGAGGGCCTTACCGGTGACAATGTCTTGTCCCCAGTGTGTCTCGCGTAAAAATGCTCATATATATCTTTTGAGCCTAGAAATAATATAGATGCTCAACCAAAAGCTGCACACTTGTGGTTTTCCTGTGTTCGATCGGACACAATCTAGTTAATATAGTTCCGTAGGACGTAGTAATAAGGTCAGGGTCGATGAGGCGGCGGGAATGTGTGGTTCAGGAACAATTCGTGCGCAAAAGGCAGAACATTCGAGGTGACCTCCAGGTTGACCCGTAGGAGACCAAAGTCTGGCGCTGTTCGCAATGACCGGCGCGGTTCGCCAAGTATGGGTTGCCATGTCTGATTCCTGAACCGGCGCTGGCGTCTATTGGCTACTCGAGGGAGGCAGTTCATTATTTAGTTATATAATAGTCCTTGTACCCACCGCAGCGTCGTCTTGCGAACGGGTCCGGGGGTCACATTATGGCGCGGGAGTAAGTAATGATGTATCCGTAGGTACAGCGTGTTGAGGTAGTCCTCTGAGGCAACATCCCGATGTGCTACTTAGGGGCGTATTAGCTCCATTATACATGCGTGCCAGATCTGACTGCAACACTATGTAAGTTGTTGTATACGGCGTGGTCCAGTATACTGTTTCTGTGGCACTTCGGAGTTATGATTTTAGCTGGTACTGCGAACTTAGGGCTTAGACTGCCAGGGCAGCAAGCGGGAATTATCAGACTCGAGTCACATCAAGGATTTAAGAAAACCAGACAACTGGGATGACATTGTAATAAGTGCGTGTAACATAAGGGACAAAAGGACCCTTGGCTTATTGGATAGAAACTTTTATAGCTGACTAAATTAAAACGATCCGGTGTGAGAATCTTACATACTGCTTTTTTTTTTCTCCATAAAGGGTAACAAATTAATGAACCCCACCATCTTCACCCGGGCTTAATCATGTGAAGAAAAGGAGACGTATGTATAGCATATGTAGGTACATGCAAAATGTAATCTGGGTATACGGCATCGCCAGCAACTTCCATCTCTAAGTCCCGAACGAGTAGTTACCCACCTAGGTAAGTTATAAGCCGATGCATGCTGCGTAGCGATAGCGATGATAAGGCAAGGTCAATGATCATACCTCATAGCTGTACGACTGCGGGTATTTAAGGCTTTCCACTAGTTAGGGAGCGCGGGGTGATTGACAGGAAGGGACAAAGTACCTGTACTTAAATCTTACATATAATCTACCTAAGGCAGGTACCTACATGTCAAAATGCGTGGCTAATGTATGGTACTGTGCATTGGATGTATCACATACTTGCGCCATAAGTTACCCAAGTACCATACATGGGCACCCAATCGCACACAACATCGCACCTGCTTCATTCTTCATATCCTATACGTGCATATCCAGGTACGAAGTAGGGTAACATGGCGGCGGCTGACGGGTGTCATTGCTATCAGGTACCAAGGACACGCAATTTTGGGCTGGGGACGATGAGCACCAGCCTAGCAGCTATGTACCTCAAATCTCAACCTTTTCCCCCCCTTCTCCTCGTCGGGAACCTTCCTGCCTGGTGTAATCTAGATGCAGCAAAAGTCGACTCATGAGGGTACATTATCCGCAACTACTTTCTATTTTGAGCCTCCTGCACGCCTGCCGGGTACTGATTCTTTGGCCCCTGAACCTTGATTTGTCTAGTTGAGTCTAAAGTCGACCCAATCAAGGAATCGATCTTTAGCCGAGCTGTATTAGGCCTCCACCAGCGTCGCTCTCGCTGACTCTTCAGAGGATTGCCGTGGCATTTCGTACTTAAAGTAAGCCAAGCTGCACTGCCTAGTGTTTAGTGTCTGCCGTCTCTATTCTAATATCGACTATTACGGGCGTGTGAGTAGATAAGAATGGATACTCTTTCCTCCCAGGCTAAAGCTGCAGTTGGGGTGTTTCTACTAATATGAACGCCCTCCGACGGTGCGAGCGCTACTTCGTATAGTACTGCGATATTGCGCCTATTCCACTTTTACAATACTGAGGCGGTAAATAGGGGAATAATAGTTCCTGACCCTGGGTCATACGACAGAGTAAGCTCCATTCTCAGGCATTGCGAGAAATTTTCAAATTACTACGTGCGTGCTTTCGCGCGGATATTTCTGGGGTTCGTGCCGGTCACGATCAATTCGCTTGAATTGTCGGGAACTTCTTTTCAGGGCTGCTTTTAGCTACCTCCCTGGTAAAAGTCATAACTTTATTGCTAAGACTGCTTGTAAGGATCGGTGCCCCCTGAAGATTGAAACATTAAGGCCACAATATACTAATATGATGTACGTGACAAGCTGGCATCGGGTCCCAAGAGCCAGGCACCTCCTTGCGGTCCCGCTTCCTTACTATGTAGTTACCGGTACACAGGAGCTGTGCGGAAACCTGGGTATGGAACCGTAGGATACCCGCTTTCGTGTGGAGTTCGAGTTCTTATAGCAGAGCCCTACGAGTCGCAGGATTGCTGTTTCAGACTAGGAAATGGGCTTGTCGGGCTGATCAAGCATTATTTGAGTTTTCTAAGCTGCTTCACCGTCTGTTCAAAGGTATTGGTAATCTCCGCTTGGCTCGGGTCCCAGGCGAGGAGCTGATGACGATAATGCTACGTTCATGTACGGCATCTCCCACTCTGTCGGAACTCTGTCCGCTTTCCACTGGAGCCTCCCCTGGCCAAAGCGAATAGGTACATGCTCCAGCAGCTACAGTACTACACACACGAATTTGTGGCTTTGGTACATCCTAAAGATGGGCTGGTGTGTACTCGCTAACATATCTTACATGTAGCCACGACGTCCTATCTCGTTAAAAAGCTCTCGTCTGCTGATGTCTGCTGACCACACCTTTATGCGCAGTCCTCTGCGGCCGTCCTGCGGCCAGCGGGACCTTAATTCAGGATGCGCAGCCGCGAACCGGTCTCGCTAATATAATGCTCTAGCGAGGTAATCCCAGTCTCTGGTTTCACGATTCAGCTCCCCGGAGATTTTTGCAGAACAAATCATAAAATCTCCGACCGCCAATTAGGCCAAGCTCTTCAGTTAGGTGTACACTAGATTCAAGATTCCAAATTGCTTCCATCGCCTTCTTCTACGCCACCACGCATGCTCGTACAGGGCCTTTTAAAGGAACAGGGCACGTGGTTTCGACATCGTCGGCTTGTTAGTTCCAGACGCGTCGCAATGCAATTCGGTATGCCTGTTTGGATGTCCGCCCCACTGTCCGACCATAACCAGGATACCCAGTCATAGTTCATTGTCTAAAGACATAGGTCGGTTTGTCATCGCCAATCGGTTATCTTCCCTACACCTCACTACTCGGGTCCGTTTAGAAGACCCAAAATAAGAGTACAATCCCGACTGCGCAATCCTAATTCGCTGCGGATGAACAATGCCAAGATGCTCTTTAGAGACAAGCCCACGTATTGGCTATGGGACCTTCGATGCTCCGGTACCCAATTGTTTCCCGACGAGTCAAAATCGTGATCATAGGAGTTTTGTAGTACGAGATTCACCTTTTGTGTCGGAGTCATCACTCAATCCAATGTTGGTCGCCTCTGGTTGGTCACAGTAAGATGCATATGACCTAAAACGGAAGTCCCCCAATTTACCATAACACCAACTACCGGTCACATTAGACTAGTCTAACAACTGACTCGCGCGAGGTGCTTGGAAACGAATTTAGAATAGTCACCGGTCGTATTGACTATTCAAGGAACAGGCTCATATACTATAGCTTGGGATGGGCTCACCGGTTAGCCGTTGATACAACATCAAGCAATCGTCACCCGCCTCCCCGTAGCCAATCGTGGAAGATCCAGACACGGACGGCTTGTTTAATCGGGGACCGAACCTTTGTGACATTGAACATGATCATTACTATATCAGACTTGCGCTACGAGTCGGTCTTTAGAGCAAACATGTCTCCCGTGGTTTGCGTATCGCGAACCTATAGTATGCTCACCTATGCTTTCTTTAATCGCTTCAATCCCAACACCATACACACCCGATAGCACATAAGGCAAACAAGCCTTGGGAAGGAAACAAAAGGGTACGCAACGCAACATACGCAATGCTGTCGACACAGTTGAATGTGCCCACCGGTCTGGGTCGACATGGGCTATCCATCCCATTAGTTGTTAGAAATATCGATGCCCGTGCTCGACCGAGTTTCGTCACCGCATAATCAGGGAAGAAGGCATCGTGAAGTTCTGATGGGTCCGGCCTGACTGTCGGTGGTTAAGTCAGTACTAAGAGAGGGATGCAGATGATTTCCCCGGCATGATCTTCAGATTCAAGGCGGATGTTTCCACGCATACACAGGCTAATGAGTGCCCTCTTTATGGAGTTAGC
The DNA here is from genome assembly GCA_002120335.1 of Hypoxylon sp. EC38. NCBI lineage: Eukaryota > Fungi > Ascomycota > Sordariomycetes > Xylariales > Hypoxylaceae > Hypoxylon > Hypoxylon sp. EC38. The sequence goes on from KZ111245.1 coordinate 209,861, forward strand.
CCCCTCTATGCAGGTAAGCAAAGCGGAACCAGACCAGGACACTCCAGGGTTCGTCAACCACCACGTAATACCGTTAGGGTGTGAGTCTGTCCCGTCCTGCCCAGCCTTGCCAAGACGTCCAGATTCAAAAAGACGTTTCAGTACCTGTTTGGTAGTCGCTTGTAGTAAATTGCAACGCGACCTACCGCTTTTTTTTCGCATGACCACGATAGTCTGCTGGCTGTAGGTCTATCCGATATAGTATTAGAGTGCCTGTCAGACTTCTCTTCCCCCCCTTCATTATCCTTATTTTATTTTTGTTTTCTTATTGAGGGGCTACTTTGCTTGTTCCCTGTCATTCCCCCACCATAAACGTCTCTCTTTTGCCCTCTATGTTTCTCGTCGACCCGTTGCCCCCACATTCAATGATCCCACGTCACATAGCCTGGTCAACAAACCTCTGGGGATGACCAACCGGTAGAGTGCCGGAGGCGTGGTAAGGTTGATGTGTTTTTATTACATGTACAAGGCCAGACCCTGTATGTGCCCGACCATCTGATATCAAAACGTTCCATATTCACGTTGTCGTTGTTGTTGTCGTTGTCGACGCGCAAGGCTGTGAGCTGATACCCAATTCCTGGCTTTGGATCCGAGACTTGCCATGATGCCTGTCATGCTAGTCATGCGGCTTGTGGTTTCCGGGCATTAGGTGCTAATGGGACCCTGGACTTTAAACGGGAGCCCCAAGAAGAAGACCCAGAATCGCACCTGAATAGGATCTGCTATGGTTCGGTAAAATTAGACAGCCGGAAGGTTGATGATGGACGCAAGTAGTGAACTTGCCCCCTGGAGCCTTAGACGGCCAGCTACTCCGAGCCTGACCGAGAGGTAGTGGGTTTCTCATTGGGCAGGTATCAGCCTCGTTTGAGAGAGGCGTTCAGACTGCGACGCTATTGAGTGGTCCTCCTACCGGAAGATTTAGAATCAGCCTCAATTTAAGGTGACGCGGCAGCCCGTTTGCAGCCGTATGATGTCGACGGCTCGTGTTTGTCTCCATCGTACTAGCGATCCGACAGTTATTATTCGATTGTTCGGGGCTCCTGAATGTATTCCGACGTCTTCTAGCCCTTCCCCTCTCTTGCCTTCGGTTCCTGAAAATTTGGCGGGGCGGGCAACTGTTCACGATAGCCCAGATTTTGTGCGACGAGCCAGAATGTGAGCTGTCACATTTTTCTTTTTCCCCCCTTCCCACCTTTAATTCCCTCCCCTCAAAACCGGCCCTCGGTTAACGTCTGCCATACCATGGTATCCGTATCTGGCCTATCTATCTGTGCTGGGTCGTCTTTCTGGGTTACGAGGGAACGACATACGCTAGCCCAATTAGCAACCTTGTCAAAGGCACCTCGGAGAAGCTGACCGACGCTTTTCTCCGTTCACAACCTTCACTGCTACAATAGTGCCGCGCGCATCACACCCAAACATGTGAGTTGCGCCGCCAGCACACCACAACGACGCAGTACAGTTTGGTTCGTCACGGTCACGCATCCCGTCCAACAGATCAGTCATCTATCGCGAGGAAGGACGGCTTAAGAAAATGCACACCCCTTCATACCTCGCATCAAAAGTTCCGAGTAAACCGCACGATACCTAATTAACGGTGGCCTTTTTTTTTCTCCCCATGCTTTTGGAGGGGCAGGCCGGGGTAGGCGCCGTTTCGACGTTGCAACGTCGCTTCTTCAGTGCCGGGGTGTCTAATACCTCTAATATACACACCTAATAACCTAGACCGTTCTCCGGGTTCCAGCTTGTCACCTTTCCTTTATTACCTTATTAACTTCTGGGGATCTGGGATGAGCCCAGTGACGTCTTATGATGCATTGATGATGGGTAACGCAAGGGACAACACGGCCTAGGCTCATCGCCGCTCAGAAAAGGGGGTAAAGAAAACGAGCGGCAGTTACAGTGGTAGAAAATTTTTCCTAATTCCATGCCATCCTTTTTTTTTCTAACGCTTCATGGCGGTGAAGACAAAAGAAAGAAGCAGAAAGTAAAAGATTGGCAGAAAAGAAGTTGGAACACCCTTTTTTTTTCTTTTGCATCATCCTAGTAAGTGATATGTCAAAACAATCCGCCCCCCGAAGGGTCAGGTCAGCAGCGGGACACGCCGCACTAGGAACCATCTCGCATCGGCGATCCGGCATTGGTTCATGTGCAAGCAAATCTAAGGTTTGGTCAGATTGAAGCTAAGTATCCCATACATACATAATCAATCATCTGTCACGCTGACACGGCACGCTGCACACCAACTCCACGTGGGTTCGGTTCGCTTGTCGTTGTCCTCATCTAATGATGCAGTGCCCGCATACAATGCGCGCCATCTTATTAGTCGTTGGGTAACAGTACATACATAAGACCACGACACAGCCGTCTATCTTTACGCACGTCATGACGCTTATCTCAGAACCATTTCCTTTCTTGACCTCTCGCTGTATGCAATGCTTGTCTTACTCGTTCGATCCCTGGTCCCATTATAGCATTTCGCTCACCGCCTGCTCAGCGGCCGGGAGAAAAGACAAAACTTATTATCGGCTGCTCCCAGTTGGATATACCTATTAATTCACCGGCTCCTTATCCGGGTTCCGTGCCGTCCTTGCAGACTTGTCATCTCGTCTAGCGTCATTGTTGCTGATGGTCGACAGTTGCTTTGGAAATGTCTGATTCAGGGGTTGTTATTCCCGGCGCATCTGCGGCCGGAGGCAAAGCAGCCGTATTAAGCGTTGCAACAGGAGGTGGAAGAGACTGCTCATCAATAACTGTTGGTGCCGTTGTGTCGTCACCGCGATCGACTTGGGCCGATTGGTGGCGTGAAGATCCGATGACTTTCATCTCGAGGCCATCGGCATCATTGCTAGCGTTGTCTTTCTCGAGACAATCCGCCTCGGAATTTTGGCGCTCCTTTTCTTGGAAGGTGAAGGCGTCCGAGAGGTTTACCGCAAGGAACGTCTTGGGCAATTTTACCCTATTGGTTGTCACGTGTTAGCCATCTTACCAGAATACCGAAGAAAGCCATCCTTTTCGTTATTACATCGGCACTACGCCGCGGGAATACTTACTGGTGAAATTTGTCCCTGAGCGTCTCAATGACCTTTTTCCAGTCTGCATGAGGAGTCAAGCTCCTTCTCGGCGCACACCCTATGCAGTGTTTGCTATCTAGTTGGATATCCAACGGGTCAAAAATGTGGCAGCCGGGACTAATCGTGATGCGGATGCTGTAGTTGAAAGTAGGCTGATCAACCAAAGGCGCATCTCCTGGCACCTTGGTCTCGGACTCGTATAACTCGAAGCAGATCTGCGAAAGGTAGTCAAGTTCCGGGATTGTCCTACGGTTAATCTTTGTCTCGATACCACCCTCGAGTATGCAGTTTAGCAACGTGTAGATATGCGATTCCTTGGTAAAATAAAAGAAAGATTTGGCATCATCTGATGCCTGCATCTCTTCAAGATCCTGGACAATCTCTTTAAGCAAGGGAAGAGACGTCAGAAGTCCAATTTCGAGCTGTAATATAACGTCAATACGCCAATCGTCTCAAGGAGCCAAGGCTGGACTTACTTTTTCACTATCTGAAATACCATATTCCTGCGGGCAGATGAAGTCAAATAGAACCTTGGCTAATTGGTAAAGTTCTCGAAGAGGTTCGAAGCACTCGTCTGTCTTTGCCTTTGTCTGGTTGTTGCCTTTGGGCAAGTGGAAGTATTCGGCAGGCCGGTCTACCTCGTGAGGGTGTTTCATCCATGATCTTCTTCGGAAAATGCGCTTAACGGACTTCTGTGCGTCTGGCTTCTCGACCCTTTCAGGCCGATCTGATTTTTCAATTTTCTCACTAGGGGACGAACTTAGAATTTGGCTTTTGTCGGATCTGTCGTCGGCTGTCTTGCCAACTTCTTCGTGTTCCTTGGACGACTTCTTGCCTTCGCGGTTAATGGTAATACCAAATTCTTCCTCTAGCATATGTTTTGGTGGAGTGAACACCCACTCGAGAAACTGGCGGTTGTGGAGGGCATCAAACTTCATTGTGTCGTACAGTTCCGAAATTTTACTAGGATCAACCTTTTCGTGATCACAAAATTCGGCAAAGAGCTTCTCCCAACGCTCGCGGAATAGTTCTGCATCCTCGCCACAGCACCAGCGAGCTTGAATATTGTTTATAGCATTCGCTTGAGAAAGTGACGTAGCTACAGACGCACTAGAACTTTCGCCATGAATCTTTTCCTGGCTAGGCGAGTTGATTGCGTTGAGAGAGTTCACAGCACCGCTCTGTAGTTTGCTGTAGTTGTGTTGCATTACACGACGATGAAAGTTCATCAGTTGCACAACCCGAGTTTGTACTTCGGCAGGTTCGGGCATACCCTCTGGCCAAGCGAACTGCGGTGGTCGCTCGTTCCCCTTGCGTAATAGACCCTTTAGCTTCTTCTTGACCTTATCCATCTCATCTTTCGCTGCATTGGAGTCATCGAGTAGATCTTTTCGTATAGTAATAAAATCTTCCGGAATTTCATTCTTCTCGATGAATGATGCTGCCCAAATCTGTGCACTAGCTGTGACACGCCGCTCAGAACTGCTGAAAACATGGACTTGGTCCAAAATGTCACGATTTAGTAAGAGATAATCGTTACGCATGTTTTGTGCTAATTCCTGGGCTTGGTAACGGGCTGAGTGGGTCGGTTCTCCTCCCCATTTGACGATGAGCTGTAACTTATCGAGAACGAAGCTGTTATCAGCTGCCGTAAACTTTGACATTGTTACCCCCGACATAGAATCCTGGCGTCGTGGTGCATGTCTCGGCTGAAGTTCAGAATCAGATACGGCCGCTTCCGATGTGTTAAGCCCGCGTTGGCTATCTTCAACTAGAGACTGTTCCTCTGCCGTAGATTGACTTTGGTTGATATTATCTGGCTGTTCTTTGAGGGGAGTATCTATAATCTCAGACTCCATTTTCACTCCCTCGGTGACTTTGGGAGTTGATTCGGCCGCCATCTCTGCCGTTTTCTTCTTACGAAACATCGGCTTGATTTGGACCTTTGTACCTGCCCACCCTCCTTTCTTTACCAAGACATTTCGAAGAGACTTGAGTTTAGTCCGGTCTTCTTCGCCAGCCTTCAGAGCCAAGTCAACCGCATCGAGAACACTAGCCAATGCTGGCTCCCCAATAAGGAGAACTTCCTCTTGGTGGCCCTTCAAGAGATCAATGAATGGCTGCGTATGAAAGGTGAATTTGTATTTTTGTTTTGGAGTGCGATCGGCATGACGGATGACTGAAACCATGCCTTTAAGTTTCCACGAGTGTTTAGGTGGAGGCGGAGGTGGTGTTGGTTGCTCTAATTGTTGATCGCACTTGTCTTCCGTTGCCCCTGAAGGAGTGGCTGGGAGAGTCGGCGGTGCTGTAGCTGGTAAGCTACTTGCAGTAGAGCTACCAGCAAGGTAGGCCATTGGGCTAATGATGCCGTTTTGTAATCTTGTCGTGATGCCTGTCACTCCCGAATCAGCTTTAGGGAGCGAGGCGACTCCTGCTGAACTTTGCTCATCCTTGCTTTCTTTACTCTCCTCAGGCGAAAGTGTACTGGTAGTCGCCACGAGCTTCGTTTGGCTCGTATGTCTCGTGCTGACCTGCGATTCCCTTTCCTTAGTACTTAATAGAGCCTTGGATAATGGATCACCAATGTCAGAAATCGTGGGAGATGGGATAGGTGGAGTTGGGCCCCCACGACGAATCCTCTCTTTAACGAAGATATCCTTCAAGATACTAGCGCAGTGGTCGTAGTAGGTCTCGTTATCTTTGACAAAGCTCCATCCATTGACATCTATGACATAACTCTTGCCTCCGGCTCGGAGCAAATCAAAACCGCAGACACGTTGGCCGAATGTATTAGCAATCTTACTCGCGATTTCCTTTTCTTCCGGGCATAACGGGGTAACATAGCGTATCTCTTTACCATGCGTGTTGCGCCGAACAATCCCGTCTACAACGGGCGATTTTCTTGTCTCAGCATGGCAGTAGTGCGGCCCGACCGTATAAGCTTTTACATCTTCTGCGTTATCCACTTGCATAAACTTCTCGTAAATGAAGCTACCTTCGGGTTCGGTGATGGCACGGGGAATACTGAGGTCTTTGATGAATTCCGAGCTCTTGTTGCCAATTTTTCTAAAAAGCTTCCGTGCACCTCCACCAGTTGATTTAGGAAAATAGATGATGATATTATGGTCTTCCCCGCTGGTCGGTTTCTCGACGAATGGTTTTTTCAACAAAGTGCCATCTACACTGAGGATATCCCCATCATCGAGTATCTCTACCTTGCGTGGGGCACGGTAGTTTTCTGGCCCGCTTGGCTCCAGGGTGATACCAGTAATATCCTTTATGTGTTTTATAATGTCCGGGGTTAATATACTGGGCCCGCCATCTCGATTTACCTCTACCCGTTTCGGGGTCGGCACATTTATTCTATCAAGTATTCGTAGGCAGAGTCGTCTATCCCAAAGTACCTTTTGCATCGGCACATCATTAACACAGAATGGTTTCCTGGCTTTGACGTATGCGATAGCTTTGTCTAAGGGAAATCCGTCTGAATAGAAGGATATCAAATAATCGCATATCGGCCAATTTTCCACCTCTGTTTTATGATTAGTATTTCGTATCATTACACACCGATTAATAATGGCATGCTCACCTTCATCTAGGATTGTCTTGTCTCCGAATACTATCACGTCAAACTCGCGATTTGCGATTAATCTGTTAAGAATATTCCTGCTTGGTTTGCTCCTGGCTTTTGCATCTAACGCGCAAACGCCGATGATGCCCCAGGGTGCCGGTTTGGCTTCTTCCTTCTCTCTAGTATGAGGACCTCGGTCGCTACTAGGACTATGACTACTAGCTGCAGTACTTCCACTCAACCGGCGCTTGGCCCTACTTCGAGACCTAGTCACCTGGGGCCGAGGGACCGGGTTGGATGTAGGCGCAGGATTTCGCTTGACAAGATCCAAGGGGTTGGTATGGGCATCCCGCGCGGTTAACTGAGGACCGTTCACGAGATTTTGAGTATTTGAGTTAGAGGAGGTGGTAACCGTCACATTGGACACACCAGACTCGGATTGACCCGGAGACGGTCCCAGGCCTTTGCCTGAAGTCATAATGCCGGAGACGGGGCGTTGAGCGGCACCACTGTCGGAACCGTTTGTGGATGGAGCAGAACTTGCAACGCCACGAGAGGATGTAAGAGAAAAGACGGACGAAACAGAAATACGCTTTCCCGCCTCGTGGTCTGAAGGTAACGAAGGAGGGTTCACCGCAGGATCCGGTAGGTGATAAGAGGGACTCGTGTCTGAGAAGGAATGCCCAGGTACTAGCTTTGGTGTGTTATCGATATCCTCAATAGCCACGTCGTCGATAGTGGTGTGGTGAAAATCATCAGTCCAAACGTCGGAACCGGATGACTCACGTCGACTAAATGGAGATTGAGGAAGATGGGGTAGCTTTAATGGTCTCGTCGTAGGCGGCGGCATTGATAAGCTTGCGGGTTCGACGGACACATCAGTGGTACCAATAGGCTCGGCGTGTCGACTCTTCCCACTCGCTATAGAACTCGCAATGCTACTAGCTACAGACGATGAAGAGCGAGTGCGGGTTTGTGACACAGACCAAGAAGAGGCTGAAATTCTTTTGTTGCTAGAGTTGCTGCGACCCGAATTGTTATTATTAGCTGTCTCCATCCTTATCGAGATGGCCCCAAACTTTAAGCTCTTGTATAGTGTACTGTATAATAAGGCCGTTTACTGTGGTATTTCGTCATTTGATAAGTTCTGGGTACCTATCAACGCGGCTAGATAAACCTTGTTTCTTTCCCCTTTTTGCCTACAGCGGTCCCAATGTTTAGTTACGTATTCCGAATAGGAGAGTTGGCTTCCGAATATGTACTCACTGGCAGCAGAGGTGAATTTAATAAACACTTCGAAGCATGTGGCGAATAGAATAATTGTTCGCCTCCACTCTATAGACTTGTCTTTAGTCAATGTGGCGCAATCAATCGCAGGGACTCGACGATCGAAGGATAATGAGGTAATCAATATTTTTGATACCTCAATATGGAAAAGTTTGTGAAGAGGGACTTGAGAGCTGACTTCATCAGAACTCGTCGAGAGAAATTATCTTTGACTCGCGACCCCGATTTAAATTTTTTTAATTTCTTTTTATCTTAGATGCACTGTAAGAGTTGAATGTGGGTCGCGTATACGGGAACTTGGAATCTGGGAATCTGATGCGTCAAAGATACATCATGAGCTTCATTGGGAGTTTAAGAGTTTTCGACAGTTACATCTGCGACCCGTGGCCAGGAGAATACGTGGCGTGCAAACGGTCCAGTGAAGATTCTAGACTGTCAAACAAAGGTCAGGATCTCACGAGTAAGAAACTCGTGAAGGAAGGGCTAAGAAAAAGAAACACTAGAATGTCCCGAGGACCTCGTTGAAGAAGAACTGAGTTACTACTGGTGAATTTGATTGTCTTGATAAATCTCTTCATTTGTAATTTACTAAAGGAAGGAATACATCGAAGTTGGCATTTTTCAGCATAAAAAAACGATTCAGGTAGCTCATGATGGCTTCTTAAGCACATGCCAATGCCCATGACGTCCTGCAGTGCGCTAAAAGGTCGGGGGTAGCCAACCAATAGGATTACACAATTGAGATTATGTGCCGCTTACTGGAAGACCACGACCGTTATTTTCAGAGAGGGATGAGGCGGTGAAAGCTGAACTCACTAACAGTCTGGCTAGGCGCCATCGGCAGGGTGTTGCCCGATAGCTTAGGTAACAGAGCTATTCGGACCTGCACAGTTCTAGAAGACCAATTTTTGTAGGTGTATATTGCGGGTCTTAGTCTGAGATTGAAAAAGAGATAACGATAAGGCCCCCTCTATTAAAGTTTCCTTAACGAAATCAAATACTATATATTAATATAAGAAGAAATCATGAATGTATGAGGTTGAAATAAACACGAATATATACGGCCATTAATATTTGTAAACGAAAAAAACCTAACGTTTCTGGCTAATCTAAACACACTATAGGTGTTTGATGCCTGACGTGCATCAAAATGTAGACAGCGGGGCTAAAGTACAAGGTACAAGACACTAAAAATATGTACCTACATACATACATACATGTACTCCAGGTTCTAACCAGAAGAAAAAAAAAGTTCCCATTCACATGCGGCTTGAAGGCTTGAAGTCGTTGCGCCGCGAATCTCGAATGCGACAAGGCACCTACATTCTTTTAGGTGCGATTAATTAGGGAATCTGTCGTTCATTTTAATAGGCGGTTCACCATAATGCCTCATTCGGAACATGAAGGCCCTTTGATTAAGCGTCAGAAGCTCAATTCTGTCGCGCGATCAAAATCTTCCGCGTCGCAGCAGTCGAGAATTTTTGCTCCATATCGGGTATGTTTGAACTCCCTCAATTCGCCATAGCCATGCCAATTTCTAATATGAAGTGTTAGACGATCGGTCTTGTCTCTCCCACCAATGTCCCCTTCACCTCCGTTCCTTTAGGGAACACCACCTTCCAGGTTACTACGTCAATAGGCCGTTCGCTTCAAACCTATGACCTCAAACGCGGCCTCAACCTCGTGTTCATGACCCGACCTCAGACGCCGAGCGCTATAACTGCAACATATGCCTGGAAACAGAAAGTCTTTGCCGCCTGGGGCGATCCTCGCGAGGAATCCTCTCAGGGTATTTGGATCTTTCAAAGAGGGAAGAAACTTGACGAGTTGCAGCTTCCGTCTGATCTCCACGAGCCTATAAAGCAGATTCTGGTCTTCGGTTCCTGGGTTATTGCATGTGGCTTGACGAGAATAGAAGTATGGAAATCGGCGACATTAGAACATTACACGACTCTTTTCACAATGGCCTCTAAGAAAGGCGACAACGAACTCACCGGAGGCATATGTACAATGCCGACATACTTGAACAAGATATTCGCGGGACGTCGAAACGGATGGGTCGAAATCTGGAACGTCTCTACTGGCAAACTGATCTACACTATCTTACCACCAACTCCGAAATGCGGCGCTGTCACCTGCATGCAACCAACTCCCGCTCTTTCCCTCATGGCTATTTCATATGCGGAGGGCCCGTTGGTTATTCAAAACGTGCTCACTGACAGAAAGGTGCTCGAGGTTAATGCGGGTACTGGGGATGCACCTGTGACAAGCATCTCATTCCGCACAGATGGTCTTGGCGCAGGTCAGGATGGGCGCAAAGACGGAGTCATGGCAACAGCGACAGAGTCGAGTGGCGACATTACATTCTGGGATCTCAATCAAGGGGGTAGAATAATGGGTGTTCTCAGAAGCGCCCACAATCCTCCAACACAAGAGGGGGCCTCGATTCGTGGAGGTGTGAGTAAGATTGAGTTCCTTGCTGGCCAACCAGTCATAGTCACGAGTGGTAGGGATAATTCCTTGAAGACCTGGATATTTGATGAAACGCCTTTCTCGCCAATACCACGGATCCTTCACACGAGGAGCGGCCACGCAGCGCCGGTCACATGTTTGCAATTTCTGCCATCTGACTTCGAAGGTGCTGAAGCAGGTAACAAGTGGCTTCTCAGTGGCGGCAGGGACCGGAGTCTCTGGGGCTGGAGTCTTCGCCGTGATGGGCAAAGTACAGAATTAAGTCAAGGCAATATTCGGAAAAAGGCTAAGAAGTATGGAATACTTGATAGTAGCACTTTGAGCCGCGGTCCGACTACCACACTCGATGACTTAAAAGCTCCGGAAATTACCTGCATAGCATGCTCTTTGAATAGGGACGGTGGGATGGGGGCCATGCCTGGCAAGCAGGTTTTGTGGCAAAAGTCCCAAAATCAAAAGAAGCCTATAGATGCCGAAGTCAGCAGTATGACAGGTTGGGAGAGCGTGGTTACAGCACACAAAGATGACCCATTCGTTCGAACATGGTTTTGGGGTCGAAAAAGAGCTGGAAGATGGGCATTTCAGACTGGTGACGGCGCGAACGTGTCAACTGTGGCCATGAGCCCGTGTGGAACCTTTGCTGTAGTCGGATCTGTTAATGGTTGCATTGACATGTTCAACCTGCAATCAGGATTACACCGCCAACGGTTTCCATCAAAACTTACGCCAGCGCAGGCGAGACAGGTCAAGATGCAGCAATTAAGACAGGCAGACACTGTGGTGCAACTCCAAGCTCGGTCCGCCACCGGGTTCCTCCCAGGCACGGGCAAACATACAAAGGCTGTCACTGGAATCGTTGTCGACTCCATGAATAAGAATGTGATTAGCTGCTCTTTGGATGGTAAGGTGAAGTTCTGGGAGTTCCTCACGGGCAATCTACTAGAAGAGATTAACTGGGCACCGATGACAGCAATCACTGGTTGTCGTTATCACGCTGCGAATGATCTGATAGCTTTATCCTGCGATGACAACTCTATTAGAGTTGTAGATATCGAGACAAAGCACACCATCCGTGAATTCTGGGGGTGTCAGGGTAAAATCAACGACTTCATTTTCTCTAACGATGGCCGCTGGATAGTCGCGGCCTCCCAGGATGCTATAATAAGAGTCTGGGATCTACCAACAGGTCATTTGATCGACGCTATTCGACTGGAGAAACCTTGTATTGCCCTGGCCTTCTCGGCAACAGGTGAATATTTGGCCGCAGCTACAGAGGGAGAGTTGGGCGTTAACATCTGGAACAATAAAACGCTATTCACTCATGTGCCGACCCGACAAATATCTGAAGATTCGATTAAGCAGATATCAGGGCCGACAGCGTCGGGAGAGGGAGGTCAAGGCCTACTCGAAGCCGCTTTTGAAGATGAAGTATCTCAAGAAGAGGATGACGACGTGGCTCTATCCAGCTTAGATCAGCTCAGCGCCGACATGGTGACGTTGAGTTTGGTTCCACGAAGCAGGTGGCAAACTCTGCTACATCTAGACTTGATCAAGCAAAGGAATAAGCCAAAAGAAGCACCAAAAGCGCCAGAGAAAGCACCTTTCTTCCTACCGTCAACAAGCAACGGCGGTTCCTCGAATCTAGATGCGACGCAGTCGAAGACCGAGCACGATCAAAGTCGATCGAGGATCACCCGTTTCGATCGTAATAGGGCAGAGCAAGCATTTACTAGCAAGCTTCAAGCTGGGGCTGCTATTGGCAACTGTAAGTCGTTTCTGATCATAATCCATGCCTCGGGCTGACATTTATAAGTTGATGACTTCATCGAGTATCTCAAATCATTGTCACCAGCTACAGTGGACCTGGAGCTACGTTCTTTATCGACTGGAGATGGTGATGAGTCGAACGAGCTGCTCCATTTCATACGTGCTGTGACAAGCCGCCTTGTTGCACGTCGTGACTACGAGCTTACTCAGGCGTGGATGGCTGTATTCCTTCGCCTACATTTCGATTTGATCTTGGAAAATGATACCCTGATGAGCGCGTTAGCAGAATGGAAGAAGCACCAGGCCGAGGAATGTAATAGGTTAGACAACCTCGTTAGTTACTGCGGCGGTGTGGTGAATTTCCTGAGGAGCCCGCAGACATAATTTCCGGATGCCATGTCAGATATGTAACTTCAGTTGTAATCCGATAATTTTATCCAACTCGTTAGGCTTTACGTGGCGTCTTGATTTGAGTCTAGGAATATTTCGCTCGTAGGCAATCAAGTGCTACTCCTAAATAGAATCGAGTGATTGGCAGGCTAATATGTGAATCATGTACCACCTGCTTCTTCGTAGTTTGGCTTCATTTTTTATTGTTAGGAAAGACATATATAAGAAAAAAAAATCCACGTCAGAAAAGGACTCGATGAGTCTACCTGATTGTAAATCAATTATAGCCTTCTTTTGTCGCAGAATGACTACAAAGATGTATATAAACTGTGTGTTGCCCTGAATATCTCACTTCTTTCCCAGAAATTTAAGATTCGTACTACTCGTACCTAAGTCAACTCAACTTTCTTTCCACCAACTTACACGGTGCCTTGGCCACATAGTCACAATAACACCACCCACATAGTGACAGAAGCTATCTCCGGTCCATCTTCCACTTCCCATAAAGGCAGCTTTCCTTCAATTCTACATCCACTCTTACGTTTTCTTCTTTACCTTACAACACGAACACTCCTACTTATCTCATTTTCTCTAAGCTGCGCCCCTGCCATCTCCAGTTCTACCCAAGACTAGACAACCCACAAGATTCTACCAACTCAAGAAATCCCACGTTTCGCTTCCCTTAAGATATTATCGACGAGCAGAAGGAGCTCATCATTACCACCAAAGATCACCATACCTTATATCAACAGAACCCACATTCGCCATCATCATTCAACCCACTACATTACATCAAATATAACCCATTCCCACTATCACTATCATCACCGCTATCACCGCTATCACTACCATAACCTTTCGACTACTACATCCATGAGTCGCCGTTCCCAACACCTCCCTGGCTGGCCTATGCCCCGGGGCCATTACGACCCTAATTCGGGCTGGGGGTTTGCCGAAACCATGGACAGGCTGGTAGTAGAATCATCGAAGGACAATACATCTCAACAGTCGAGTGACCAAAGGATTGCGCTACAAGATTCCGTGCTCAATAGGGTAGCTGGATATCATGTCCACGATCCTCTGTACCATAGACCAACATATAACCGACAGCCGATGGCATTATATGATAGACTACAACTCAGTGAAAGCGAGTCGAGAAATCGGAGGTGGGGACAACCACACGCGCCGGAACCAGAGCCGCTACAAGGATTGACGAACACAATGCGCTCTCCCATCTGGCCTCATCGCCCTGTCTCACCAGTACACTTGTGCTGTAGCGCGAACTCACCAGTCGAACAACTTGGGAGCTACGCACACAACATTCCCGCAACACAAACAATGTCTACATTCCCACATGGGCTCCCAGTCGCATACGAGCCGCACATAGGAGACACGGCATCTTACAGACCCTTGCCGTCACAAGTACAGATAGAGCGAACTAGAGTCGCAAACCCAAATCCTTGGAACTGGACAGACGCGCAAGGGTCCAAGCACAAGGCCCAAGATACAGACATCGAGTCCACATACTCCATGAAGCCTCCGCACACCGAACAAGCCCCATCCGCCGCAGCGCCGCTCATCGGGCCTGAAGAAACACAGCATCAACACATCCAGGACGAGGCAACTCAGCCGACTGCGCTTGACTGGGATCACCTTCTCTATAACGAATTTCCTCAAGAACTGGAGGGCGTCATGTCAGACAGTTCGAGCGGAGTATATACCCCATCGTCGCCGCGTAACTCCCTTGAGACCTGGGATTCCATAGAAAACAATATGGAGTCAAACGCGTCGACAAGGACCATGATAGGGGATGAGGACCACGACGTCGAGGAGCCAGACACAAGGGAAGACATGGGCGAAAGTCAAGGCACCCAGCACAAGCCCATGGTAGTAGATGACCGCGCACGACACACTGTTGACAATACCACGGCCACGCGTGATAGCCAAGGAAATGAGGGCTTCACTGATGAATATCTTGGTGACCAGAGGACCGGAGTATTTCCCGTTAACATGGACCCATCTCATCGACGCCCGCAGTGGCAACAATCATTGTCGCCTCCCATGATTTACCCAGCAATGTCTAGTCAAAGGGAACGCACCCAACTAACCGAGACCCGTGACATTGCGGCGGAGAGACTAGCAGAGGACATGCAGCGGTCTACCATCACTGTTGAAGGCAACTGTTACATCAATCTCAGTTCCCCTAATGAACTACTTAGCACGAGCCAGTCACCTTTGCAGATGATGCCATTCTTGCGTGTGAGAGGCAACCTATATATACGAACCACAGCACGCACGCGAAAGAGAAAGCGAGACGAGAGTTCCGAAGACGATAGCGAGGCGGATAGTAATGTCGGTTATGACGAGGACGCCAAGGAGCTCGACCACCGACCTGCTAAACGGCGCTGATTACTTCTTGGGAGGTTAGATCTTAGTCTTGTGAGCCAATTCACAGGCCTAGCATCTGCATACTATTGTCACCAAGATGGTGGCGTATGAGATGCCGTTAGGCCAAGCACCAATACATCCTAGATTATAAGAACCAACACACGCCAAAGTTCCTTATGGAAAGCCGGAGGGACGACGTTAAAGACGAGTTGTTAATGGAAAAGGCGTACGAGGTTGGGTTGAAAGAGAAAGAAGGTTAGGTACCTAGTTAATCGGATTAACATGGTTAATGAATTCCGAAAAAGGCAAGGAGTTCTCTATGGAACGACTTTATGTCGATGCTAGTTTGTGAATCCGGATTCTTCCAGCAGTCGATTCTTTGGTTCGCAAGTTTACGGTTATTTTCAGATAAGGAGTGAAAATTGCAGTGAATGTACATACATATATGCAAGCAGCTGAAATGGAATTAGCACAGCTATAGATTCTAATGAATCGGAAGATCGTAGATGAGAAGATCAACTGTGAAGTAAACACGTAAAGCTTCTTATGGAAATGAAAGCCAGAAGATGTATTGCAAACAGCAACTACCCATGTGAATTTTAGCAATGGGGCTAAGCCTAAGAACTGATCTGCTTTTGTGTTGTTTCTGTGTTACTATCCCACCCGATTAGTAAGGGAATCATACTAGAACAGATTTACGTAAGCGAATCCCCTAAGGGTATTTTTGCTCATCACTGTGACAGAAGAATTGGCTTTCCTTCTAGAGACACAGTCGAGATCATTACCACAAACACACTGAATCAGGTTATACAAAACAGTTGCTTGTGGCCGCCTCTGAGTCGTTTCCTCTCATCTGGTAGTATAAATGGTTGAGTCATCATGTAGGTGTCGTTGACTTAAGAGGTTCGTCCGTAATTAGTGTTTGCGAGTGCGGGTAGCGCCTTTCTAGTCACCTCCATATAGAAACCCCGCCAGGTCCCGAAATCGACTCCGATCTGTGCGGCATCATGAGCCCGGACCCATAATCCAGGGTTGCTAAGCCAATAACGAACCAGGGGGTTGGTTATGTGGGATGTGGGATGATATCGCCATGAACCCGCAAAAATTGCCAGTGTTCATGATTGCCCGCGATTATCAAGCAAACTCCACAACAATTGGGGATTATCAGCGTTTCTCGCGAGCTCGAGCGCCAAGCTAACAGATATATTTAATCGTTAGATGGAATGATTTAGCTCCATGGTGCTAGGACAACTTAACTTCACTTGACCTGATGACGTGGAAATATGGCGGTACCATCAGAACAGCTCGCTGAGATCACCGAGGTCTCTCCTGACCAGTCTAGAGCCGGAATTGGGACGGATGCGACGCCCAAAAGCTCTAGCTCCAAAGAGAATACGCCTACTATAAATGGAGATGAAGAAAATGGGCTATCAAGGATTGAGAGAATCAAGACGCATTTTGGAGACCGCCCAGAATGTTTCAAGAATACCTTTCAGGAAATCTCCTTCGTCTTCCAGGCTACAGTCGCAACGGCCACGACCTCATTCCTGACAGGTGTTGCATTGATTATCACGGTCCCAGTCTCGCATGACTTGAACATGACCCAAGGCGAGATTGCATGGATCAGTGCGTCCGTTAGGTAAGATAAATCTACTTTCTGACTTTTTTAAGATTCTTTTCCTAATACGGGCACCCAAACTCATGGCACGGAGCGACTAGTATATCTCCTATCCCATGTCAATACTTCGTCTATAATCATCATGGCAATTTTATCAACCTCTTCTGGTATACGCCTCTAACAAGTGATTCTAGTCTTGTTGCGGGTGCCTTTCAGCTCGCCCTAGGGCAACTTGCAGACCTACTGGGCCGAAAGCTCATGTATATAACGGGCATGGGGTCATTTAGTGCATTTGTGTTACTAGTCGCTTTCTCGCAGAACCCTTTCTGGATGCTAATTGTCTGTGGCATCCTCGGTGCATGTTCTGCTATGGTCGTGCCTCCTGCGATAGGGATCCTTGGGGCTGCCTACGCGACACCCTCGAAGCGGAAGAATATGGCATTCTCGGCATTCAGCGCAGGAAATCCCTTGGGCTTTGTCTTTGGAACTATCATATGTGGTATTGCAACCCAACTTTCGAGCTGGCGAGCAGCGTTCGTCACGCTTTGTATCATCTGGGCTGTTTTCACTGCCCATGCAATATGGGCCGTACCGAATGTGGAAAATTTCGATAGGGCCCCGTTGAGGCAACGACTAAGCACGTTAAAGCAATTCGACTATGTAGGTACTATCCTGACGATTTTTGGAACAGGTATGTTTACTGCGGGCTTAACGTAAGTGTCCCGAATGTCTTCTCGAGCTTCAAGTACTGATAGAATTAGCCTGGGCCCTGAAGATGGCTGGGGAAGGGCGCATGTAATTGCGCTGCTAGTCGTCGGCATTGTGCTGCTGATCATTTTCGTGCTCTGGGAGAGGATCTTTCCCACCCCATTGATGCCTCCACATATCTGGAAAGATCGAAATTTCAGCCTGGTAAGCCCTGATCTTGAGATACATATTCCTGTGATACTAATGATAATAAGATCATTGCTGTGGTTCTGCTTGGTACGATGAGTTTTACATCTAGTGGGTTTTGGACGGCCTTCTTCTTGCAACAAATCAAGCAATATTCGACCCTGATGGTCGCTGTGCATCTTCTTCCGATGGCCATTGCAGGGCTGCTCTGGAACATTGTTGCTGGCCGAATATTGCACCGTGTTAACAACACTGCAATCATGGTTTTCGGCGCTATATGCTATCTCGGCGCTAGCTTGCTGTTTTCTTTCATGAGGCCAGAAAGTAACTACTGGGCTTTCATGTTCCCAGCGCTGATTCTGAATGTTGCTGGGGCTGATCTACAATTCAATGTTGCCAATGTGAGTTTCGCTTTCCTGATTTATACTTCGAAATTCCTCTAACTATTGTTAGATGTACGTGATGCAGTCATTACCTAAGCATCAGCAATCATTGGCTGGTGGCATCTTTAACGTAGTCATTCGCTTATCTAATGCTGCTGTAATGGGCATTTCGACGGCAGTGTTTAGCTCTGTAGAGCTTACAGCAGAAGGAATGGCCGATCCTATGCTCAAATTCACCAGAACTTTCCAGGTGTCAGTAGCGCTCGCCGCTGCGAGCGTGCTCTTCGCCCCTTTCATTCGGTTAGGAACGCAGGGAAACCATCCGAAAGGGGAGAATCAAGAAAAAAACCAGTCTAGTAAGTCAACAGAAATAGGTACCAGCGCAGGCGAAAGCGAGTTAGAAGAAAAAAAGCAAGATATGTAGTTCTGTTACACGGATCTCCTTAGGCGGACCCCTCACCTATTGTAAAATATCTTCCTACCAGCATATTTTGCCAGGAACAAATTCTTTAAATTCAGAGTGCCGACTGTCGTTACGAACTTAGGTAATCGGCACTATACATCCGTTAGGCATAGTCAAATGAGATGCTTCAGTCTTGGAATTCCTGCCATTTGACCATTCTGTCCTTTAAATCTAACACTTCTCCGTCGACGACAAATGTCCCATCACCGCGATGATGAAACATCTTCCCGCCTTCTCCAGGTTTCTTGTTTGGGTTGATCCAGGCCTTGACAGGCTTCAAAACCCACATTGAGTACTTGCTAACCATTTTGGTGTCTTCGACCACGCACTCGATATTCGCAATAATGTCATTACCGCCCACCAGCGGCGCCTTAACTCTTGCGGCCGGGAGCGCTTCGAGATTAAAGCGCTTCCACTTGCCACCAGCCTGTTCGATGTCATCATCATCGGCAGAGCAATTCCCAATATCGACGACTACACTGGCCATCTCAACAGCGGGCACGGCTAATACGCACTCACGCTGCTTCTTTAGGGCAGTAAATGAAGCGTCCCATGGCCCTAGGGAGATACCAATTAAAGGCGGCGATTCATGCTGCATTACCATGTGGAAGCCTATAGTCATGACATTGTGCGTTGAGTCAGCTAACGACCCAGTTGTGACCAGCAACACGGGGCCGGGTTCGATGAGGCGGTACACTTTAGATGGCGGGTATGGCTCGAAGTTCCGATGGAGATTGCTACTTTCTAGCGATTGGGATGGTACCTCTTCTTTCTTCCCTTCATTAGCTCTTCGCTTAGAAGTTGAAGTGGAGGATTCGCCTTTTTCTTCTTGGCTTTTACGCTTCCGCGCCATAGCGAATTAAATTAGTAAGATGGACTTTCTAAAGATAGTTTGAGGAGACGTGCATTTGTCAGAAGTTGAGATCCGTTCATATTTCCGGCGTTGCGCGTTCTGATAACGCTAAAACCGCAACGGCCGAAATCTTAGGTGGTCCGTTCGTCACACGAGCTTGACCGAGGTCGGACGAGATACCTTTAACTTTATGATGTTTCAACGTGACCTATAGGCTATCTACAACATTACCATAGTCGTAGCGCTTACTCAGTTGCAGAATATTCTAAGAAAATACCTAGGTAGGTAACTAGTTATAGTACCTAATATCACTTATGCACGTCGTACCTGCAGGCTTTGTAAAAGATTATCTCCGTGTGACTCAGTCTACCCCGGGGCTTGAACTTTCAAATCCACACTTATAACTCAATTAACCTTGGAAGTCTCTTATTTTTGGCTCTCTTTGAATGTCTATGGCTATTAGTTGCTCTTTGTTATTAAGTACATCTCGACACCCCCTTATCATGGCATCTAAACATGGTTGGAAGATAGAGGTCAGTTTCGTACTAAGTAATTTGCTTTTTATTGTAGTCCATTAAGACTCATCTTATTTCAAATAATTTACTCAACCTCAATTGACGATCGATGCTAACATGGAGAATTTTGGAATAGCTTATTCCCTTCGACCACTCGAGTCCTGAACATGTACAAAGACTGTATGACCAGCGCGTCGCCTGTGGCTGGAGGGCGGATGAAGTACCCTCGGTGAGCTTCTCCTTGGTTATTATTTTTCTTAACCTAGAGAACAATCTCCTCTTCTGGGGATTGTACGTCCACGACAGAGTTTTACTCTGCTCGAGTTGGTGTAATGGAACTCACGGCTCTTCGTAAATAGTAGTCCCTAACTATAAGCGCTGCAGTGGGTAGATGCCGCAAAGAAAGGCGGAAGGATGTTCTACTGGGCTGTGAGTTTTGTGATATCATCCTGATTAGCTCAGACCCGATAACCTGGAAACTAGCTCTTCTCGGATACCCTTCCGGATCGAGAGAAGCTAATTAAGCAACACACTGAAGCGTACCCGAAGGTATGGTGTACTAGTGGTCATTTGATGATATCCTGGGTGAACTAAGAATTCGTGGAAAAGGAGTCTAGTCCATTGAGAGATACTGCAGCAGAAATTCGGCTCGTCCCGCGGCATCCAACGATGGTCGAATTTTTTCCTATAGGTCACGTTTCCTTCGATGTTCATACACCCGAGGAGGACGTGAGACTGGGTCTCCCACCTACCGGAACAGTCTGGATTCATGCGCTTTACATATCGCGTGCCCTGCATGGGGGTGGGTTTGGTGCTGGAACCATGTCCAAAATCGAGGCACTGGTCGCCCAGAGTCCAATGAATGCAAAGATAGTAGCTTTGGATACCATATCAAAGGATATGCAGACCGAACCCGAGAAACGAGACCTCCTATATGGAGACGGACGTATTCCTGCGCCAGTAGTAAGTCGTAACGGACCTACGTGGCTGCAGCGATGCTAAACGCGTTGAAATAGGTTGCCAATGAAGACTGGTATAACAGTCTTGGTTATGACCAGTTTAGACGAGAGGACAATGTGTTTGTGACCATTGTGAAAGGGGGGGTTAGCATGCCTAGTAAGTACATTTCGAAATTGTACAGGTTCTTCTATCATTCATGCTTCCATACCTCAAAACGTGTCCTACCACCCCTCTTTTCAACGTAACCGAGAGCCACAAGTCCATGCATTGGGTTTAGCGACTCATAATTGCTCATGTCTTTCTCTGCTTGACTCCGCTGACTCCGCGTCCTATAGTGAGTATTGTATATATGAAAAAGTCGGTTGTGTGAGTAAAGAACCCGGGTCTCGGATGGTTGTAGAAGCTCTAGAAGGGTAATTGTCACCCCTTCCTAGCCTCAAGTTAGCCTCACAATAGATCGGTTGGAATATAAACACGGAAATTCGAATGAATTGACTCCGCAGTGTTTGCAATGTTTACTCCGTGCTCGCATCACATCTACATACATGAGGAGCAATGGGAGTGGAGAGCTCCGGGGCAGCGAACGGCAATGGAAGGTTCTCAATAAGCAACCCGGATAACCTCTATGAAAGTCTTGGATAAGAAGCATCTCTGCTGCCCAACGGCCACGGGAACTTAGACGCGAGCGAGGTAGTATTGCATCGGGGAGAGTCGTTCATTCTGCCACTCCCAAGTAGGCAGATAGACGCTTCATGATAGCTTAGTGGTCGAAAAACACATGATGGTTGGGAGCTTCATGCAAGACAAGTCATCTAGCGCCTGAGAATGAGAGAGATGAGATGAGGCAACCAGTGAAATGAGATTAATCCTGAGAATGGCTTTATTCGTGGGGGGTTCAACATGTTTAAGGGTCTGGGATAAATGAAATCGTGGTACGGGATTTGGATTGGATCATGTGGCTTAGGTTCTTCGATGCACGTTGTCACTGTCACAGAGGTACATATGTAGGTACATGCGTGTAGGACTCGAATGTCGGAAGAAGGAACCCACTCTTTCGAATCCGGGGGTGATCCGTGCTCAATCTCGCTGTACTCATGTACCGTACCGCACAGTAGTTCTTAGGTTAATACAGGCCCCACTTTTAACATGCTAAACTCGGTATTGGAGACGCGAAACTCCCCTGTCTTTCAATGTTGTGTCGCGAGGCTTCTCAATTTCACCACCGCATCCATTGGACCATCATCGTCCATCCTGCATCCAGACCGTCCTGATGCCTCTTGAGTGAATAATTGCGACCCAACCCTTGTTGTTGCATTGGGCAGGATGGCGGCATAATACATAATAACTCAGCTTTGATCTTTCTCGCTTCTCGTCCACCCGTTTTGTTTGCAATCCGCGGTCGAACACGTCGAGATTGGACAACGCCAACATCGCCACCATTGAACGCGTATCGACTATAGTCAAAGCTTACGCAAAGTAAACAAAACCTGCTTATGTGTATTTCTCTCCGAAACATTACCAAATCCACCTCCGTTCAGATGCCTCCTGCCAGCCAGTTCCTCAAGCATTCAAAGACCAAAATGCAGGCTTGGGTTACCAGCAACGGGCTCAATGGTAGCCAGGCTACTCCCGCGGCGTCCGCATCGGGGCCGGAACATAATGGTCAAAGTCATATTCCACAGCGCCACGTCTTTCTACCTCAGCCAGCGCCTCCAGCATCGCAGCCAGCCCAAGCAACACAACCAACGCAGGACTTACCCCCACGATCCCGCGCACCTATCGTCAATGCAAATTCTAACAGAGCTGCTACCGCCGCCTCAATCCGAATTCCCGTCTCTACCGGCCGCACCAACCATACCCGAGATGCATCGCTTAACATGCCACGAGCAAGAGCCATTGCCTCCGAGCCTATTCAGCCTTCGCGAAGACAGGCACCATTCTGGGAAGGGTCGACGGTAGATGGCTCCATGTTTAGTGACAGCGGTAGCAACGTTGATGCGAGTGCGGCGGCCACGTCCATGTATAGGATGCAATATCGGATGCCAAATTACCAACAAAGAGGCGACACCCCCCACCCTCGGCCTACCGCGAAGGAGGAAGTGGTTATACCAGATCAGCATGCCCCATTTATCATAGGACCTAATGGTATGATAGACGTAGTAGGCGAACCTCTTACTAAAAGTGCCTCAACGCCGGATGCCAAAAATTACCGTGGTGGCGTGAAAGGTATCTCCTCACCTGAACCCGATCCTGACCAAGAATCGGAAGACAGTCCATATCAAAGCCCAGAAAAGACGCCATCTGCCAAGCGGCTTTACCACCCGAAAGCACTAGCTTTACGTACTAATCGCCGCGGTTCCTTTTCTGAAAGAACTGCTTATCCTCAGGGGGAGAATATTATGTCTTCGCCTACACGCCAAGCCTATCAAGCCCCTACTGATGATCTAGACGATGTTCAATCGGAACGTTCTGTGCCCTTGAGATTGAAGACGCAGAATGACCCCCAGCGTTCGACAATCTTCGCGGATACTGATACTCCTATGATTAGCCATCCTGATGAATCGGAAGGCGAAAGTGTCGAGCCACCACCCCCACCGAAGCCGGTTGCGAAACTCAAGCCTCAAACCAATCGACAGCTTTTTGTTACAGGCAATAAGGGTCGGCAAGGACTCAGTGAAAGCGCAATGCCCCGCCCATCGGTTGATAAGCGTCCCTCTACGTTACACCCCTCTACTTCAAAAAAACGTCAGCTTGAGCTGGACTACGATGATGGCGCTTTAGCAGCGATGGATTATGCAGAATTAAAGAAGGAGGCATTCGATTTTGACCCAGCCCAGGCGGAGGCACAATCAGTGATAGGACCACCTCGAGGCACCTTATCAGAGAAACTGGATATGTTTCTAGACAAGGACCAAGCGAGCCAGATGGAATTTTTTTCTAAAATGCCTATTAACGACTGGGAGACCTCCGGCGATTGGTTCCTTGAAAGATTTGGGGAGGTCATGCAACGACTTCGAGATGCTCGTCGGATGAAGCGGACGATAATCGAAGAGTTCGAGAATGAGATTGCTGAGCGTGATGAGGCAGTTAGGAACAAAATCCAAGGAATCGACCACACCCTTGCTGAACTTAAGAGCGAGGGTGAAGGTATGATGTTGGGGAAGGAGTTCGACTGAAATAGATGGACCACCCAACACTATCGACGTTTTCCTCTTAATTGAGGGGTTAGGGCTGGCGGATCTGTATGCGCTTGGACTTCAAAGGGGTTTGAGAAGGATTACATGCGCATATTCACCTGAGATGGCTACCGCTGCTACTATTGCTACGCATGGCACTGGCGCTACGACGTTTGGTCTTCTAAACAAATCACTGTACAAGGTAAAGAACGATGTCGCCGGGACTGTTATACATCGAGGGAGACTACCTGGTAAGATACCCATTTGCTCTCATGTATCAAATGATAACAGTCTGCTTGACTCTTCTATCTTTACCGACAATTAATCTCAACTGACACTTTGGCTTGTTGGGGAACAGCCCGTTTCTCACTCTGTCGGAGAAAAGCTCATATGCGGGATAATAAGCATCGACAAACTTGAC
The DNA here is from genome assembly GCA_002120335.1 of Hypoxylon sp. EC38. Classification (NCBI taxonomy): domain Eukaryota; kingdom Fungi; phylum Ascomycota; class Sordariomycetes; order Xylariales; family Hypoxylaceae; genus Hypoxylon; species Hypoxylon sp. EC38. Next base: position 234,132 of record KZ111245.1, read on the forward strand.
GACCTGGTCGTCTGTCATGCCTGTTCCTGTCTGCTTCCGTAACGCCGCCTCCTGCTCTAACCTCCAGTCGTATACCCACTCGATGTTTTCAGCGTCGATGTGAATGAATGCATCGAACGTGTCTGTGATGACATCGTAGGCCTGAAGGCGCTCATTGATATAATTTAGGTGCGCAAGATCGTGCTGGTGCAACGTTCTGTTTGGGGCATTGTATTTGAGTGCTACTTCCATAGGACTTAGATACCGAAAGCCAACGCACCAGCCTTCGAAGATGACTACCTGAATTTTTGGTTGGCCTGGGCCGTTGACCGTCTCCCACTGCGATTCAGGGACTCTGTCACCTTTTCCCGAGTAGGCCGATTTATCATACTGAGGGACCTTGACTGGCTGTCCACTGCATAGTGCTGCGAAGAACTCTCTAGCTAGCTTCATGTCATGAGTGCCTACATAACCGCAATATTAGGAATTAAATAAAAACAAATTATCTTCCATTTTTGTGAACAGACTTGCCGTACCTGGCTCTCCTCGAACTTGAAGCAGCTTGTTGTCAGGGTGGGCTTTTGCAAGTGCTTCCTGGTCTTCGTGTCGCAGATAGAAATCATCAATGCTGCAAACCAGTGTCTGCAGACCCTCGTCTCCCTGCAGCTTCGAGGCAAGGGCCTTCACCAGGGTCGTCTTTCCAGCGCCCTGCACTCCATTCAGGCCGATGATGAACGGCTTAGTGGGGTTTGAGGCGCTATAGTTTTTATACCGATCGAGTATGAAAGGTATACATATAGGGCTCTTATCATCGATTATCTCCATGTCAGACATTTTTCGGCGATGGTCCCTGATTGACTCGGTTAGGGGAAACTGTCTTGTGATCTGCCAGCAGTATATTCGGTTATTCGGGCGGCTAACGTTCTGTTACCGCGAGCCGCGTTACATACGGTCATGTAGCAGCGTAGGTATGTAGGTACGGAAGAATTCTAGGTTTCGACGGTACCCTACGCTATTCTATGCCATCAAGCACTGGCTTGTCGGGCTAATGTCATGGATGTGGGGATGGGGTAATGCGGGGAGCTCGTTGCATCTAGAATGAAGTTCGGATGCTACCTATCAGCCTAGGTAGGTGGTACATTCTGCTTGTGAATTGAGTTTGCGAGCAGGCAATAAACTGTGAAATGCATTTTCTCCTGAACTCGACCATAATATACCTCCCACGTCAATCATAAGCTCTTGTTCAGTTTAGGTATCTTACTTCATAGCTATTATACGAGGGAAAGGTTAAGAAGGATACTACCTAAAACGGTTACTTGCTTAGGTAACAGTGAATTTTAACTCAGGATAGGTCCCGAGACTTTAGAATTCTTTAAGATTACAATATATATCATCTACTACATATGTTAGGTACCTAATCATTGTAAAGAAACAGAAAGATATACCCAGATGAGCTTATATATACACGTGATGGTACTGCAGAGCTTCAGGGAAGCATGGAAACGCACGCATGACCTCATTCAACTGCATAGGTAAGCAGTTGGTTCCTCGACATGTGAAGGTCCTGCATAGCGACACGCAGTCCGGGTCTAATAAGTCCGACTATACCGAAACAGGCATGGTAAAGTAATGATTGTTCGGTCCACTTAGTACAGCATTCTGGGGCCCCTCGGCATTCCTGCCAGCTATGAGTTGAGCTGCCTCGGTTGAATAGCCGGAGGTTAAATGCGGCACATTACATAGGAAGCTCTTTATCATCCTTTGGCACTTTTACCTTCTAGAGCAAATCAGCTTTTGTCATTGAATCCTACTACCACTTCTTTTGGAAATGCCAATCGTGTAATAGAAGCCATCTCGATTTGATCACTATACTATCTAATTTCCTTTCGATACCCTAATTCCTATAGCTTCAGCACGATGGCAAGTGAATTGCGCTTTGACGACCAAGTCGTCGTCGTCACCGGCGCTGGTGGTGGTCTAGGCAAGGCATATGCTACCTTCTTTGCCTCTAGAGGAGCTAAGGTCGTTGTCAATGACCTCGGTGGCTCGTTTAAGGGAGAGGGTAACTCATCAAAGGTAAAAGAAAACCCAAACTGTATCTCAATTGAAGCCAGCCATTGTACGACTCTGCTGACGTGTTCACTCCTATTATAAGGCTGCCGATGTTGTCGTCAACGAAATCAAAGCCGCCGGTGGCCAGGCCGTGGCCAATTACGATAGCGTCGAGAATGGCGAAAAGATTATCGAAACAGCCATCAAGAACTACGGCCGAATCGACGTCCTCATTAACAACGCCGGTATCCTACGAGATGTCAGCTTCAAGAACATGACGGATCAGGACTGGGACCTGGTCATCAAGGTGCACGTTAAGGGTTCCTACAAGTGTGCTCGCGCTGCCTGGCCGTATTTCCGTAAACAGAAGTATGGTCGCGTAATCAACACCTCATCTGCTGCCGGCTTGTTCGGTAGCTTTGGTCAGGCCAACTACTCGGCTGCCAAGCTAGCTCTGGTTGGCTTCACCGAGACACTCGCTAAGGAGGGCGTCAAATACAACATCCTCTCAAATGCCATTGCCCCCATAGCTGCGAGCCGCATGACTGAAACTGTCATGCCTCCGGATGTACTGGAGAATCTCAAGCCCGACTGGGTTGTTCCTCTCGTCGCCGTTTTGGTTCACAAGAGCAACACTAACGAGACTGGCGGCATCTTCGAAGTCGGTGGCGGCCATGTCGCTAAGCTGAGGTGGGAGAGGTCGAGCGGTCTTCTCCTCAAGGCGGATGACAGCTATACACCAGGTGCCATTCTCAAGAAATGGAACAAGGTTGTCGACTTCTCAAACCCCCAGTACCCAACCGGCCCGAATGACTTCATGAGCCTTCTTGAGGAATCAATGAAGATGGGGCCAAACGAACAGGGAGAGAAGCTAGACTTCACCGGCCGCGTAGCTCTGGTCACCGGTGGTGGTGCTGGTATCGGACGAGCCTACTGTATCGCCTTTGCTAAGCACGGTGCATCGGTCGTTGTGAACGACTTAGTGGATCCCGACACGGTTGTCGGCGAGATCAAGAAACTCGGCGGCAAAGCAGTCGGCGTGAAGGCATCTTCCGAAGATGGTGACAAGGTCGTCAAGGCCGCCATCGACGCTTTTGGCCGGATTGACATCGTTATCAACAATGCTGGTATCCTGCGAGACAAGGCATTCAGCAACATGGACGACAGCCTTTGGGACCCCGTTATGAATGTCCATCTCCGAAGTACATACAAGGTCACTAAGGCCGCTTGGCCTTACTTCTTGAAGCAGAAGTATGGGCGTATCGTAAACACTACGTCCACAAGCGGCATCTACGGCAACTTTGGCCAGGCGAACTACGCCGCAGCTGTAAGTGTCCACTAAACAGTAGAAGACAAGACAATTACAGTTAATACTAACAACTAATACAGAAAGCTGGTATTCTTGGCTTCTCGCGCACGATCGCTCTCGAGGGCGCCAAATACAACATTTACTGCAACACAATTGCGCCAAACGCCGGAACCGCTATGACGCGCACGATATTACCCGAGGAATTGGTCCAAGCCTTTAAGCCTGACTACATTGCTCCTCTTGTCCTTGCTCTCTGCAGTGACAAGGTCCCCGAGAACCCAACCGGATACCTATACGAAGTAGGCAGCGGTTGGTGCGGCCGGACAAGGTGGCAGCGATCCGGAGGCGTCGGTTTCCCCATAGACGTCAAATTAGTTCCTGAAGAGGTTGCCAAGAACTGGCCCAAGATTGTCGACTTCGATGACGGCCGAGCGGATCACCCCGAGAAGAGTCAGGACTCGGTAGCGAAGGTCATGGCTAACATGGAGAACAAGCGAGCGGCATCCAAGGTATGACGAGCCCTTCTCTTTCCTTGATGCCCTCTGTTCAAGTATCATGTATATATAGTGTTGTAGTCTAGTATACGAATGAAGGATTGATATTAACGCATCCTCTTTTGTCAGAAGTCTTCCGGGGGCAACAAGTACCTTGAAGCCCAGAAAAAAGCTCTAGCCGCTACATCGCCAGCCACGGAGTTCACTTACACGGAGCGTGATGTCATGCTCTACAACCTGGGTATCGGTGCTAAGAGGACCGAGCTAGCTTACGTGTTCGAGGGTCACGAGGACTTCCAAGTGCTGCCCACGTTCGGCGTGATCCCGCAGTTTGATGCCAACATGCCCTTCAGTTTCGACGAAGTGGTGCCCAACTTCTCGCCCATGATGCTGCTCCACGGCGAGCAGTACCTTGAGATCAAGAAGTACCCGATCCCGACGGCGGCCAGGACTAAGAACTATGCCAAGCTCATCGAGGTAGTGGACAAGGGCAATGCGGCGGTGCTCAAGAGCGGCGTCACTACTGTTAACGCCGAGACGGGCGAAGAGCTGTTCTACAACGAGGCCACTGTGTTCCTAAGGGGCTGTGGCGGCTTTGGTGGTCAGAAGAAACCCGCGGATCGGGGTCCGGCGACCGCGGCGAACAACCCACCAAGGAGGCACCCTGATGTGGTTGTTGAGACCGCAACGACGGAAGAGCAAGCTGCTATTTACCGATTGAGCGGCGATTACAAGTGAGTTCCAACCCCGTCTCCCTTCCTCATCTTCGGATAGTGACTTTGAACTAATCAACATGATACCAGCCCCCTACACATTGATCCCAACTTCGCCAAGATGGGTGGCTTCAAAGTGCCCATCCTGCACGGGCTCTGCTTCATGGGAATCGCAGGTAAGGCCGTATATGAGAAGTTCGGCCCCTTCAAGAACATCAAGGTGCGCTTCGCAGGCACCGTGCTCCCCGGACAGACCCTCGTCACCGAGATGTGGAAGGAAGGGCCTAATAAGGTGATCTTCCAGTCCAAGGTCAAGGAGACGGGTAAGCTTGCCATTTCCGGCGGCGCGGCGGAGTTGATTGATGGTGGGAAGAGGGAGGGCAAATTGTAAGATTACGATGTGACGTGACGTGACGTGACGGGTAGACATTTTATGCGTTTTGTTCTCTTTTTATGCATGGGTTGAGTCTGGCGTCTTTATTAGAAGATTAAATAGTGTAGTTTGAAAATGTGCTTTTTTACTCTGCTTCGGATGCATCTAAAATAAATAAAATTGTGTTATTTCTAATCAGATTTCTTTTACTGGTGAAGCTGAGCTGTCGTTCAACGGTCGGTGTGAGGAGGAAGTGACGTTATTAAGGATACCTATGAGAACGTTAGGAACTTTAAATATGAAATTTTTCGATTAGTACAATAATAGTTGATAAATGGTTGATATGATATGAATACGATAGGAAGAGACTACTCCCTAAGGACAGCGACTAAGCCATGCTTACAGCGCGCTGACATGAGGATGAACAGATAACCTCAAGAATAGAATATCTAAATGATTGTTTACACTAAATTACTAAAGGCTGTAGCTTGCGACAAGCCGTTGCATGTATAATGCTGCTGGTGGGTATAAAAAATGCACTGCGGCCTCCTTTTCCATATTATACAACCCTTGCTTTCTTTTCTTGTATGCCGAATTCCAGTATAATGCTCGCTTTTTCAAAAGTTGACTTCAAGACGACGGTCAGCTAGCCTCCCAACATGCTCCTTTTTGACAATCCTTCGAACCTAAAACTCCGTGCTCTATCAATTCCCACCTATCATACAAATAAAGTCTCTATAATAAAGTCGCAGAACTCCTCGACAGTTGGAATCTTGCCTCCAGGAAGTAGCTGCCCCAAGCCTCCGTTTCTTCGACCAAGGGGGCCTACGCCGTCTTCAAGGTATGCCTTTTCGGCGTCGGAAAGCTCCCGCCTTTCACATTCTCTCCACTTCCGTTCTGCTTCGATTTTGGCCTTTCGGAGGATCTCTTCGGTGTTCTCGGTCTCCCACAGGTTACATTTGTTACATTCTTTGCATTGCCGTCCGTCGCCTTCGGGCCTAAAATGTTGACAAAAATGAGAGTAGCCTTCAGTTGGCGTACCGATGTCTTTGCGGCAGACGTAGCACATCTTGTACCCGCAGGGACAGGTTAGCTTATTGCATCCGGCTGTCTTGACAAACGACATATTACACCGCGGACAGACACGCTTGATCGCCATTGACATTGCGAGCTCCACTTGCGTCCTCAGAGCAACTAGGGACGATTCATGGCAGACATGAATATCCACCCACGCTTTCGAGCATGATAGGCAAGATGAACGTCCACAGGCAGGATTCTGACACGTGAATTTCAACCCGCGGCGACGACGCTGGTACCGATTCATGGCAGATCTCAGATGCCAAGATACATAACCCCTGAACGACTGGTTCAAGCAGAGGATGACGAAAGCAAAAACCACCGTTAGAAGGGGAAAATAGAACGGAGACAAGATTAAGCAGACGAATATGATGATAATGTTTGGGAGGTTGCTTGCGCGGAGCTTTGGCCTGGGTGAATTAGCCGGCATATATAGATCGTCGACTTCGGCATAGGTGCAGAACGGGCATCGAATTAGAGGTAAGCCGCTTGACAACAGGCCGTGTTCTGCCAGGCGTTGGTCGAGTTTGCGGAGTATCTCGTCTCCATTCTTTTCCTCGCGCATTGCTCGATGAATATGTTCAGAAGATATGCGGCCGTCACATTCTATTGATGCCACAGCAGGGCATCGAAGAGCGCCTGTTTCTTTCTCAATGTTACGTTGCCAACCTTGCCCAAATATTGCTTCGGTCATGGAATGTTGAACGCAGCGAAAGCAAACTAGATGTCCTTCGGCATCGCAGGTGGTGAGTTCTTCAAAAATCACATCGGAGTAGCAGCAACTACACTCATATGTTGCCTCGTTAGCTTCAGCTTCTTCTGTAGACAGAGAGAGGGCCAATGCACGGTCCTTTTCCTCCCTCGAAAGTTGCTCGCGTTGCTTCAGCGGCATAATCAACTCCTCGAATAGTTCTCTATCCAATTCAGCGCAGCCGGTTGCCTTTAAAGTCGGTATCATGGACCCATCACTAGCAGCTCTCCATATAATAAGGGGATGTGTTTCGGCCTCCGTAGAGGAAACGGGTCTACGACGAAAGAATATAGACGATATAGTAAACTTCCACGATTTGGAGGAAAGATCAACAAGGGTCGGTCGCGCGTCGAGATACGAATAGTTGGACTCGGACAAAACCGCATCGATGGAGGACCTAGATAAACCCTTAAACTCATGCATTGCCAGAGCTCGTACCGCCTTCTTGTATTCCGCCGTTCTGAAAGCCTCGGTTCGCGAAACAAGAGTGGTTGAGTCGGAACTACTATTGTCACTGGTTCTCCGTCGGCCCTTCACGTATAACCCGGGATTTTTTAGCAACTTGTCCGTGATGATGAACAGTCGCGATTCCTCCGAAAAGGAAGTAAGCATTTCCCTGAAAACCTCTATTTGGACATCCGGAAACAAGGCAGCAAGCATTTCAAGATTATTGTTTAATTCGAGGACATCCTGAGCTGTAGGCGTGACGGGAAGGAGTTGCGACTCGTCCGAGAGGTATTCAGGAGAGGAGGAATCGATATTCTGGGACCGTGATGGCGAGACTTCAGGAGAATGTCTAGACGACTTCGACTTGCTTGATTTGAAAGAACCCCTCCGACCCGAAGGGGCACTTAGAAAGCCTGAAAGGAACATGTCTAACGTCGAGTCAAGTGAGGTCAAAAGGGTAAAGCATCGTCGTTGGATTCGTTCAAGAGAGTTGAGGCTCGTCTACACTAGAGCAAAAATATGGACAGGGTCCCTGTTAATACCAGAGGATATGGACTGGGAAGTTAATACTCCAAGACACTGATAACTTGGCGTACAACAAGAGTGAGCCCAGAGAACATTATTGTCAGCACATTTCTTAACATAGAACTAAATATTGGCTGGGAGGAAAAGAGCTTTACAAAATGGAAGGACTCCGAATAAAGTCGTGCTGAGAACATGCAACTATGAACCTTGAACATGTGCTTTGAAGAAATATGGTTCACCTGGTAAGGCTTGCGCATGCACGAGATGTGGTACTGGAGTGGGGGGCCTAGTCGGTCTAGTCAGCCTAGTTGAAATTCCGACTTAAGGCAGGAAGAAAGGGGCCAAGGGGAAAGGTACATAGAATACAAAGAGTGGCACCTTCCCTAATCCGAAGCAATGCCGGAGGTATAATGCTAAGGAAATTTGCACAGGCTCAATGGTCTAGTAGTATGATTCGCCGTTCGGGCTGGATTTATTCCGAATGATCGGCGAGGTCCCGGGTTCAATTCCCGGTTGAGCCCTGCGTTTAAATTTTTTGCTTTTTTTGGGTATTAGTTACATGTGTCTTTTTGGCCTTAGAGGCCGTTCAACACCTTTATTTAATTATTGACTTCTGTAATGTATGCGCGCGATCCTATATCGTGCCTTCCTCATAAAATATAGAACTCCAAATACCATATTGTCCAGATTGAACTTTAATACCCGATCTCTGGTTGGGTCTAACCAGATCTGCAAGATTCATTTCCAGCCTCACTAAAAATAATATTTATTGTGCAACGCAACAAGATATACAATACATGTACAAATGCTATCTTGCCTGCAAAAGGCCGACATTAATCAAAGCAATACCAGGCTTCGTTGAGGCATTTGGTCTGCTTAACAAACATTACCTCTAAGGGCCTGCACGGGTCTAGATTCCCTCCTTTCTCAGGAAGATGTCTTGTAGTTCCGCCTCAACTAGGCCTACGAGGACTATCGAGGGGTTCTAGAATTTAAGCTCTAGAATTATGACGAGGATTAGGTTCGAATTCGGTATGGGACTTAAAGGTCCATGCTCTCTTCTAATACCAAGTCTTCGCTTTCAGTGCAAAGAAGACACGATGCAACATATTATGCCAGCAAGCTCATTATTTCTTTTCTTAGAGTGAACGATCTCTAGTTAGCGATAATATTTAGGATCGGCTAAGCTTGTATAGAATGCTCTGTCCTTCAGACAGCCTGACGCTAAACCCCGAACTCTCAGGCCCTAGATCTTCGCCTGTCCATACGTCTTGGATATCAAATGTCCCACTGATTCCGAGATCACTCCAAGACACATTCACAGTCTGCACGCCTGACAGCGAGGTTCCGAAGCCACCCTGTCCTTGGTCCGGTCCATAATTTACAATGACCACAACTGCGGTTCCGGATGGATCTGGTCCGGCAATCCACGCTTGAAGCTGCTGCGAGCTGCTTTTACCCGTCCCCGGATTACGGGGCTGCATCGGGAAATGCGCAGTGAAGTCGGCGATCGCTATCGCATTTGGATTAGTCATTAGGTTAAGCCCAAAGTCGTCAAGATTGGTCAGGTCAGAACCGATGATGAGATTGGCACCGGCCCCGAGCCAATGTGTCATGATAGTCTGCCGCTCGTCGTCTGTCACACCCGAAACGGAGGCGGGGTTCCCTACGAAAAGGTTGTCCATGTCCGGATATACGGTCAGAGTTGTGTTATATTGCATTACTGTGGTAATGTATTGGCGATAATTATCGATTGCTCGTTGGACGACCTCCCAGGATACGAAGGTCGGCTGCCCTCCGTTGTTGATGTCCTGATCCGTTCGCATCGAGTCAGCGTTCGCCTCCCAGATTTCAAAGTACTTCTCCGTGCGGTCCAGCTTCCACGAAATATCCAGGCGGATTTTTCGTCCTGATTGGCCAATAGCCTTGTGGTACGCAATGACCTCGCCGCTCAAGTCGGGAAGAAGATTCGCACCATTTGATGGAGAGCCTGGTGTGATATAGTCAAGTTTGATTAAGTCGACCCCCCTATTTCATCACTATATTAGCTTTAAACGGCTTGATCATATCTTCGCCAAGGGAATTTACCAGGAAGCAAATTGATTGACTACTGAGTTATGCCATTGCTGTACGGCGGGCTGAGAGTAGTCAAAATTGCAGCGAGCCAAGCCATTGTCGCCAGAGCACACTGATCCGATGGTGACGTTCGTCCCAAGAATCGTCTTATCCTCGTCAGCGATGAAGGCCCCGGGCACCACGTAAACGCCCAACAGCAATCCTTTCGAATGAAGGTGCTCCGCCAGACTTGGGATGTCGAAATTGGGCAAGTCATAAATAATACGTCCGAATTCATCCCCCTTGCCGCCTACAGACCAACCAGAATCAAGACTGCAGTACACATATCCGGCATCTTTCAGAGCAGCAATGTCAGCAAGGACGTCGCATTGGTTAACAACACTAGTCTGGTTAAACGAAAAGTCAGGCGTTGTATCAGGATTGGCCTGTATGCCGAAGGAGTTCCACCCCCTAGGTGGACTTGAGAAGCCGTTAGGCGTTGCCCCGATTTGAACAACTTTCAAGGGCGGTCCAGAAGCGGCTATCCCTAATGAGGCGGTAGCCACGACGAATAGAGACGAGCGTAGAGGCGTCATGACTAGTTGGAGCAGTGAGTAAATATTGGGGTAAGTAAGGAGGACTTGATGCAGCTCACGTTGCACAAGCGGAGATTATATATCTGTATCCCCGGGCATGTTCGAAGGCCGACGATCCACGGCCAAATGACAGGTGATTGGTGCTTCTAGAATCAAGGAGAGATGGTGTATTAAATCATCTAGTTTAAGGCTGTGCTTATGACGATCTCCCGTCAACAGTCACTAGTTCCTCTTCTGCTGGTGTCAGCATCGGACCAATACCCGTTAACTACGGGCTATAATTAACTTGAGGCGGTGGATTGTCTTTCCATTCATGTAAAATCGCAAAGAACCTCAGCTCGGGGATCATGCGATTGGCCTTTTGTGCTTCAACCATCCATCGTCACCCAAACTTGTATTGAGTTGCTCTACTTTTAGCAATGGTAATCAAAGTAGCCGCGATATAGTAAGAAACCCAGATTATATGCTTATTATTAGAATAACCAAGATGATAACACATTTATCTACTTTATTTATTATATATCCACGATTTTTTATGCCGCAGAAACCGTACTAAGCAGATCGTAGATGCCGATGGCTAGATGTGCCGGGTGACGCTGGTTCCCCGCCTCAGAAGGCTGGAGAAGGGACTTAGATCGAGGAGCATACGACCTCGGATACTCCTCTATTGATTGATGATTAGCAGTGATAAATACGGATTTTAGTCGACGAGCTGAAGGTAATAGAATAACGTCTAAAATTCATAACACTTATCTGCTTCGCACATCTCGCGCTATGGCTAATCTGCCGTTATTAGAGACCGAGACGAGTGGTATGGTCAAAGAGCTGGGTTTCTCTTCTAAACAGGGTGTCAATTGGTCCAACTACCTCATCTACCGCCCTACATACCCAACATCTTTCTTCGAGCGCATCTACCACTACCACGCTCAAAAACAAGGAGCTAGTTGGTATATAGCTCATGATGTCGGAGCCGGTTGCGGGGTTGTTTCTAAAACGCTTGCAGCTCGTTTTGACAGCGTCATTGTCTCGGATCCTAATGATGGCTACGTCACGCTCGCTCGGAAGCTCCTTGTTGAAGAAGCATTGCTCCCAGAATCCAAATTCAAGTTTCTACAGGAACCCGCTGAGAAGAGCTCTCTGGAATCTGACACAGTTGATCTAATCACGGCGTGCGAATGCCTTCACTGGACGACTCCCGATACTGCTATCAACGAATTTGGTAGGGAGCTCAAAACTGGCGGGACGCTCGCGATCTCTTACTATAGTCGCCCACTGATCGAGGGAAGCGAACAAGTCCAAGACGCTTGGAAAGCACTCTGGGCTGAGCATTGGAAGAGAGCTCAGCATACAGCGATTAAGGACGCTTGTCAGATAGCTAATACCGGGTTTGAAAACGTGGAATTCCCCGAAGAGGAGTGGGAAGGTGTTAAGAGGATATATATCAATACTCAGGGGGATATCAACGCGTTTGCAGTGAATGACCTGAGGAGCAAGAGTAAGGTTAAAGAATGCGAGGAGCAACTTTGGATAGAGGGCGATGAAGACTGGAGCGATGTGAAGGGCATTCAGTGGTTCAAGGGGTATGTTGGTACCTGGGCGCCGTTTATCCCGGAATCCGACATCCAAGGAACGTGGGATGATCTGGAACTCGCCTTGGAAGGGAAGCAAGTCAAAATTAGAACGCCAGTCGCTATGATACTTGCTACTAAGAAAACATAGTCTATGGGACTCGTAATGGGAGTCATACAATCGTATCATTTTGTACCTAAGCTGGAGGCGTCATTCATTCATAGTAATCAAGCATACTAGGTTATTGTCTCTTGGTCATCGCTATCCTATTTTTAACGGCAATCGCAGGCTATAAATAACCCTCTGTAAGCTGGGGTGTTCGAACCAATAGCGTGGGCTTAACGCTGCTACGTCTAACGAAGACAACTCGGATCAACTCGATATAATAATTCAACGACGTACGTCAGTTTATGGTCATTTGATCACGATGTTTATATACCTTAGGTAGGGGATATAACACCACATGGACATTATTGCTATTAAGATGTCGAGATATAAAAGCTGTTAATCACCTGCGGGTACCTTAGATTCGTTGAGTCTAACTTGGTTGAATTATTTACCTATTAGAGACAGGACAGTACAAGATAGATTAGAATGTCAGACACGATCCCCAAAGCTTTCTTCTCCAACTCCCACTCAAGCTTCGCTCTCATAGATCCAGCCACAGGTAAATTCCACCGCCGATTTGATCGCCATGGCTACCTTACGAGTGGCCTCAGGCGGCACGTCGCCATCTCATACGTTTGGAATGAATGGAAAGACAACCCTGCCGATAGACTGCCCAACTGGTCTCTTCTTCGCGAGCACTTACTTGCCGTTGTGGGAGATAATGCCCCGTATGGCCTGAAGAAGGAAACATGGGGGGTCAATAAGTGTTGGATAGACTGCAAATGCATAGATCAGAACACGGATTCTGACAAGGCCTACTGGATCCCCCGCATGGACGAGGTCTACTCGGAAGCGCGGTGCACTGTCCTCCTCGTATGCGACGACCTCTCGCCGCTTATGCATTTATCCCAGGAGACAGCGTGCCGCTTCAAGGGCAAATTGAACTCCGTAGACGAAATGCTCGCGCCGCACAACTGTCTCCTGAGCCAAAGTTGCACTATACTTCCAGAACTCACACCAGAACGCGAGAATCTCTGCCTTAACGCACTCAAGTCCTTTACAAGTGGCGCATGGCGGAGACGGGCGTGGATTCTGCAGGAAATCCTGCTATCGGAGAACTACCTGCTAAGCTGGAGCGCGAGCGGCTGGATGAGCCTGTCCGACGTCGGCGTCATAGCCGGCGCGCTGTCGTTCCGCCATCCCACGGATCTCTGGCTCCGCGAATTCGCAGATTGGTGCCGCCGACTGTGGTACCTGCGCCAGAACTACGGTGAAGCGCAGTCGTTTGAGCTCTCGGATGCCAATGTACTACAACTCGCAGCTGGTCTGGAAGCAACAGTGCCGTGCGACAAGTTCTACGCCCTGTGCGGCGTGCTGCGGCTCAAGGCCGTTAGATATGACGCGGGACATACTGCTGACGAGGCATTGCAAAATATAGTGGCCGAACTGGTTAGGAACGGCCGACTCTCGTGGCTTTACGCCATTCGGCCATGTCTGCCGATGACTGGGGTGAGGCTTCGAGCTAACGATATGATGCCCTTCGTGCTCACACGTCTGGACAGTCGACTAGTGGCCAACCGTAAAGAAACGGTCATGTCTGGAGGAAAGTTACGGTTCTCCGGTTTGCCCATTGGAGTCGTTGTCCGTACGACTCCTCTGAAGGACTTTCTCGAGCAAGCAGCAGCTTCTTTTGACGGACATCCCAAGTTCGATTTCAGTGCCGAAGAAGCACATCTAGCTTCCGCCCCTGCAATCATACGCCGCGTGGCCATTGATATAATAGAACCACTCTTAACAGAAGCGGTATTCGATACCATATGCGACAACCTATCTATCAGCCGGGAGATAAGCCCTCGCGGTCTCCGTGTGGCGATGGTGGTCATGCGTCTCTTCACTTATCACATAAATAACGGGCACACTCAACTTGAAGAGAACAACAACGATGCCGATTTGAGAACCCACGCAATGGTAGAAATTGCGGCATGGTCCATACAAACACGATTATCAGAGATGACCGACTTCGCCGTAATCGGATACAGTAAAGATACCATAAGCATCGACGACAACCCCGAGAACAGGTCGGCAGACGGAATTGGGCTCGGCACTTCCGCTGTCAAGGTCGGCGCCTTTATATACAGCATCGATGGAGACAGGCAGCTACAGGTCATAGCGGAAGCGCCGACTACATCAACATCTGGGACAAGCAGAACAGAAACAGATGTATCGAGCTTTCAGGGGATGATGTTAGGTCTCAATGGCAATGAAGTGATTGGTCCCCAGCCGTCTATGTTATTCTCTCGTGGGTTTTGGAGAGGACCTGGCCGCGATCAGAAAGCCCGCCAACTAACGTTTACCTGCTCCTGAAAGCGTTATCATCAGCGCAATGGCATGGCCTCCTAGCAATCCCTCTAGTCAAATGAGCTTCTCTCGTCTTATAAAAGATGCCCCTATTTTCAACTATTCATTCATTAATTCCTCCAATTTTAATGTGATTACGTATCTTTCATTTTATACAAGAAAACTCTAGGTATCCCTGCTCATTATAGCCTTTCTACCAAGTTGACATGCTCATAGGGTTTGATTCACCGGTCTTGGTAACAACCTGAAGAGCGTGCCTGCCTTCTCGAGGCTCTATGTGATCATCTACAGGGCTCAGTAGCTAAGTGGTCACAGCGCATCGTTCGGGTTATATAATTGAAGATCGATGAGGTCCTGGGTTCGAATCCCAGCTGAGCCCAATTCCTTTTTAGTATTCTGTCTTGAGGTTTTCAAGGTTCATTGAATTTGATAGGTTGAAGTAGCTAATATTATTTCCTATAGAATATGTGCTACAACCTGATTACCTAACATTGTACTATATACTATCGAGGCATAGGCGTTTCTTCTTTCAGTTTACTCGGCGTTGGTTATGTTTGTACTTGTCAGAGCGAAGCAAGCAACTAAGCTCTTAAACGCTGCTCTAGAGATGTAAGTCCCTAGTATTTCAATAATAGGCCAGTAACTAATTCAACAAGAAATACGGACGCGATAATAAATATTACTAAAGGCCCCCTTTTTACATAGATGGGCTTAAAAGCAGACCTTAAGGTGTATCTTAAGATACGTAATATTTATAAAAACTTCAGCGGGCTTAAAAGCGTGCCTGACAGGGACGCAGAGCAGTCATTAGCCAGTGAAATACACATGAATTTAAACATGTTGCTTCCACTGTTTCTCGCACCACTCCCAGAACTCAGTAGCTTTACCTTCCAGCGCCGCATTCAGTACATCTGGCCTCGACATCGGCCGAATACGGCCCCATGGCCAGATGTACGCGCCGTTGGAACTCTCGCTCACCTCGGGAGAAAAACCGGAGTACGGCATGGTATATGCACCATATTTAGCTTCATATAGGACCTAGTGTATTGAAACATATTATGTCAGTGCTATTTTTACCTTCGTTCTTATAGTACGCCAGAAATTGCCTTTTTTAAGTTTCATAGTATTGAAAAAAAAATGATTTACTCACTGCTATAACGTTAGCTAGTTTCTATGTCATAGGGATTCTTCTAAAAATCAAAGGCCGAGATCCTAACATGATATATCTTAATACATACCGAACGTCTTTAGAAACGCCATAAACAGCCAAGTTTTGTTTGCATAGATACCCGTGTGCAAGTTCCCAGGGTTCTGGCAGACACTAATGATGCCAAATCGACCCCAGCGGCGCGCACCTTCAAATGCAAGGAACCAATTCCCCGCCTTGGATGCGCCGTAATCTTGTAAAGTGGCTGTTGTTGGCTTCTCTATGCGTGCAAAATCTATACCACCATGGGGCGCGAGCATCTCGATCTGTGTTGAACCTGACCATACGATCCGTACGCTGCCTGGAGTAGCTATTTGCGCTGCTGCGCGGAGCATGGGCAGGAGTTCCTGCGCGAAGAGAAGCGGGGCGACGCAGTACGCGCCTACGTGCGCCTCAATGCCCTGCTTTGTTACGCTCCCCGGCGGGTGTCCACTTCCAGCATTATTCCACAGGATATCGAGGCCGTATCTCTTGCGCAGCGAACGACGCCGCTGCTGATTTGACCGTTGTCAGGTCGGAGAGATCAAGGTATAGAGATTTGAGTTTCGAAGGTGTTGTAGGAGAGGGTAGAACAGAGCTAACTTCGGCTATGGCAGCCTGGAGTTTTGGAGGTGAACGTCCTGCGAGGTAAATAGTGGCGCCAATGGGATAGAGGAGCTTTACAAGGGCTAGCCCGATACCTATAAGTAGTGTAAGTTGTACATGTCAGGAACCGTCCAACTAAGCACCTCAGGTGTACATAATGTAAGGATACCCATATACCATGGAACCCGTATAATGTAAAGTAAATTGGGAAGAATACCTGAATTGGCGCCGGTAATGACGAAGACCTTGCCAACTTGACTACCGGGACTGACATCCTTTTCGGTGAAGGTTGGGGCTTGTGGGAAGAACTGCTGCCAGAGGGCCCAAAGGACGGGTAACGTGGGCATGATGCGTTTTTGCCGGGTACCTGCAACCCGACTAGAGATTCTATATCACTCATTTATAGAATGAAACATGATATTATATAATTGTTTGGGGTTATATAGGTAGGTAGGTAGGTAGGTAGGTACCTAGGTAGGTATTATAAAACAAAATTTAAATTTGGGAAGCAAGGGAATACTAACTTTTGAATCGTTAGCCTCCCTTGCATGGACGAGTTACATATGTTGGTGTATTGAGCTTCCTTAATCGTGGGTATATAAGACAACAAGGTAGACTCGCCGTCAGGAGATGTTGGAGGGTATCGCAACCTTTATTATACGGAGGTTCTACTTAATCGATACATTAGATGTTTTAAATAAGATCATAAAATTATCATTTCGCAGGAGAGACGAGATTCCATTCTGAAGTTGTCCTCAATCGCTGCCTCTTAATATGTAGTGTAGGTCCTCGAGGTACCTAAGGTGCCTTGCCTAATAGGTAGGTACCTTTATTAAAAAAAAAAAAAAAAAAAAAAAAAAAAAAAAAAAACACTCGTCCGATATATCATAATTTTAGCTAATTTATCAAGTATTCTCTCACAGAATGAAAGCTAGGAGGTTGTAGCTCGTATAGTGGAAGATCAATTATCAAGGACTACCTTGACGCCTATTAGAGGTACAGATACCCTAAAATCGCCCCACTTTACCCCTAACATACATTCGCTCCTTATTCACGCGCTGCTTTTACGCAGTGAGGTAGTGTTTTTTGAACGCGATAGAAGCGGCGCGATTCTTACTCCTACTGCGAGAACCCACAAAATTATGAGGTGAAATACTGCTGGTAAGGGATAATCTCGGAGAAGCTTCTGAACCTCTTCGTGGTTTACTTGAGGCATGGCCAATGCTACCTCGCGAGTTACCTCGTCATGTTCCTCATCGACGAGAGTGGTCGAAGCAGTTGTTTGTCCAGTCTGACTCTCAGGAGCTGATGGACTGCAGTTAGGAGTTTCTGGTTGTTGGTAATCAGTTGGTGGAAGTAGATCCGGTACTCGTGTCGATATGGTTCGACCTATCGAGGGACCTCCTAAGGACATCACCGCTAGCGCTTGCTCCCGGAGCTCTTCCATAGGCGTAAGCTGTGGTATATCTATATCTTGCGGCGGACAATGTTGTTGTTGATCGTGTGGATTATCTCGTTCAGTTCTTGAGCTGTCCCCGTCTTCGATAAGCTCATAATAATCTCCAGTGTTTGATGGTTTCATCGGAACCTGAGCGACAAGCTTCATGTTCTTTTCAATCATGTCGTAGGGTATTTTCTTGGCTAACTCATCGAGGGGAGTCCGGTAAGGATTGTCCCTGCCTTGGAAATTCACCAAGGTCGTAGCAGTTTGGGGTTCGATGGGGAACTTAAACTTCTTGAATTTCTGCTTCGCCTTGTGACATAGATGCGACCCTATTCCCTCTAGACAGCCACTGACTTCAACCTGCATGAGGAACGGCTGGCCGTCATGCTCAAATGCGAATCCCGTGTGAAATGTGTTGTCATGCCTTGGCTGACGATCGAGTTCACTCTCGACGAGATTCCATTTAAGAATTGTAGGTCTCAGCAATTTGTTAGGCATTGTCAGACTCGAGAACTTCCATTGGCTTCGCTGGACATAATGCTTCTCGGAATCTCGTCCGACGCCACCAGCCCCAGCAAAACCGCCAACTTCAATACGTGGACTGAAATGATGCTTCGTAATTTTCAATGCTTCATCAATCTGACCGTGTAGGCTCTGCGGGCCATGTTCGGTGATATGAACGGGGACCTTGGCCTTAGCTGATGAAGATTCGGCACTGAAATGGCGCCGGAGATCTTCATCCTCTTCGTCTAGAGTTAGTAAGACAGTTGCACATCGGAGACGACATCCTGGCGGTTCGGTAAATGTTAAATCTAGATAGACAACACCACCAGGATTCTTGTCCGGGGTTAGAACGCCCCATCGCGACTCTCTAAATAAAAACTTGCAGGCGACTTCGATATCTCCAATCTTTCCTTGGCCGATATAATGGACCGAACCCTCCAGGCGTTCGAATCGCCCGAAGTCATACTTCCCGTATCTGCGGCCGAGTTGAAGGCGCTGTTGCCAGGGCAATGCAGGGCCGCTATACACCGGGTGACACCTTGTGTCAGGGATAGACATAGCGTTAATTAGGTAGATAAGGTGTATTGAATTGAGAATCAAGACTCCTAGCTGCCTGAGAAATCCGATCGTGCTACGACTCTTGAATGAGCAGAAATGGAGGAGTAGAACTAGAGAGAAGACGGGCTCCCACTCAACCAATTAATTCACCGCACTTGTCCGTGTGGCTTCACCGTTACATTGTGTAGGTACCTGTAGGTAGGCTGTGCAGGTTCACGACTTAGGTGGCAGCATAGGGGTGGGGAACTTATCTCAGCCGCTAGACTTGTAGCAGGCAGGCCTCCTGCTGCGGTCAAATCCACATATTTCCCAAGATTATAACTCTTTCAAACTTAACTTCTCCTTCCCCAATGATTTTCCCAGATTAAGGTCATTTGCTTGTGATTGGGCTACACAAATTCTACATCATTCGTTATCAGCTAGGCCCATGGCTACCCTACCTCAAGTCAAGGACTTTGGGGAGACTACCAGTGGAATCGATAGTGCTAGTGAATATACGGTAGACTGGCGACCAAGTCAAGCTATACCCCGGCTTGATGGACCCCGGGGCAAAGCCAACAGAACGCAGCTGATATCGTGGAAACCTCCAACTAGTGATGACGCGAAAAGTGATGAACGCCAACATCCGGGTCACAAGAATCTCCCAAGCCCCGTTCAAGTGAAGGACCTCAAGGAGACTTCTATAGGACCCAAGGTCACTCATAACCTACTAAGCCCACCTGAAGTTCTTACAAAACGGAATATCAATGGGATCTGGGACCCGAGCCATGACGCTGACATTACAGTTCACCTCAAGATGCCTCTACAGGAGGATCTTAGTGAGTGTCTTGAAGAGCTATGCCGGTTGGAAAGGCTAGGCGACTTTGCCTCCGCTAGGAGATTTTTCACGGAAAATCTGCAAGAATATCTAGACAGACCTCAAATCATGATCGAGTACGCAGAGATGTTGCTCGAACAAGGCGACTATAAAACGTTATCCGAGATCGAGGACGGCGTAATGTCCAATGTGCGGGGCAATCTTACCGATAGCAGTGATATGCTCCTACTTCGAATATACTGGGAATTAATACAAGTGCTTGCAGCTCACTATAAACCTGGAAGACCCGGCGCGTTCTTGAAGAAACAAGGGGCTGTCAACGAAGCCATCGATGAACTCCGAAAGATAGACCCAAACAGGCAAAATATAACCTCAACTGAAGTAAGCTTACTTGTTATTTCTAGTTTCGTAGATTACTAAATAACCAGATCAAAATGATTGCTTTGCTTTACCGGCTGGGGAGCTTTATGGATAGATCAGTCTATAAGCGCCTTCGCGATATATTCTCCTCGAATTTCTGCGAAACTCTATATAAGAACCTCGTCGTGCAGGGCAGAATCTGGGATGTTCGAGATATTACAGTAGCAATGATCTCTGCAGGTGTTAATATATTGCACCAATGGGGTGGTATCCAGAATTTCGCTAAAGATTGGTCAAGTTCGGCCAGCGACGCCTCAACGACTCTTGCACTTCTTGATATCTTCGTATCTCTCGCCGCGTACGAATTGGAAAATTCCGTAGAGGCTGCCGAGGCGTTAATTATCGAGTCTACCCCTCTTGCACTCTCAATTATAGAAAATGACCCAGGTAGAATGAAAAGCCGACCCTTCACGAGGTGGATGCTCACGAAGACGCAACTCTCTGATATAAAAGGGCCTTATTACGCTTATTCTTATAAAGAACACTTTAAGCCATTCCCGGGCGTAGTGTTCCATTCGAAGCGCTCTCAATTGCCCCAGTATGTCCCTGTCAAAGGTGAAAATCCGGGGTGGAATCCACATGGCGCAGCACCTGAGTTTGAACGCCCCGTGAGGATGGCAATGATAACATCGAGAGAACTCGGCGACTATGAGACGGAAGTCATGGCCTTACAGAGGCTAATCATATTATCTCCAAACCCGTCAAAGGAATTTGAGGAGCTTTGCAAGCTCCAGAAAGTGACCCAAGGGGATATTTGCGGTTATTCAAAAACATTGACGTCAAAGTACCTGATATCCAATACCGACGACTTGAAACTGGACCTGAAAGCAGAGATATCTAAACTCTTCGAAGTTCCCGACTTTTCTAACTGTCTTTCTATGTTGGATTCTTGGATCCTCAATATGCTGCGGTATACTTTGGAAGACGAGGGTCCAGCGGCCTTGCGAGCTTTGAAAGAATCTAATGACGACTACGAAAACCTTCCTGGAGAGTTTCAATCTAAGATCAGTGCAAGATTCCTACCGACACTTTTGCATGCTGGTCAACTTACCTTTGATCAACCGACTGTCGATTTCAACCAAAGTAAAAGTCAGAACAAAAATCATACCAAAAAAGGGAAGGCAATGAAAGCGTTGAAAAAGAATTCCAAAGATAAAAGGTCAAATTTAGCGAGGCTTCCAGGAGTCCGACGACGCAATAATTCAGGGCCTGTTCTCGGCAGTTCCCAGTATCCTCTAATGAAAATAAGCCCTGAAGATCGAATAGAGATACATCAGATTGACGCTAGGAGACAGTCTTTGATTAAAGAACTAGAAAAATTCGAGAAATGTTTGGACAGAACCACCGACCACGAGGTCAAGCCCAGTTCCACCCGATCATGCGATAATGAAGACGAGTGGACTGACGAATCCTCCGAAATCGACTACAACCTATTCGGTGGGCGGCATTCAAGGTCGACACCACTACCAATAAAGCCGAAGCCAATACTGTCAAAAGGACGACCTTCGGTAACCCTTTCGTCTCAACCTCACAGTGGAGTCGAGAGCTCATACACAGAAAAACCATCATCACAAGAACCCCGCCCCACCGTAAGATTTACTAGTAGTTCCCAGGATGAGCCTAAGAGGGTTAAAGATAACAACTCGTCAAAAAAGTCAATCGGCACAGGAGACCAACCCGAATATCCTCAACACGCTGAACCTGAGCAGAAGAGAGAAGGGAAGCAGAAGGAGGAGATGAATCCGTTCAAGCCGAGACTCATAACAGACCCAACCGAAAGGTTCTTCATGGAAGAAAACCCTAACCTATCTAGTACGAGTGGTGTTGGTGCCTGGGGTGACTGGCTTAATGAGAGACATAGGCGTAGTCTGAGGCCGGTTCCACTTACCGAAGAAACTGGAAATCATCATTTGACTATAGACATTAAAGACGACGGCAACGCGGGGACGGAAGGCAATAATAGGAAACACCACGATCTTTCCACCACTGAGGCCAGAAATAGGGACCCAACATCCCTGGAATCCAATCCCGAAGCTTCAGACAGTCATATAGGCGAAGTCCATCAGGGAAATTCAGCTGAAGAAGATGTTAGTGGTAGCAAGCAAGAGGATACAGGACTAGTAGGTAGGGGTACAGGGTCCAGGCGGCCTACAGAGTCGACGGCCGTGGAGGGAACAAAACCGCCTTCTCGCAGTAAGTGGAGAGATTTAATGACACCTACCTCTTATGATGGTATAAACTGAAACTAACCTAGACTCAATAGTTACAACCGTTGAGTGTGTGAGAGACTCCGGCGAAGACGAGTAATTTAGTACCTGGTACCTAATGGATGAATTTATTCCATACTTACTGGGTCATAGAGTGAATGATAGAGAGGAACTGCCTTCCCATGCGGAAGTATGTAGTACCGTATATGTCACAATATAAGGCGCTGGAAGTTGCTCGCTTACAGTGGCGTCACTTTTGCGACAGTATATGATTCCAATGTTCATAGTTCCAGCAAAAACCTCAGCTTGCAGCAGGAATGAGTACTGATAATCAAATGTATGCGTATGGCTTTCCGCCCTCAATGCTGACGTTAGCATAAGCTCTGCTAGGCCGGAACGCTAAAGCAAGTCTTTTATAGCGCTCTTTGGTGGGGTTTCTCACAGCGCTTATTCGAGCTGCAAGAGATTAGGTAAGCCTTTTTATCCGATAGCCAGGGCTATCCAAGGAAGTTTATAGGGCATTAGCAAGTCTTATAAGGACCCTTACAACCCCGCAAAGTAGCCTATAACATGGGCTTGCACCTACCTAGGGAGGTAATTATCGTGAGAATGTCAAAGTGAAATATGTGGGAAGATGGAATTTGCCGCTGTGCCGGAACCCCATATCAGAGACAATATTTAATATCTAATTTTAACAACATTCATAAGCAGGCAACATTTTGGTTCCGATGAATCACGATCGGATTTGAAGAACGCGGGGCGGGAACTTATCGCAAACTTGCGGGGATAAGTGAAGGGATCGGGGGTGGGTGGGGTTTAGTACGGGAAAGACTACCGGCAGACATCTATTACCACGTTATAGGGCGCTGAAATGCGTGTAAATTTCCTCTAATATACATATATATCTGTGGATGGATACAGGTTGCTGACTTTCCCCTTGACTCTTCTAATTCCCAGCATCTATCCTCCTCGAGCCAACCGAACAATTGTAAATGAGGAATAATCGGAAAGAAAAGATATTGTCCTCCTAGTTGTGAGGATATCATTTTACACGTTAAGCCTACTAACCCAACAATGTCAGTTGTCTCGGAGGTAGCATCGTTCTTATGTCGGCATATCGCTAGTATCCTTACTATCTTGTTCCTGTCCCATTATGTTCGCAATTACTTCGCTCGCGGGGTATCGTCCATTCCAGGTCCATTCTGGGCCAAGTTCACCAACCTCTGGAGGTATCTTGACGTTGCCCGTGGTCATGCCGAAAATACGCATATCGATCTTCACAGGCGGTATGGGCAATACGTGCGCATAGGGCCAAATGTAGTCAGCGTGTGCAACATTGATGCATTGAAGAATATTTATGGTATCAATAAAGGCTATCAGAAGGTCAGCTAGCTCACGACTGTCTTCGAACCCCTCGCCCATTATTCTCAACTGCGAAATAGACGGGCTTCTACGAGGTTCAACAGCAATTAGTTTCTGGGAGACCAACCCCTACCTTATTCACGAGTCGAGACGAGAATTTCCATAGCGCCATCAAGCGACCGATTTCATCTGCATACTCTATGACCACCCTTAGTGAATTTGAAGTTTTTGTGGACAAAACAATCAGGACGATGATAGATAAATTGAGTGAATATGCCGCGGATGGACGAGTATGCGATATGGCAGCATGGCTCCAATACTGTAAGCACTACCTACATGTCATTGCATCTCTAGAGAATTACTAGAGCTGACCTAATTGCTTCCCAAAACAGATGCATTTGATGTAATAGGGGAGTTAACATTTAGCAAACCTCTTGGTTTCCTTGAACAGGGCCGAGACATTGATGGCATAATAAAATCTTTGGAGAAAAATCTGGATTATGTTGGTAAGGTAAGTAAATTTGCGACTTATGAAGGCGTTGACTTGGGGGAGTTATAGAAGCAACAGCGAGTCTTCCCGCGTATTACTAACATACCTCTCTAAAATTCCCAGGTCGGCCAGATGCCGTGGTTGGACCAATTGATGATGAAGAACCCAGTAAGAAGGATGCTAGGTGGTGGCTCAACAGGCCCAGCAGCAAAATTTGCCCGCAAGCGCTTGGATGAGCGTCTGAACTTGAAGAGCAACGGCGGTAATGAGCCTCAAGATCGCAGAGACTTCTTGTCCCGATTCTTGGAGGCCAAGAAGACTCACCCTCAGACGGTAAATGACGCCCAGGTCCTTTCATACACCATCAGCAACGTCAATGCCGGCTCAGACACCACTGCCATCTCTCTCCGTGCAGTGCTGTACTACACGTTAAAACACCCAAGAGTGCTTGAGAAACTTGTCAAAGAGTTAGAGGATGCGTATGACTCTGGTAGAATGTCAATTCCAGTGACATGGAAAGAAAGTCAACAACTCCCATACCTGGACGCTGTTATTAAGGAGGCCTTCCGTCTCCACCCCGCTGTAGGGCTGTTACTCGAAAGGATAGTACCCCAAGGCGGTCTTCAATTGCCCGACGGACCATTTCTCCCGCCTGGAACGGTGGTCGGCGTCAACGCTTGGGCCATCCACCGCCATCCTGTCTTTGGCGAGGACCTAGATTCGTTTATTCCAGAGAGGTGGCTCCCAGCAGAGGGTGAATCTGAAGAAACCTTTGAGGCGAGAAGACAGGAAATGGCTAGTGCTACATTCACATTTGGCGCTGGGCCACGTACTTGTATTGGCAAAAACATCAGCCTGCTGGAAGTTTACAAGCTGATCCCTTCACTTTTTTATACTTTCAAGGTACGGTACTGTGATTTTTTTTTCGTCATTCCCAATCCTTTTAGCAAACAAGAGCTGACAGGCGGCCACTCTTGGCCTTTTCTTGCTAGTTCGAGTTAACTAAACCCGATGCCGAGTGGGAGACATTCAACGCGTGGTTTGTTCGCCAAACGAACATGGATATGCGGATAAGTAAAATAAAGAGATGAATACAGGGTGTAAGTTGAGTTTTAATGGTTTATCAAGATTCGTTCCCAGTACATGGGGAATACATGCGGACTTTCATTATATGGATGTTTTCGTGAGATACTTGAGCTTAGCTAGGCAAATGTACTATCAACTTGGGTACCTACCTGTAGGCGAGTAGGTATTAATTTGATTGGCTCCAGCCATACGAGATTTCCGTTTTAGGCAGGTAGTCTAGCGTCCCTTTGCTATCGTTTTAGTGACAGAGAAACATCAAGTGTCATTACTTGCTCTTGAATGTCTATAAGGTAAATACTCAATATAATCATATGCGACTATGCCAGAGAATTTGATTCGTTTGACGAGTTAATATATTGCTCTCTAAATATCATTTCATGAATCTTACGTTTCGCTACAACAGAACAGAAACAATTCATGACACCCTCCCAGCGGACCAAATTCTCTCTCTAGAATATGCCATTCGGCCCATATGCCGAAAATATCATCAGAGGCACGTTCTTACGGTAGCGGCCCACTCAATTGTCGAAGCCACCCCAAGCTGCTCTAGGTTGCGGATTCCAGCGGGTGCCTAACCGCTAATAAATGGGCACCGATTGGCACAATAGACAGCCGTGGCGTATGAGTGCCGCCATGCACACCCAAGCGAGGACCAACAAGAACTGGGATGTTGATTGTGAGTTCGAATGACACTGTTAGGACTAACCCCAGGAAATGATTGATTTACGAGGCGCCGCCTTAGCTATTAACCAACAATCTGTTTCAGGATACGGTCTCGGAGCACCACCGGGTCGTCCGTGGAGTTCACAATGACGATATTGTCTTCCGGACGGCACGGAGTTTTCATCCACTTCTCGAAGAGAGCGCGAGACTCTTGATCACCCGCACGAGCGCCATTTGCACCGGTAGGATGACGATCGATACCAGTTCTTTGGCTTGCCATCGGCTCTCGGGTGCGCAGACGCTGGTCTAACAGGTCGATGCTCTCCACCTTACACTCGACGTACCAGTAGACGTAGCCATGGTCCTTGGAAAGTGCAGACCCTTGGTCAAGAACCTCCTGGAAGTTACAGGGGCTATCAATAATGATGTTGATGCCTTGCTTCACGATGTCTTGGGCGAGTTTCCATTGAAGTTTATAAGCTTGCTTTGCCGCCTGGTCGAATGGAGTGTTGAATTCGAGAAGAGTAGATCTGAAGACATCGTGGTCGATGACTACTCCGCTGATTGAGCGCCTGAGAAGTCTTGCTAGTGTACTCTTCCCGGCACCTGGAGCACCAGACATCTGAATGAAAAGTTTGTGTGGCGTCTGCGGCGTAGACATCTTGCATGCACTTTGAGCGATGTTGTTGAGGTGGTGGGTAAGGAGAGGTAGGGTTGAGAGAAAAGCAGCACTGAGTGTCAACCATAAGGCTTCTATACACGCCTATAGATCTCTACTTGTGAGGGGTCTCATATCGTTCCTTATAAGGCAACCAAGCGGCGTGGAACTCCGGCAAACTCTTACTTATGTTTCTTATCACTTTGACGATAAGCTTCCGTTCTCGCAGAAAGTCTTGAGGGAAGAAAGAGTCGCCAAGACCCTCCATAGAGATCAAGTTGGAATAGCATTGGACGGTTGGTTTCTTCTCAATGGTTCAGTTTAAAACATCACAGCATGACCGCATGAAGGATTACGCATGCCAGCCACTAAACCCCTACAGAAGCACTGCCACATTTGATAAGTCACACCGTGTGGGTCCTTACAATACTAGCGCCTGTGCGGAATAGTCTAGTGCTAGAATTTGGCTATTTAAACCCTGTAGGACTCCCCAACAGGGAAAGTATGAAGTAATACCCCACACTGTCCTGAGGACCGGGTAACCCGCCTACTTTGTTCAGCTCGCATGACAATCAATCACCATTCATCGTCACCATCCTACACCTTACGATTCATATCTAGACTACATCCATAATTCCTATATCAAACCCCGCGATTCCTCCAACCATCTCATAGAATTCCCTTCATTATTTTTTTTCTTTCGAACAGACCGCAACAAATGTGTTCTCCCGATCTATTCCTCGGCCTCCTGGCCATTCTCTTCCCTCCTCTACCCGGTACGTCATCTCCAGTGATTCTTTCCCCCCGCCCGCCGCTATTCGTCTGCCTGGCAGTGGGCACCGCGCGAGCAAGCCAACAGCTCTGCTCCACGCATCCCGACGTAGTGGATGAACGTCAATCACAACCATGAGAGCTTATCGCTAACAATATTACGAACTTACAGTCTGGGTCAAAACCGGCCTCTGTTCCGCCGACTCCATCATCAACATCCTTCTCTGCATGCTGGGCTACGTAAGTCTCCTCTTCCTCCATCGCACGCGGCGATTCCATCCATCAACCCTTCGCTTTGCTCCGCACCGTGTCGTACCTTGCATATCGCAGCCTACCGATTCTAACACCATCTCAGATCCCCGGGCTCCTACACTCCTGGTACATCATATCCAAGTTCCCCGAAGTCTACGAGTACGATCCGATCCCCGTGGACAGCGAGGGCGGTGCCGCGCGCGTAACCTACGTCTTCGTGCAGCCGGAGCGCGTGCCGCAACCGCGACCAGCCTCCTCGCCGCAGCCCAACTACGGCAGCACCGGAACCAACGGCAACCATAACAATAATAGGTCTTCTTCTGCGGGCCCTAGCCACGACGAGGGCAGAGCTCCTCCCACGTACGCTGAGGCCGTGAAGGGCGACAACAAGATCCAGACCCAGGACTAGGCGTCACGCACGGACTTCGCGGCGCCGGTTGGGAGGTGGCCGTTGTCGAGCCTGCCCTTGAGATACTTTAGATTACAGAGGAATCGACCTGAATTGGAGTATGCTGGGAGAGGTTAGGCATAGCATAGGTACTTTGTAGCGGCCTACGAGCGAAGAGGCTGCTTTTGGAGTTGGGGTAGGTAGGACTAGCTCCAACTGAGCAACGGTGGTGCTGTACATTTCTCCATTCGATCGAGTAGGAGTTTCAGGAAAGTGTTATAGGTTTCTTCTCGGGTGACATGTAATAATATCATCACAAAGGGTAGCAAGTCATGATTCTGCAACGTGATTCCATGGGTAATATATCCCATTATTGTGCTACTCTTACTATCCAATGATCATTCACGTCCATACGTCGTTATTATCGTCGTCATCGACGCTCTCGTACTCGCCGCTTCTCTTCCTCCGGCCGTGGTACACGCATACCCCGGTGCCGCCGGATTTGTGCCTCTTGTTGGCTGGGCACATGGGACTGTTGGGCAGGTGCTCCGGCATGTCAAATTCAAAGGAGCTAGGTGCCAGAGCTTCGTACCGAGGCACGGCTACTGGTACCTCCCACCACTCCTTGCCGGAGTCTCTCTTCGACTTTCCAAATTCCTGCTCAGCCCTGAACGTCTCATTTTCATAGATGACAGACGGGGGAGGGGACCGGCGGGATCCGTCCTGCTCCTCGCTGTTGCTGGCATAAAGTGGCGGCGTCGAGATGTCGAAAAAGAAAGACCGCGGCCGGTCTCTATGCTGTCCGCTCTCGCGAAGCGGCGGCGTCTGCACTCGGGTTGCTTCCTATTGTGCCACACGGTAAGTCGTATAATCAGAAGAATCGCGTATGAATCCCTGGTTGGAAGTTAGACTTACTCCCCCTGGAAATTGTACGCAGAACGAGTTTGGCGGTTCTATGCCGGCCTGTTAGCATGTTTGTTTTTTTAGCTTTGGGCACATCTAGAGAAACTGAAATGGGGAATGAGGCTCCTACAAAAACGCGCACCTATATCAGAGACTGGGCTAGTAACAGGGGTTCGGCCGCGGAGCACGTCGCGGAGTGAGCTTGAAGCGCTAGCCTCAGAGCCAGCTGAAGCCTTGCGGTGCCAGGGACTCTTGCCGAAGAGCTTGAGCGACCGTGAGCCTCGTGGCCTCTTGATTACTTCCTCACGTAGCAGTGATGCCACGCGGCTCATTATGGGTGGCGTTGCGTTTTGGTTGTGTCTCATGAGCTGCGCACGTGCGCCCTCGATCGTGTTGGTCGTGTAGTCATAGGCGTAGGCTTCGTTGTTATTGTGCGATTTCTTTATCTTCTAGAAATCATATAATCATGATATGTTACTATGTTGATAAATTTATATATGTAAAAGTATAAGGGGTAGATGTTTAAAAAAAACATATCTAATATGACTTACCGCTTTGTGATGAGGTAGAAGTCTAGCGATGAATGATTTCTTTGGCTTAACTTCTTGGTTCGCTGGTGCTAAGTGTAAAAGGGACGAAAGCGAGGCTTTTGATGTGCTTGTCGGTTGGCTTGCAGAAATAGAAAGAGGAGTAGCAGAATTCGAGTCTTTTGTAACCGTAAGAGGTGAGTCTTGCAGAGGCCTAGGCGTCGGTCTGGGACGGGAGGTGCCGTGGGAAGTACCACTATCATTTTCTTGATAGCCCAGAGGTGACCTCTGCAGAGACTGTACATGGGTTTCTTCGGTCAGGTAAGGACTAGGCATTGGCGTCTGTAACGATCGGTTGAGCGGGAATGAAGATCCCCCGCTCTCGCTGCTCGTCCCGTGGCGATTGAACGGCGGTCTCTGTAAGGACTGGACGTAGGCTTCTTCTGTGTGAAAAGGACTAGGTTGAGGTTGGGGCGTCTGAGCCCATAGATTATGCGGGGAGTACTCTCGGTCGTCTTGCGTGTCTTTCCCGGAGCTACTTTTGCCGGAACGCTTACGCCACTTGAAGTGCTTCATGACCTTGCTGGGGTTCTCAACGATCTCGCGCTCGGCCCAGTAGCCCGCCGGGAACCAGACCCATTCATGACCTTCTCTGGCCGGTCGTGGCGGGTCGATGTACATATTTGGGGTGACTGGCGCGCTATTGTAGGGCTCCTTCGTGCTTCGTCGGTTTGCAAAATGTGTAGTTGCTAAGGAGGCTACCGACGATGATGGTATCCTGCTTGTCGGACCATCAACGCCTGAGATGCTGCGAGGTCGCCATCGATTAACGATACTTCGACGACGAGGATATTCAGATGAAGGGCTGACGTCTTGGGGACTGTCTTCCATGGAGTTATATGAGAGGTCAGGAGTGGTAGGGATGAAGATGTAAGTATACTTTTAAAGTCTTGCTGTGATTAAAGGAGGGATGTACGTGAGGGTGAAAAAAATTCCATTGTCGATATAGGATTGTTGCGGCAATGTAAAGAATAATTATAGGGAGCCAATTGTGTGTTGAGGCCGAGATGGCCTGGCCAAAAACAACAATATCTAGAAATCTTGAACCTAGCAAGCATCTCTTCTGCCATATCCTTCATTCTGCCAATAGGTGGCTACGACTGGGACAAAGCACTTACCTCACCCCTTTCCAGGTCGAAAAACTCTATCTCCATTCTGACCTGTGCCTAAGATATGCGTGTATCTGCTTGAGGTACCAGGAGCAAGTGATGCAGGTGGAGAATAAAGCTCACACGCAGTTTCCTCTGTTACGTTGATTCCTTGAAAGGGTCAAGGGTGGTCCCTTTTTATTTTCATTTCTTGGAGTGGTTGTTCGTTAGACATGTCCTACATACGTTGATCTATATGCACTTCATACATGAATGGTTTTTCAAGAGCCAAATTCCCTTCTAATTCGTTAATATTGTACATTATTTTACAGATATAGGTAAATTTGTACAACGTTATAGGTTTGCGTGTGAGTGGACTCGACGGGTTCAACTACTTCTTGTATTTGCGGAATCTCGCTCTAGTCGAGTGATTGGTTGCAGTTCTTCTGGGTCATCGAAAAGGGGTTCTTCATGTCCTTCCTCGTTCCATATGCCGGCCAATTCATGTTGAGGACCATCAATCGAAGTCTCGTTACCAAGGACTCTCTTCTTCTGGCGCTCAGACGCTGAGGCTCTCTTCCGAATAGCTTCCAGTCTCGCTTTACGCTTAGCCTGGCTGACACTGACCTTAGCCAGATGGGCGTCGATGCGAGTCTCAACGAGCTCTTTAACATGGAAGGCAAGGTTCTGGCTGGAGAATACGCCGGAATACCGATAACTGAGCCAAAGATATAGCGTTATCGTCTTGTGGAGAGCTTCTAGTCGTCGTAAATATTCGCCTGGGTTATTGTGGAAAAACTCTTCATCAATGTCGAGTAACTCTAAATCGACCTCTGGGATATCAACAAGATGGCCACCTTCCATCTTCGAAACACACCTTGCGAAAGCTTGTAAAACCTTGGATCCCGAAGCCTCCCTTAAGGCAACCGGCGCATTCAAGAAGACGCAGCGATCATAAACGGACATAGGATACGGTTGAATCAAATCGGCAATTTGCAACATCTCTCCCAAGAAACACATATGGAACCTAGGTGAAGTTTGGGCGATGTCTCGTAGGCGGGATATAATGTAACTGAAGGGAGTGTTTGGAGGGAAATAAGTTGAGAATCGCTCAACCACGGAGGGTGGAGGTTGTATACCAGCCGTTTCTATAGGTTCCGGCTCACGATTGAAGGCCTGTCTAATGATCTCAAGATCATCATCTTCCAAAGCTGTTACTAAACCAGGCTGAGCTGGTTTAGGCGGCGGAGTTACCTCTCCTTCCTTTGGGTTTGGTACTGGTTCAGATTCGGTTGCGTGACGTGCTGTCCTGTAGCGACCAGCCCTGCCTCCTATCTGCTTCAACTCGGAGGTTGTCATCTGCCGATAACCGGTTTTTGTGCGTTTATGCGTCTGCTCGAAGATAACCCGTTTTATTTCCAGATTGAGGCCCATACCAATGGCATCGCTAGCAACAAGGAAATCGTAATCGTTGTCCGGATCATTGAAAAGTGCGGCTTGCTGAGCACGAGTTTCCGGTGGTAATGATCCATAGACCATGGCACATCGGCGTCCTGTGGCATGCTCTATCTGCTTTTTAATTGCATGTATGCCAACTCTCGAGAACGTGACTACGGCATCACCCTTTTGAAGATTCTCATATGTGCCACCTATACTATTGGTCATGGTTTCCAACGGGCTAAGTCTGTTATACCGAGTGACGACGCACTCATCGCCGATGGTGGCGCATAGGGACTGGATCAGCTCTACGGCACGCTCCTCTCCGCAAAGATGAACTTCCTTGGCTTGCACACCAAGAAACGCTTGCGTCCACGCCCATCCTCTTTCGCTATCTCCGATCATCTGAATTTCGTCAATAACCGCGACATCCACCGGATGGTTGAGAGGGGTCATCTCCACGGTACAACTTCGAAAATAGTTATCTTCATTCTCAGGAATGCGCTGTTCTTCTCCCGTGATCAAGGCACATTTCTTGCCTTTAGCTGCGAAGCGAGTATAAACTTCGTGTGCTAATAACCTAAGCGGGCCTGCGTAGATACCGGATTTGGCATTCTCAAGCGCCTTTAGGGCATTATAGGTCTTCCCTGAGTTAGTTGGGCCAACGTGCAGATGAATAGTGCGTTGCAAAGCTCTGGTCGCCGGAAACCATTCGAAAGGATACCGGAAATCCGCGATCTTTCTCTGCGTTGCTGCAATACTCTTGGGGAATTTTGAGCGCATGAGAAAGTTTTGGAAGGCATATACCATTTCATCAGCGAGACCTGACACATCACCTTCGACGAAGGCATTGCGGAGACTCCAGAACAGCGGGTTGTCGTCCTTGGAGATTGCATTCCTTTCACTGGCAAGATCACAGGCCTTCTCGATCGAGAGCCTAAACAACTTGATCTCGCGTTGCAAGTCGAGCTTCGAGTTGATGCCAAACCCTTGATATTCATTCTTCTTCGCTGCCCAGCTTTGCGACGTATTCATCATCAGATCATACCTGCCTATGACTAAATTTCGGAATACACCGTAGGTTTTCATCGCATCTTGCTGCTTGGATCGACCAGATCTCGTAGCGTCCGAGGCAACGTGGCCGTCTGGGCGAGGTAAGTGAGGAAAGACATTATGTTTCGATCCTGAGCGCGTGAATTGGTTCCCACGCGAACCCTAAAAAAGAGTCAATATAGTTGATAAGATGATTATATATAATGCTTTTGAGGATGGCGAGTTCCTTACCTTGCGGGCGGCGGCACTGAATGTTGTAAATGCATGTTTCTGACATGCGAGAACCGCGTAGCTTGACCTAGCCGATCCAGTTCGGAGAAGGACGCGCATTGCACATACAGGAGGCGAAGAGTATGGGAATCATGTTAGAACAGATTCCCATTCCTTAAGATTGTCTGGTAGAAGCCTTTCAAACTAAAAGATTTGGAGGCAAATCATAGACTCTATCTAGAAATTTTGTTGGTCGACGCCGCTATGGAGACGAAAAATTTCTTATCGGTTTTCCCACAGTTTACCCGCCATATGCACTAACCGATTAAGTACCTAAGTACAATCTTGTAGTTCCAATTACATAAGTGGTACCATGTCTCACATATTTCGACGCACGGAGTACGAAGAGCTACTTGGTTAGCTTGGCCGTTCAATGCCATCCCCATCGTCATTAACTGATAGGAAGGCAGCTCTTAACCCAACACTCCAGAGCTGCTATCTTGAGAACTTTATCAACCCTTTCGACTTCACGCGCAGCCCCCCCTTTCCCTATATTCATCTCTTAAATTATTAGATACCTAAGATCAATATCGAGAGACATCATAGTCCGTGCAATCAGTTTACTTACCTAGACTGGTAGCCTCGGTCCAGTAGTCACGATGGCGTCCTCCTCGACACCTCAAACTCCACTTCTCTAGTGCGTCGTTGATCCATCTTATTCATCGAAAAGAACCAATGGGCTAACAAGCGCAGCTCGTGCATCGCGCATCATACTACCATCTTATCCGAATGTACCACCTCGGCGTCTTCGCAAACATCCTCGCTCGCCTCCCTCATCCTCCCTAAGATCGGCCACGACGCCCCGCAGAAGCTCACCTACACCCATGGCTCCCACCACATCCACTACATATCGGAGGCGCCTTCGTCCTACCCCAACAACCCGTCCGCAGGCGGCCTGACGTTCCTCGTGATCGCGGAATCGTCGCTGGGGCGGCGCGTGCCCTTCGGCTTCCTATTCGAGATCCGCAAGCGCTTCCTCGACGAGTTCAACGCGGACACGACCGACTTCGCCGACATGCCCAACTACGGCGCCGGCAGCTTCAACGCCGAGCTGAAGAACCTGATGGTCGAGTACGGCACCACGAGCGGCGGCCGCGACGACGCTATCTCGACTGCCCAGCGCGAGATCGATGATGTGCGTGGTATCATGACGCGCAATATCGAGGGCCTGCTGGAAAGAGGCGAGCGCATTGATTTGTTGGTCGACAAGACGGACCGTCTGGGAGGCAGCGCGCGCGAGTTCCGGGTGCGGAGTCGCGGTCTGAAGAGGCAGATGTGGTGGAAGAATGTCAAGCTCATGGCGTTGCTCATAATAGTGCTCGTCTTGATTGTTGTTGCGATCGTCATCGCGGTCAAGAATGCTACGGGTTAAGCTGAGAAGACTCAAGCGAACTAGCTCTGCCTTCTCTCAAATACCGAGGGATAACCTGTTCAAGGTGCTAACTACCTAGCAGTTGATCATTATTGCCACAAGAGAGAGCGAGAAACTTTGTAGTCTGAGATGGCGTTGTATGTATTTTTAACAAGCGTGTATTGGTAAGCTTGGGTATGGGAAATGTAGCTTTCAGCTGATGCCGCAGCTCACGGGAGGGAAAAAGACCAACATCCCGAACTATTTCCCTTTGTTGACATCGATACCCGAGCCTGATGAGACTGTTCAGGAGTTTCAAGTGTCTTCTGTTCATGTCTCGTGTACATACAATTTTCCGTACCCCTAATCTCACACAGATTGATTGCAGTCGGTTCTTTTAGCTCATGGTTGTAATGAAGTCTATATTAGGTTGGCTCTGGCTTCGCCGCCTGAAGCAAATAATCACACTCGGTTTCACTCCCTGAAACATTCGAAAATAGCCATGATTGATGTTAGTCGTAACAAGTATCGCTTCGATTTACCCAGCGCAGCTACTTCCGCTCCTCATAGCATGGCAGGAATAGTCCCATCGGCTCTCCTCTGCACTTCCTGGTAAGCATACCCGCATGCCACAGGGCTAGTCACTCCCACGGCATCAAGAATGAACGGGGTCCTTCGTAATCTCTCGGTGAAGAAAACTGGATGTAAATTCGAAGCATCCCTCTGTGCTACGTGGGATATTGTGGACGAGTGAGTGACTGGTCCAGCAACGTTCCGAGGCATGTGACTGAGAATCGGCATTGGTTGAATTGCCGGGGCTGGCGTTAAGTCTTGATACTGTGATGATTGAAGTGATGGGTTTAAAGCTGGGGAATTCGAGCTTGTACGGCGTGAGAGTTTTTGAGCTTGGAGAGCGAAGTTTGTTGCATCGAATGGCTGGGTGAGATGAGTTAAGGAAAGGTCCAGAAGTGAACAGCAATCGTAAACTCACCCGAGGTCCAATGTCGTCATCCCCGCGTGGGGATAAAGCAGGGTGCTTTGAGCCAAAGACTTGTGAAACTGAGTGTCGCAGCATTATGTCTTACTCGAGAGGAAATAAAGGAAATACAACAACCAACAATAAAATATTTACCTCCTATAGTTCATTGGGAGGAGTAAGAGTTTACACAATATGTGGTGCGAATTGCCTTCTAGTAAACGGAAGTATAAAGTCACAATGATAATACTTAGGTAATGAGATGTCCTCCGCATCTCCGCTCTTCTAACATGCAAGCTCCTGGGGAAATTTTCCCATTATGGTATTAGAGCAGGACGAACTCTTCGAATCAACGGAAATACTGTGTATTGATGTTAACTAGGCTAGATCAGCCAATATTAGTGGTTTAGTTCTTAGAATGCCTACTACAGCTACATGCAACTTAGAAGTTCAAGCAGCCGGGATTTCAAATCCTACAGATACAATTGGACAGAATTAAGTTACGATACTTACATAGATACAACGAATATACATGTTGCCGTGCTTCAACCTCATTCCTAAGTATCGTACTTTAAATGATTCAGAATAGAGGGTCTCGATAAATTATACTGCCTAGATATTCTTCCATTCATTTATGACGAAGCTTTCTTTCCTTTTCGTCGGGAAGTTTTCTTCTCGGTTTCTTTCCCTTTTTTGATTGTATCGATCAACGCGTCCGTCTCCTCGGCTTTCTCCGCCTCCTGCTTCTCCTTCTCTTTCAATTCCTGTCGCTTCTTTTCTAGGACCCTCAACGCAGCTTGGTCCTTTTCGGTCTTCTCAATAAGCTTGTCACTAGCTTCCCACAACTTCTTCGCCACTTCTTCATCTTTTACATCAATCCTGGCGAAGTCGACTTCCATGCATTCCTTAATGAGTTTACCGCCTGGTCCCCTCCCCAGCTCCGGGTCCATCGCAGCATGGAGAATGGACTGGGCTCCCATTTCCGGGCTCTTTAGGAAAAACCAAGGCAATATGTAAGAAACTAGATAAACTGCTAAACCCCAGAGCGAGCCGCGTGTCAACCACCGCCGCATTCCAGGGGTGCGGGTAAATCCAGGATCGGCAAAAATGACTCGAGAATTCATGGGAAGTTTGTCCGGGCGCTCATACGCATCCAGATGTTTCTGAAAAGCTTGCCCAAACACCACCAACGCAAGTTTACTTCTAGCATAAGCCTTCGATGGAGACCATTCGTTCTTCACCAGCGCATCGTTAAGCGACGGGGATCGAATGTAAGATGAACATATTGGAAGGATTACTCGCACGTCGCGGTCAAAGGGCTGCGCTCGGAGTGCCGGGCTGAGTATTCCCAGGAGGTGGAAATTGGCAAGGTAGTTGACCATCCACGTCTCTTCAATGCCTTCATCTGTCTCTACTCTTTCCTGCCCAGGGGGAGTAAGGGTGGCGGCACATAGAATAATCATGTCTAATCGTCTCGGCGGCGCATTGTCGATCCACTTCGTAGCAAACTGGCGGATGCTGTGCAAGGAAGAGAGATCGACGTGTTCGGCATAGATCATTTGGTTGTTGGTCGACTGGCGTAATTCGCCGACGTAGTCTGCGAGGAAGGGGTTCGACGGCGGCAAGTGAGTTAAGAGTACGATTTGTGCTCCTCGGCTGGCCAATTCTCGAGTTACGACAGCGCCTATGCCTGATGTTCCACCCGTTATCATGACTACGCGGCCATGCATGTTGCGTTCTGCCAAACTCATGGCGCCGCTACAATATCGCTTCAGGACGTAAAGAAATCCGGTGATTGCTGCGACCTGGAGCAAGGTCCACGGGTCGCGCGCCCAACCGGGCCACCACGTCGGAAGGCCATTGACATAGGCGTCATAAAAGAATGGGATCGGCATAGTAACCTAACATAAGCCAAAGGCGGGGAGAGGAAGAAAAAAACGAGCAGAGTTGTAAGTAGAAACTTAGCTTGCAGAAGCATCCATTTCGAAGTGAATTGTAGTACGGAAGTACCTAATGCAGGGGGCTGTGACGACAACTTTTTCCTCCAGGCACTAAGAACTATAGTGGGCCATTTAGCGAAAACCGCTAACCCGCCAAAACCATAAAACTTAATTACATAATACACAATATAAGCCATATAATGCCTTAATCTTATTTATATTATATATAAATATATTAAATATTAAATATAATTATTATATAACTTAATATAAACTAATAATATAAATATTTAAATTAAAATATTATTTTAATTAAAAACTTTTATACCTTTCCTTATTATTAATATTAAAGTAAACTTTTTATTATTATCCTTATTATTACTCTTATTCCTACTATAAATAATAACCTTTTTTTTTATTAATAATAATATTAAATATAACCACTTTTTTAATTACCTTAATAAAATATTTAAAAAACCTTTTAATAATAATATAAAATAAAAAAACTATTAATAAATTAGTTTATAATATTAATAATAGTAATAATAACTAAGTTAAAAAGGGTTATTAAAGGAAATAATAAGGTTAGGATTAGTTTTATTTAAATTAAATATTAACATATATTATAAAAAAAATACCTTAATTATAATAAATCTTATATTTTAACTTAAATATTTACACTATTAATTTATATTAAGTTAATATATAATAATTATATCTAATATTATAATAATTTTATTTAATTTATTAAAAAAGTTTTTAAATAATATCTTTATACCTTTAAAAAGTTAAATTTAAAATACATTTAATAAAGCTTAAAATAACTTAAATAAAGCTACTAAAGCCTTAAGCTTTATTATCTTATACCTATAAATTAAAAATTACCATAAAGCTAAAATTTTATTATTATATAATAATATATAAGTATTTATAAATTTTTATTAATAATATTATTAAGTTTAAAGTTTATAATATTTAATAATTTAAAGATTTTTTAAAATATAAAATACTTATAATTAATAATAAAATTATTTACAAATATAATAAGTTAAAGAAATAACCTATTCGAAATAACCACATTAAAATATATATTTTTAATTATTCTTTATAAGAAATTTTAAGTAATAAAATTTATTAAAAAAGCTTTATTATTAATTAAAATAAGTTTCATTTCCACTTTTTATATAAAGTAACTATTACTTTTTAAAAACTTAAAAAAATTAAATATATATAAGTTAAATTTTACTTATAACATATATATATTAATATATAAGTAAGGCTAACAATATAAATAAAGCTAAATAAAACTAAAAATAAAAGGATAAGTAAAAACTAAAGAAATAAAAACTAAAGGGATAAAAACTAAAAGAATAAAAACTAAAGGAAATAAAAATTAAAGGGATAAAAACTAAAGGAATAAAAATTAAAGGGGATAAAAATTAAAAGGGATAAAAACTAAAGGAATAAAAACTAAAGGGATAAAAATTAAAGGAATAAAAATTAAAGGGATAAAAATTAAAGGGATAAAAACTAAAGGGATAAAAACTAAAGGGACGAGAATTAAAAAAAAAGGGAATTAAAGTGAGTAAAAATTCGAGGAAATAAAAACTTAAAGTTAACCATTAATTCATGCTATTTAACACGTGGCCACTTATTTTAAATTTACTATAATATAACTTTACTTTATAAGCCTTTAAAAATTATGTAATTAATTTAACTTAAAGCTTTTATAAATGGTTATTAATGGCCATTTATAAACTTATTATAAAATATATAACGTAAATATTAATATTTCTTAAAAAATTTATTAAAGAAACTAATAAAAAATTATTAAAGTAAAAAAAGAAATCTAAATTTTACCTTAAAATAAGTATATATTCGCATATAATTTTTTAATTTAAATAGTTATAAAAATAAAATATATACCATTAAAATCTTTAAACTTTTCTCTTTCTATTAATATATATAATATTTAATCCTAATTTAAAGTTATAATTAAATTATACTTAAATTAAAAAGGTTTAAAAAGTAACAATTTTTTATTACTTTTTAAATATAAAAACATTATTTATAATATTATTTATATTTATTATTTTTATAACTAAGTTTATACCTTTAATACTTATATTAAAATAAAGCTTAAAACGAGATAAATTTAAAGCTATTTTTAAATTTTTAATACCTAATTTATTTATTTATATATATATTAAAAAGTTATTTATTATTATCTTTTAACCTTATTAGCTTTGTTAGCCTTATTATGCTTAGGCTTATTAGCGCTTAAATTAAAATAACATTAATTCTTTTTTTTAAATTAAAATATAAATCTTTTAATATATTTTATAGCTAATTTTATTATACCTATTATTTATTTTTAAATATTAAACCCTCTTATTTTCTTATTTAATATTAATTCGAAAAATAATTTAAATTTGCTTTTAATTTCTTTATCTTTTAAAGCTATTATTACTTATTAAAAATCACCTTATTTAACTTTATTAAATAAATAATAATATCCTTTTCTAATTTTATACTCCTAATTAATAATATATTATCTAATTTAATTCCTATAATTAATTTAATAAAACTAATATTTATATTAACCTTCTTACCCCTTTTAATATTTAAACTAATTAATATAAATTTTTAACGCCTTTAACAACATTATAAAAGCTATTTAATCACTAAAAGCAAATAAGATAAACATTGTTAAGCTTAGTAATACAATTTAAAAATTAAAAATCCCAATATTATTAATTAAAAGTGAACTTGTAAAATTTATATAAAAAAAAAGTACTAAAACCTTTTTAAATATAAAACTTAAAGCATTTAAAATGCCACAAATCACTTATATATTTATTCATATGTTAATAAAGTTAAAAATAAAAAGGTTAATAAAATAAGTAATAATTAATTATTAATATAATTTAAAAAGTAACTTAATATTATAAATAATTTTTAATTAACCATTTTATATAACTTTATTAAAAAATATTGTAAATTTTAATTAACGTTATTTAACTAAAAGACTTAATAAGTGAAGTTAATTAATATTTAGTTTTAAATAATATTAAAAATTCCTTTAATTATTATTATAATATATTTAAATATTTAACCATATATTATATTTATTTTTATTCTTTTTATTATTCCTTTTTACTTTTACTATATTAAAAAAATATCTTTATAAACTTTATAATTGTTAATAATATTATATTAAGTTATTATATGAAAATTCATTATAACTTAACTTAAATTCCTTTTTTTTCTCCTTATATTTTTTAAAATATTCCTTTAAAATTTTATAAACATTATAATAGGATTTTACTAAATTAACTCTTAAGCTTTTAAAAGAATAATTAACTAGTTATTTATTATAAATTTACTATATTTTCAATGATAAAAAATTATTAAAATCATAGTAACAAATTAAATTTAAAAGCTTATATACTTTAATAAAAAAGCTTAAGTTATTTAATATATTTATTTCCTAATTTTAAATATTAATTTCCTTATAATTCCTTTATAATGTTTTAATATAACCATAAATTATATAGTTATTATTTAATTAATATTTAATTTTATAATTATTTTATTATTTTATAAATTCCTTAATATCCTTTTATATTATCTTATTATAAATAGTATATAATATAATTTAATTAGTTATATTTTTTTTTATAAATTAATTAAAAGCTTTTAAATTTTTAAAATATAATTATTTAAGGTTAATATTAATTTATTAAGTAAAATGTTTTAATAAATATGTATAATTTATTAATTTATTACGCTTTTATATAACTATTGTTATTATTACTTAATTTTCCTATTTCCCTTATTAGCTTTTTAAATATAAAAATTTAAAATATAATAACCTTATTTTTATATGTATTATATATTATTTAAGTATATTAATTTTATTATTAGTTAAATAACTTTAATTAAGTTAAATTAAGCTTAAGCTATAAAGGGAAATTTAATATTATAATTTGTATAAGTAAGCTATAATTAAAATTTTAACTTAATTATAATAATAAAAAATTATTATAAAATATTTATTAATAAAAAGGTAAATTAACAAACTTTATATTATATAATATAATAAAAATATACATTAATTATAATATATATTTTAATTTTAATAAATTAAAGCTTTTAATAATTATTTATAAATTATATATAATTTAGCTTAGAAATAATAAATTTCCTTTCCCTTTAAAGGAATAATATAATCTTTAATTGTTATTATATTATTTTTAAATATTATTAATAATATATATTTTAAATTATTTGCCTTAATAAAAGAAGCTTTATTTTCTTATAAATAAGTTTATAAATATGCTTTTTATTATAATTACTTAATATATTTAAATATTATTAATAATTATTAAAAAAGTTTTTTAATATTTTTTTAAGTAAAGCTTGTTCTTAATTAATTAATACCTTTTTATTTATATTATTTTTTACTTAAATTTAAATTAAAAAGGTATAAGAAATATTAATTTTATATTAAAATTATAACTATATTAATATTTTATTATTTTTTAAATCCTTAAAGAAAAAGAAATATTATATAAACATTAAAAGCGTAAAAGTATATTTTATAAGATTATAGTAATAAAGTCCTTATTACATTATATAATGTTTAATGGATTATAATCTTAGTTAAATTTTAAATTATTTTTACTTAAAATGATAAATAATAGCTAATATTTAAAGCCTTATTTTAAAAAAAGCATAAAACTTTGCTTTAACTTTATTAATATATTATTCATTTTTATAAAAATTTTATTTTTATATAACTTATTAAAAAAAGTATATTAAGATTTTATAGCTATATTTTTTTTAAAGCTTATTAATTATTTATTATTAAAAAAGCTTATTATTCTAATATTATTAAGTAATTTTTATTCTATAGTTATTTATAATGCTTAATAATTGTAATATAATAATTTTAAGTTATAATATATTTAGCTTTTAATTATAATATTTTTAAAAAATAATATATATTATTTAATTTATTTAATAAATATATAAATAGGAAGGTAAATTTATATTTTTCCTTTTATAATATTTATTAAAGGTATTTATTATTTACTTATTACTTTAAAAAAATTTAAATATTTAATTTACTTTATTTATAAAAGTAAATAAAAACCTTTATTATAAAGATTATATTTTTATATATAAATAATTAAATTATATATAAATATATATAAAGTAGGTAAAAGTAAAAATTAATATTTTTTATTAAGGCTTAAAACCATTTATTTATCTATTTTATACTTAGTTATAATAAACGTTTATACCTTTTATAAATAGCAATAACCTTATTTAGCTTTATTTAAATAATTATTAGCTTTTGTTTTAATTATAATCTTAAATTTACTTCCCTTTTAACCTTTAAATTAGTTTATTTTTAAGTAAAAATATATATATAAGATTTCTTTTTTCTATTACTTTAAAATCTTTTTCCTAATCCCTTAAATAATTTTAATATTACTATAAATCTTATATTAATAAATATTAATATATTTAATAATATAATATATAAGCGTATTAACTAAGCTTAGAAATTATTTAAAATAAGTTATAAGAAGTTTATTTATAACGTAAAAATAATGGTAAAAGAAGTAATTAAAATTTAATTTAAAATGATTATATTATGTATTTATATATGTAAAAAAAATAATAAGGTTAATATTAATATCCTTAATTTAAAAGAAATAATTTTAAACTTAATTAAATATATAAATATAGTTATTACTTTT
The DNA here is from genome assembly GCA_002120335.1 of Hypoxylon sp. EC38. Taxonomy (NCBI): domain Eukaryota; kingdom Fungi; phylum Ascomycota; class Sordariomycetes; order Xylariales; family Hypoxylaceae; genus Hypoxylon; species Hypoxylon sp. EC38. The sequence goes on from KZ111245.1 coordinate 277,326, forward strand.
TCGAAATAATGCGTAACCTTTTTATAATCTTATAAATAACATATAAATATAAGATATTTTTTAAGTTAGCTTCTAAATGTAAATACTATATTTATACTAGTTAATTTTTAAGAAATTATAATTAAAGCTATATTTAAAAAAATTACTATCCCTAATTTTAATAATATACTTTATAATATAATATATTTTTCATTTATAAAAAATTAAAAATATATAAAGTATTTTTATCGATTATTACCTTAAAGTAAAAAAAAATTTCTTTCTTATTTTATTAAGAAAACTTTTAACCAAAATTTGCTTATACAATTTTTTATAGTTAAAATTATATTTAACATTAAAATCTTTAACAATTAAAATAAGTATAATTTTTAAATTAATTATAAGTGATAGGTAAGTAACTTTTATTTTATATGTTAACTAATAATAAGGTTGTTTAAGTTTAAAATGTAGCTATATTAATTAAAAATAATTGGTTTATAAGTTTACTTATTTAAAAAAAAGGAAAGGAAGGAGTTTCATTTTATATTTAGTTATAAATGTAATAAAGGATAAACCGACCTTTCTTATAAGGTTAAATTATTTTTTTTTAATTTTAAGCTTTATTTAAATACTTAATTTAAATATATATTATTAAATATATATTATAATTTTATAAATAAGGTATATATATTAGCTTTTAACTATTTTTAAAGTAATTTTAAAATTATTAATTAGGTAAGAAATAATTAAAAAATAATTTAATTTTAAGTTCTTAAAAGCGAAATAAAGGCTAAGAAAATAAAACTAAGTAATAAGGAAATACCACCTATCTAAAATCTTTAATTAAAGATAAAGGTTATTATATAATTAGTTAAATGGGTAAATGGGAAATATTAAATTTAAAAAGAAATAAACTACTTATATTTTCTATAGTTTATAAAGGATTTATTATTTATTTATTTAAATAGTTTAAATATAAATTATTCTTTTCTTACCTCTTAATATTATTATTATAAATAAATATTAAAAGGATATAAAGTTTATATTTTTAAAAGAATATAATTCCTATCCCTTAAAATTATTATATAAAAAAATTTATACATATACTTTTAAAAATTAAAATATGTATTATTTTTATATTAAAATATTTTCCAATTTTATTATAAAAAATGTTAAATAACAAAAGTAAGTAAAAGCAGAAATAATAAAAAGAAAATAGGAAAAAAAGATATAAAAAATAAAGTAAATATAATAAATATTATAAAGCTATATAAGGGGAATTATATATACTATAAATCTTAGCTTAAAAAATATTTAGTAAGCTTTTTAACCCTTAATTAATTTTATAAATAATAGGCTTATTATAAAAAGATTAAATATAATCCAATTTAAATAAGATTAAAATTTCCTTAGTTAAAAATAATAAAAAGCCATACTTAAGCTAATTTAATTTAAAATTAATAGTCTTTTAAATAACTTAAATTTAATAAGTATAAAGGTTTTAAAAGAATTTTAATATGTAAAAAGGAAGTATATTAAAAAATAAATTATAAATCTACTATTATTTAAATGATTTAATGGCTTAATCTTTTTTAAAATATACATCTTCGTTTATAAGTTTTACATTATAAGTAAATTAGGTAAAAAAACTTATAAATTATGCTAACATATAATTAATTATATATATTAAATCCTTAAACTTATTTATATATTATAAAATTAATATATAATAGTAAAAATTATTATTAAAGTCTTTTTAATAAATTATAAAAAATCCTTATATAATTTTATTAATAAATCTATTATTAACGCATATAATTTATCCTTATATAAAACTTTTTAAATAGATTTTTTTTATAAATTTGCCTAATATATTTAAAGGTATAAAAATAATATTAATATAATTAATATTAATTTTTATAATAATATAATAATAAGTAATTTTTATAATAATAAAATATTTTAAATTAGGTTAAAAAGTATTATAACGCGTAATAAATATATCACTTATATAATAATATTTTATAACTAAATTAATAATTTATTATAAAAAATTTAAGTAAAAAATGTTATAATATTTATAGTTTTTTCTTTTATAAAATCATTACTATAAAAAAAGAAAAAAAATAAAAAGAAAAAAACCAACTCTTTTTTTATACCATTTAAACCATAAAAGAAAAAGGAAATTAATTTTTTCATAATATTTATACCTTAAAAAATGGTTATTACTTCCTTTATAATATTTATATTTTAAAAAATAATTACTACCTTTTTTATAACATTTATACCTTAAAAAATAATTGCTTTTTCTTTTATAATATTTATACCTTAAAAAATAATTATTACTTTTTCTATGGTATTTATACCTTTAAAAATGGTTATTACCTCCTTTATAACATTTATACCTTAGAAAATAATTACTTTTTCCTTTATAATATTTATACCTTAAAAAATAATTATTACCTCCTTTATAACATTTACACCTTTAAAAATAATTTCTTTTTCCTTTATAATATTTATATTATAGGCTATCTTAAGTAATTAGCCCCTAAATATAAGTAATAATACCTAATTTAATAATTTATTATTGCTTAAATTTTAAATAATATCACATGTATTAGTAAATTATCCCATTTTTTTATTAGGTGTTTACGAAGTTTTAATAAAAAAATTCCCATTTTTTTTATCGTAAGATTATTATTTGTAATTTATTTAAACCTAATTTACTAATATTAAATAATAAAAAATATTAGGAAAGTTAATAAGATTAATATTTTTATAATGCTTTTTTAATTATTATTTAATATGGTATAAAAAAATGTAATATTTATTAAATACTTAACGATATTTATAGTAGGAATAAATATAAGTTTAAATAATGGTAATAATAAAAATAATAAGTTTTTTCCTATTAAAGCTTTGCTTTTTTAAGTGTTAATATAAGTGGATTTAAATAATAATAACTAGCTAATATTTACATAATAAAAATAAGATAAAATTAAAGTTAAAAAGGAAATCTCCTCTACATTTAAAACTATTATATATAAATTAACTAAGTTATTAATATAAATTGTTATAATGCTTTTTTTTAAAATTAAGGGATATAATGTAAAAATAAATGGTATTTTCGTTATTTCGTTTCGCTTAGGTAATAGTATTTTATAAAATACTATATTATAAAGGATATAAAACTAATATTTAAATCTTTTAAAAAAATAACTTCCTTATTAAAAAAATTTATTACAAAGTTTTAAAGGCGATATATTATTAATTTAAGTATAAAGTATTAATAATAAATGTCCTTTAATATTTAAGGATAACATTTTAAACATAAATATCACTTAAATTTTTTAATTAAAATATACGCCTTATACTACTAATTAAAAGTATAAAGCTAATTAAATATTTAACAATTATAAAGCTTTATTTAATAATAATGGCTCGATAACTTATAATAAATTAAAAATAACCCGCCTTATTTAATCTAAATAAATATGTATTTATTTATTTAAGTAAATACTTAAATACTTATTATAATATATATATATATTAATTATAAAATATTATGTAATTAAGATTTATTTATTTTAAGTTATATATATAAATATTACTTTATATGTTATTTCAATAGGAGTTTTTACAATATTAGCTAAATATATATATATCTTTTAATATATAAGTAAGTAAATTTATATATTTATTAGTTAATATTTTAAATTAAAAAAGGATATATTAACGTTTTAATTAAATATAAGTATTATTATTACCTATCCCTTTCCCCTTTTTAATATTAGCCCTTAAAATATAAAAGATAATAAAATAATAAGTTAATAAGCCTAATATATTTGTTAATAAAGGGATTAAAAATTAAACTATGCTATATTTCTAATCATTTTAATTATTTTTTAAGATAATATTTTATTAGTTAATCCTAAAATATCTTCGTAATTATAACTCTTTTTCCTTATTTTAGGTTTTATTTTTATGTTAAAATAAATTAGCTTAATAAAAAACCTTTAAAATTATCTAATTATAAGTTATTAATATATAAATTTTAAAAGCATTAAAGTAATAATAATATGTAAATTTATTATAATCTTTTATAATAATAAAGTTAATTTTATATTAACATAAAAATATAACTTCTTTATTAATATTAATATATATAATAAAATATAAAATTGTATAAATAATCGCTTAAATCCAAAGCTTTAAAATTAAAGATCTTTTATAAATAATTAATAAATATGTGAATGATTTTAAGAAATATTTAATAATTATTTATTTATTAACATATAAGTAATGTTATATATAAAAGCCTTAATATTACTTCGCTTATTTTAAATACCTAAGGTATATTAAGTTATATTTAAATAATTTTATAAAAAATGGGAATATAAAAATAATATAGTAAAATACTTTTATAAATTATTAGATTTAAAAAGGAAAAGGTTTATATAATCTTTTATTTATCTTTTACGCAATTACTTAGTTAAAATTTTAATATACATTATTAAAAATATAAATTAATTATAAGTTTTCCATTGTATATTAAGCTATAAGATAAATGGTTTCTTTTAAAAAGCAAATAAAACAAAAAGTTTACTTATAAGTTTTTAAAAGTAAAGATAAAATATTATATTATATATAATTAGTTTAAATAATTTTATAATTAGTTTTATAAATGGCCTAAATTATCTTAAATAATTTAAAAGTGATTTAATAATATAATTAATTTTAAGTAATTTAGTTAATAAATTAATTTATATTTACTTAATCCATTATTATTTTTTATTTGTTAATTTATTTTGTTATAAATATAAATATAATTTAATAAAGGTTAAGTGTTATTAAAGTTTATAATTAAATTAACGAAATTTTTAAAGTTATTAAAGCTTATAATTAAAGTTTAAATAAGTAATTTAATTAATATATTTCTTATCTTTTTGTAATTTTTATTAATATCCTATAATATAATTATTATGGTAAATAATTTAAATTATTATGGTTATTTTATTATTTTATAATTTGGTAAATATTATTGAATTTGTCTTAAATATATTAGCTTTAAGATGAAATTATTAAATTTAACTTTTTTAAGGTTAAATATATATTTATATATTATTTATAAATTTTATCATTATAAGTATAAGAATTTATATCTCCCTAAATGTAATTAATATATTTATTTTTATATTATCCCTTTAAGCTAATATATTTAAAAAATAACTATATAATTAATATAAAAAAGGTGGGATTTAACCTACCTATTATGTTATAATAATGTTTATTATATTTATGGTATAAAATATTATTATGTTTTCTTTTATTTGTAATAAATAAGCTTTAAAATTAATAAAGGTTATAAAATAACTAATACATATAATAACCAAAGGGATAATTATAAGTTACTTTAATATAAATGTTATATATTTGTTTAAAATATTTTAATAAAGTATTTTATATTTTTAAAAGTAAGTTTATTAATTTTTAAAATGTATTTTCCTAATGGGAATTAATTTCCCATTTATAATATATATTTTTACCTTTACTTTAAAGTTTATATATATTAATAATATTATAATATTTTTAATTTAGTAATTTAAAATTTTAAGGTAAAAGATAAAAAAATTTATAACATACTAAATTATATTAAAGTTTATATTATAATTAATAAGCTTTGGTTATATTTAATTTAATTAAATTAAAAGCTAACCTATTAATATACCTTTTATTAATTACTTATGTTAAATAAGTAAATACTTTTCTTTTTATTTATGTATTATTATATTAAAAAGATATTAAATATTAAATTATTTTTACCTTTTATATAATAATAAAAGGTAATTTTAAAAATAATTTTAATGTTTTTAAATTATAATATATTACTTTTTAATTAGTTTTATCCTTTTCTTAATATATTAGTAATTATTTAAATATTTAATATATACTTATATAGCTTTATTTACTCCTTTCTTTTATAAATCATAGCTTATTAAATCTTATAATATAATATTATATTTACTAATAATAAGTTAATTATTATGTATTAGTTTAAAAAAAATATTACAAAGCTTACCATTAAAGTATTTAAAAGCGAAATGAATTTTAATAATATGTAAAAATAAAAGTTAAAATATTTTTTATTATAATCATTTTAAATATTCATTACTTTATTAAAAAATAACTAAGTATAAGTATATAAAATTCATTATTTAATATTTAAGCATTTTTTAACTTTATAATCTTTTCTTAGTAATTTAAAACAAAAGCTAATTTAATGGGATAAATCTTTTATATAAAATTATTTAACGTTCTTTCCTTTTAATAAAATAAGTTATGTTAAAATAATAAAATATTTTTAATATAAGCTTTCGTTATATTAAGGAATAAAATTAATGGTATAATGGGATTATTTAATAGCTTATTATAATATAATAAAAAGGATTAATAAAATGGATTACTTATTTAATTTTAATTTTTAATTATTCCTTTAAATAATTTAAAAAAATATACGATATTAATATGGCCTTTTTTAAACCTTAAGTTATGCTATACTTAATTAAAATAATGTATTATAATTACTTAAAAAGGATATAAATGTTATATTAAAGGTTAAGCTAGTAATACATTTGGTTTAATTTTTAATGAAAAATGGTTATTTCGTGATTTTAATATATAATTATAATAAAAAATGCTAAATTTTTACCGACTTATAATTTACTAGCCATGAAAAATGGTTTAATTTAATTTCTTAGCATTTAGCATAATGGCTAATAAAAAATAAGCTAGCCTTAAGTTAAATCCACGATAAAATTATTTAAAATTATAACGTTATTTACTTTATTATAAAGTAATGAAACTTTTAAACTTATAAGTTAATTATGGTAAATTTTGTTTAAATATTTATAAGGGAAAGGTTTAACGATTAGGTAAAGTTTTATAATGTTAAGGATATAAAAAAGGAAATAGTTTAACGGTGGTTAAATTAATTATATTACTAATTAGGTTATTTATTTAATATAAATGTATGTATTTTATAAGTTTTAATGTTATTTTATTATAATTTTATTTAGGAGTAGTGGTTAAATATAAAAATACTATTATTATTTAATATTAAGGTAAGGAAATTTTAAATTATTTTAATGGATATTTTACCTTTGTTAATATAACTTATAAGATTTTAAAAAGTATAAATTAATTTGGTAAAGGCTTTATAATATTTGTAATTTTTTATTAAAATATTTAAAAATATATTTATAAGCTTATTTAATTAATGGCGTTAAATTATAATCTTTAATAAAAAGATTAATCTATTAAATTCATTTATTAATATAATTAAACCTTTAATTATTAGTATAACCAAATTTATTAATTAATATGTTAATATTTTAATATTAAAAGCTAAAAAGCTTAAGTTTTTAATTAATTTTAAATTTAGGGATATGTTATATTAACATTTTATAACGCTAAAATTTAATATAAGTAACGATTAATAAAATTACTTATTATTATTATACCCTTTTAATTGGTAAAGTTAAGGTATAAATTAAAATAATATATTTAATATTTATAATAAAGGTTTAAAAGGTTTTTAAATAAAATTTTAATTTAATAAATATAAGATTTTTATAATTTATAATAAGTTATATATTAAAAGTAATTTATTTATATATTAGTTATTACTTAATTTAATAGTTTAATAAAATAAGTTAACATAACTACCTATTTTATTAATTAAGTTATAATATTTATTATATAATCTTTAAGCGAAAATGTGTTATATAAGAAGATATGAGAATATATAAGTTAATATTATATTATAATATTAATTATATATTTTACTTAATAAATAAATATTAATAAAATAAATGATTATAAGTTAAAGTATTTAATAAAGGATAAAAATACCATCTTATTAATTATTTACTTATTTATTAAAAATGTTATTTTAAGGTAAAAATTTATATAATATTATAATTTTATTAACTTTTATTAAAATTTGTTTGTTATATTTTTTTTTATGGCTTTTTCTTATTACCTATTAGTTCTTTAAAATTAATTTATTCTTCTTTATTTTATTACTTTTTACTTCATTATTTTTTACTTTATTATTTCCTATTTTATTACTTTTTCCTTTATTACTTTTTAAATAAAAGATATTATTAAGAGATATTATAAATCGCTTTAAGGTTTTTTAATAAAGCGATAATATATTTTAAGCTATATGTAATATATGGTTTACCATTAAACTTTTTATTTTTGTTATATTATAGTTTATATTTATTACTTTATTAAGTTTTTTATTTAAATTTACTATATTTATAATTGGAAATAAAAAATATAACTTAATTATAATATTTATTATGTTTCTTTTTTTTTTTATTACCTATTTAAATATGTTAAAAATAAATATATATAACTTTATATATTAATCTTATTTTAATAAAATGAAAATATTAATAAAGGAAATAATAAAATATTTATTATGTATATTATTTTAATTTTATTAGGAAATATAAAGCTATGCTTTAATATTATTTAATATAATGTTAAAAGTAATAATAATAAAAAGTAGGAAATAACTTTTCGCTTTTAAATGTTAGTTAAGTTTTTATATAATATTAAAGTAAATAATATATTTTATAATAACCTAATTTTAAATAACCACTAAAGGTTAGAAAAGATTAGTATTAAAACTTTTATATTTAACCATAAAAAATAAAAAATTAAATATACCATAAACTTTAATTAACTTATTTATAATTTAAAGGTAGTTAAGTTTAAAGAATTAAGTAAGTAAATTACTTTAAAGCATATTAGGTTTTAAGTAAAAAAGTTTTATATTTGTTAACAAATTTAAAAAAATAACTTTATAATAAATAAATTTATTACCATAGCTTTTAAAGCTAAGGCTTATAAACTTCCCTATTATATCGAATAAATAATCATTAAGTATTTCCTTTATTTTTATCTCTAAAAGTATAACGTTAAATATAAACCTTAAAAATTACACCATTAACTTTAACTTTTTCACACAACTTTTCCCTAATTTAAACGCCTCTTTAAAATGCTTTTCTTACCTTAACGGTATTATTTCTTAATCCCTTTAAACTTTTTAATCTTTACCTTTTATACTAAATAACAATAATTATATATATTTAAACTATTTTATTAATAATAAAAGATATTTAACCTTACATTTAATTTTATTAATAATTTAAATAATATTGTTTAAAGTATTATAAAATTTGTTATTAAAGAACACATTATTAAGTAAGAAATAATTAACATAAAATTTCGAATTAAAAATTAAAATCATATATTTTTTACCTTTAATTTATATTATAATAGTTTTATTAAATTTTTAAAACTTAATATTATTCATTTCGTAAATTAAAGGCGTTAACATTTTATAAATAAAACTTATAAGTAATATTTTAAAGATTTTATAATTATTTAAAACCTTTTTAAACCTCTTTAATTAAAATAATTTAAAACTTATTAATAAGTTATAATTTATAAAGGTAAGAAAATTAATATTAAAGTTTTTAATAAAAGTTAACTAGTTATTAAATATTTTTTAATTTAAGTTAAAACGCGTAAACTAAGTGAAAATAATATAAAGGATAAACTTAAAAAAGGTATTATTAAAAATGTAATTTTATAAAAATAAAAAGAATGAATAGTTAAAAGAAATTAAAGTTAATTATTATTAATTAACTTATATAAAAATATATTAATATAAAATAACATAATTATAATAGCTAAATTACTTATACCTTAACTAACCATTTTATCCTTAATAACTTAAGTATAATATTATTATAATTAAAGCTAAAATCTTTAATAATAAAATAAGCTAACTTAAACTTAATTAACTTAAATCTTTTCGTATAAAACGATTTAATCTTATTAAATAAATTAAATTATTTCTTTTAAAAAAAACATTTTTTAAGTGATAAAAATTAGCTTTAAAAATATATTATAAAAATTAAAAAAGGTATTCCTTAATTATTATTTAATTAAAAAATATACCTATATTTATATAAGTGTATACATTAAAAAAAATAATATTTTTAAATTAAAATTTAAAAAAAAATATTAAAAAAGTAAATATGCTTTTTCTTAATAATTAAAGCTATTATAATAATTATTTAAAAATTTTAAATAATTAAAGTAAAATAATTACTTATTATATAAATATAATATATTATAAATCTTATAGCAAAGTATTAATAATATATAATATATATTATTATTATTAAGGAAATATAAAATACTTTAAAAGTAATATTTCTTATATTTTTTAATTAATTAAAAAGTAAAAATTTAATAAAAATAAAGTAAAACAATTAATTAAAAATATAATAATATAAAAGGAAAAAAGAAAAGAAATAATAGCCTTATTATTAAGGATAATAGCCTTTATTAATATGCCTAAAAAAAAGATAAAATATGCTATTTAATTAATAATTTTATAAGCTATAAAAAAATAATTAAAAAATATAATAAATATTAACTTACTAATAAAATTAATAATATACTTATATATAATATTATATATATATATTTATAATATATATTATATATGATATTAATTATTTAATATATAATAGGTATATATAGTATACCCATATCCATTTTTTTATATTTGGTGGGTTGGCAGTTTTAGGTCAAATGGCCAGCCGTTAGAACACGCAAACACGTTAAGGGTTGATAGATCGGAAATGCAAGGCTACGAATCCGATTCCCAATGGTTAGAGCAGACCCACTTTTACAAATGGATCCCTGCATCTTGAACTTCGCCTCATCGCCTACTAGCACTTCTTGACTTATTAACTTTCTTTTTCCTTATTCTTCGACGCTCATTGAAAGAAAACCACAGTATAAAAAATATTCAGTCGTTCGTAACCCAATCTGAATTCGCTCAAAAGAAAATCACGGATTGCCAAAATGGCACCAGAGGAATGGAGCGATCCCGAGTATGACATCCCTCTTCAAGACAAGCGACCGTTCGGATCAGGACTCAAGCGAAAACAAGTGGTTTTCGTCCCAGCTTCTTCTGGTAATCTAAATACCACAGAAGAGAGTACTTCTGCAAAGCCTTCGAAATCCATATCCGACCTATACTTGAGTATAGTCTTGCCTCAGGAAACACAAACTGGCCAGACAACCTCGGCAGAAGGTTCAGAAACTACTGCTACTACTCCCCAGATCTGCGAAATCTGTCAGTTACCGCTAGATGAGAACCCAGAGTCTAGTGAAAAAGCGAAGACGGGCTATCGGCCTCACGAAGCTTCGATTGCTCATCAAGTATGCTTAACTCATTCACATCCACCTTCCGCGCTAGACCGGTCGCGAATGGGTTTAAATGTGCTTCAATCTCAAGGCTGGGATCCAGACTCACGAAAAGGACTTGGCGCTGAACACCAAGGCATACAGTACCCTATCAAGGTAAAACAAAAGAACGATACCCTTGGAATAGGCGTGAAAGTACCCAAAAACTTGCCGGCCAAGAAGGAGAAGCCTAAGACCTATGACGCCAAAAAGATACGGAAGATGGCCTTGGAGGACAAGAAGCGGCATGAAAGGCTTAGGCGACAGTTCTATGGTAATTCGGATGTAGAGAAATATTTAGGAACTGGGTGAAATAGAGGTAGTACGATGTCGAGTGGCTGGTATCGACTGTCTCGAAATGACGTGTACGATTTCGGAGGAAACATTAAGAAGGGATTACTTACATGAGATACCCCTTTTAGAATTTAAAAATTAGGTACTTAATGTTAAAGATGAACTGTCACGGTCTATGTGTCTTGGGAAAGGGAATAATCTCCATCACTGTTTGAGAAGGTGACTGCCAACTCTAGTTTAACGTTACCGAAAGCGTGGGATGACCGATAGTAGGTACCTATTAATATGCACATATGTATCTACCTTTTACCGTAACTGTAATCAATTTATCCCAGAGACAGACCAACTAATCTAGACGTACCTACCTTACATATATAATATCAATGTATGTATGTTTATACCAGTAAGGTTGCCCCCGGAAATCGAGCTAACTTTAAGCTATCATCCTATCCAAGGCTATTCCGACGCTATACACCCTACACATGTAGGTACATATCCATGACAAAGTGGGGAAGCTAGTGGACATTCAGTGCTCAAAAGCCGGTCGCATTAGCGGATTGGCCCCCCTGAAACTGAACCCCGCCAAGGGGCCAAGAACCACATTACCACATTCTCACAGCCCCGTCTCTTTGAAACTCAATCATCCACTACCACGGCGCGTTGTCAAGTGTAATGTTTTTATCGACGCCAAACTTGTATATGCTCTTCTAGTGCAGGTCACGACTGATTAAGACCACTATTTGTCAATAAAAGCGTTCATCATAGGTCATCACAGCTCCGACAAACAAGAATCGCGAACACAACCACACCGTCCTCCGAAGTGCTCTCAATAGTTTACCTACTTGTACGAAGGTAGCTTCTAGTCCGAGCCCGCCAACCATTTAATACACGTATTTCCCTAGGAGGGTCTGGCAGAACTCGTTGGAACCTCTGTGAAGAGCAGGTAGTGCCACGGGCTGAGAGCCAAAATGGGATCTTCAGTGATTGAAGAGCAACGCGACAGTGAGAATACTCCATATCCCCCACAAGGCTAAGAATCGTCATTCCTGGTCAGCAAGAATCTGTTCAAAATATAGCTAACACGATGGACTCTTGCGTGCGCACAGTTATCATAAACACTATCAAAGCTATTACTGCCGGTGACGTGAGTTATACCATCCACAGCAATACCCATAGTTAAGACTTATTTGCTAATGGACCCTTCTGAGCAGTGGAAAATTTTGGTGCTTGACAATGATTCCAAGAAAATTATTGACAATGTTGTCAAGGAAGATGATATTCTTAATCATAATATTGCGAGTACGTTGCCCGACCACGTCCCGCCTCTGGCGCATTGACTGAAGAGGGTGCTGCAGACATCGAACGGATCGAAGAGCGGAGAGATATGAACCCGACTATGGACGCGATATACATACTGTCGCCGCAAGCGCATATCGTGGACTGTCTCATGGCCGACATCGAACGACGGAGGTATCAAAGGTGCTTCCTAGTATGGACTACGGTACTCGATCCACAGTTGAGGAGGCGCATAGATAGTTCTGCCCTAGCCAAACAAGCAATCGCCGGTTTCGAGACTCTTTCGATCGACTACTTTCCTCGCGAGTCACATCTTATCACATTTAGAGATCCGTGGAGCTTCCCAATCTTATACCACCCTGCATGTAATGGGCTAATAAGGAAGCATATGCAAGATTTGGCTCAGAAGGTTCGCAAGGCTAAGCTAGCTGACTTACCGTATCCACGGACTGACTTAGAGTATGATAGATAACCGGTTTATGTGTGACCCTGGGCGAGTATCCGAAGGTTCGCTATTATCGACCCCAGAATCCAATACACGAAGCTAGTGTGTTGTCTTCTCACCTTGCTCGATTTATATCTGAGGAGTTGGACGAATATGCGCAGTGGAACCCCAATTTCCCACCTCAGAGTTCGCGGCCGCAAGGAGTCCTCATAGTGACTGACAGGTCGATGGACTTAATGGCGCCCTTGATACATGAGTTTACTTATCAAGCAATGGCACATGACTTGCTACCAATCAAGGACGGAGATAAGACGACATTTCACATGATTGTCAATGAAGGATCTCCAGATGCCGAAGAGAAGGATATGGAGCTCACAGAAAAAGACAAAGTATGGGTGGAAAATCGGCACAGGCATATGAAGGATACCATCGACAAGTTGATGAGCGATTTCCAGAGATTCCTGGATGAAAACCCACACTTTACCAATTCAAACAGCGACACTACAAGCCTGAATGCGATCAAGGATATGATGGCAGGGCTGCCGCAGTTCCAAGAGATGAAGGAGGCCTATTCCCTTCATCTTACCATGGCACAGGAGTGCATGAATATCTTTCAACACCACAAGCTTTCCGAGATGTCGCCTATAGAACAAGACATGGCTACGGGCCTCGATGAGGATAACCGAAAGCCGAAGAATGTCCTAGATACGGTTGTGGCCCTTTTAGACGATGATGCTGTGACGCCATCAGACCGGCTTCGTCTCATAATGATGTACCTCCTTTATCGAGATGGAGTGATCCCAGAAGATGTCAAGAGACTATTAGCACATGCGTCCTTACCACCCTCGGACGGCGAAGTCATATCGAATATGGAACTACTTGGTGGTCGCATGACGCACGGTCTCAAAGATGTCCGTAAAGATATACAGCCCCTGTTTCCTGTCAATACCAAGGCACCCGTTGCCGAGGATAGTTATATGTCACGGTTCAATCCTGCGGTAAAAACTATGCTGGAGTATCTATGCAGAGGAGCCTTAGATCAAACAGCATTCCCCTATGTCAAACCACCTCTTGACCCAAACGAGGATGCGCTCGTTGGCCACGGTTCTCTACGAGCAGCGAAGCCTAGCTGGGCCGGTGCTGGTAGGCGCGTTGTAGATAATAGGCAACGTATTATTGTCTTTATGGCTGGAGGAGCAACGTTTTCCGAGTCACGCGCGTGTTACGAAGTTGGTGCGGCCATGAACCGCGATGTCTATTTGGCAACCAGTCATATGCTTACACCGAAGCTATTTGTGCGGCAGGTGGCTGATCTAAGCGTAGACAAAAGACGCCTCGACATACCTATGGAGAGGCCACCTCCGAGAGCACCAGCGCACTTATTCGAACGCCCTGCTCCACCTACACCAATGGGTGCTCCACCAGGCCCTCCAGGGGGCCAGCGACCGCCGCCGCCAGGAGGACCCCAGAGAGCACCAGGACGAGCACCTCCCGGACCTGGTGGACTGCCGGGTGGACCAAGGCCCGGCGGCGCCCAACCTCTAGCTCCGCCCACACAAGCAATGGGCAACATGTCGCTTCATTCCTCCAAACCATCTAATGCAAGTGATGCATCGACCGGAAGCAAACCACATAAGATAGAGAAGGAGAAGAAGAAGCGTAATATATTTGGTATAAAGAAAGGATAGAGAAAGGAGGGAGAGGGAACACGTGTCAACTAAGGTATTTCCCGATATGCAGATATACCAGCCCAGGCCAGACACCCAGCATCGTTATCCATGAGGATTAGTCAGAGAATTTTTTACCTCTTGGCTACGAACCAGCCGGGCCCTTGGAAACAGACGAGCCAGATAGAGCGAATGATTGATGAGAAGCATGCGCATACCTGAGATAATAAGAGCATGGCGTTGAGGAGTTGGTGTTTTTGGCGTCTCGAGAGCGAGTGATGCGTTGAGTCGTGTTGTGTCGTTGCATAGAGTTTTGTGTGGCAAGAAGCAGCCAGCCAAGGAATGGATTACCTATAATACTTTTATATATGGGTTGCATCTCAACCAGCAGCTGTCCCACACATATCCAACTCGATAGACAATACCGGCAAGCAAGCCAAAGTAACTATTCGTATCATAGCTCTCTTGCCTTTCATGCCACGTAAACGCACGCTTCATCATCTACTGCAAGATACCTAGGTAGGCATTATGGGCAAAAACATCGATTAGGAAGGGTGAATAGAGTATAAATAGATAGTCAGTATAGAATTATGTTTCCATTTCCACGTCTTTATTCATACAGTATCATTATGCCGTACGCCAAACCTCCTCACCTTGTCATCTCAAGCAATACGCACATTTTGTAGAGCTATCGGCCTCCTTGCCAACATTTGAGTCTCCGGACTTCCGAACACTTGTCTCAAGCAAAAGCCCGCATTGATGATCGAATTCATGAATATAGTAAGCAGAGATATTACGAGCCTCGCCGTTCCTTCCATCATAATCTTCCCTTCGCCCGAACTCCGTCAAAAATTGGAGATACTCCGGTCATCTAGTTTATAAAGAAAGGTCACGACGCCAGTCATAGATTCAAGTCACATAAGATCATATAGATACCCCAAAAGACAAGTCAAAGAGAGAGAGAAAAAAAAAAGGGAGTGCGGTATCATCTCAACTGCAAAACCTCCGCATTCATCAGTTACGTCGTTATTAGAACACACAAGCCTCTGTCCTCTATACCTGGCCTTGCTGCTTTGGTATGTAGGTAGACACGAACCCCCAATAAAAACACCCTTGAGTTTTGTTTCTGGTATCAATTGCGTTTGTTGTGTTTGGGGGAAGCAAAGGAGGGTATTTCAATCATACAACGTTATAATCCTTTTGCTCCAAAACGGAAAAATGAATTGCCTCGATTACTACCCTTTCCGCCCCTTAATGATCACGTCCAACTCTACCAGTACACACTCGAGTGTCCTTTCCCTACGTCCAAAACAATCACCTTTAATGAGAAATTAAGAGTAGGCATCTCGAGACGTTTCAGCCGAGTTCACGCGTGAGGATCAGGTACAGAGCAAGGTTTATTGACCGACGTAGCTAGACTCGGAGGGCTCAGAGGAATCCGGGAGACCCCTAGTTCCGACGGAAAGCGCCGGGTGGGGGAGGCATACCGCGGTGCTCGAAGCCAAATGCTACGTTCTCTGGCCCCTGAAAACCGGGAATGCCAGGCGGCAAGAATCCTGGCGGTGGCGGTCCGCCGAAAAAGCCGGGAGGTGGTGCCATGTTACGTGGGGGGCCGGCTAGGCCGTCAGGGGGAAACGCGCCCACAGGAAAGTTTCCTGGGGGAAAGCCTCCCGGAACAGGTCCATTGCGTGGGTTTCCAGCCAAACCAGGAGGTGGGATCATAGGCCGTCCTGGGGGAGGCAATTGCTGCCCACTGCCCTGCATCCAAGTGGTTGGATGCATCTGATCTAAGCCAGGAGGAACCTGACGTTGTAGAATTTGGGTAGGTTGTGGGCGACTCTCTTGCTCCCGGTGATGCAATGGAGCCCCATCAAAAAAGCTGGGCAAGTTAGTGGAACGGCCAACTTGGTGTTGAGAAGCGCCGCGTTCATGCGGGTAGTCAATATCTCTATCCTGCGTTGGAAGAATTTGCGCTGGTCTAGACGGTTGCGGCATTCTCATGGCAAGCTGCTCATTTCCCTGCCCTTCGGGCGCTACCCGAGTGCCTTGCCCTTGCATCAGAGTCATAAGGAACTCGGTATTACTGTTGCTATTTCGGCTTGGCTGATCAGTACGCCCTATACTCTGGTTCTGAGCTAGGTGACGCTGAGCGATGAGGTCCCGGAGCACCTGATATTCCGGGTGTGTTCCAACGAACTGCTGGTTCAGCTGGGGCCTAGGTGTATGAATATCTTGGCCTTGGAGGGGGCCTCGAATGAGCGGTTCCTCACGACGATCCTGTGCATAAGGCTGGTAAGGACCGGGTGAAACAATTCCATGCCTGGGAGGAGACTCTGAAAAGCCAGGTGGGGGTGTCGTAGCTTGGAGGGTTTGCCTATGAAGTTTCTGAAGCAGCGCTCGAAAAGCAACTTTCTCGGCTACATCATCCTGTGATTGTGCTCCAGTCATAGCCAAAAGAGGGTTTGCCTCGCTGGCCGGCGGTGCACTAGCGGCAGGAGTTGGAGGTTCAACTTGTCGTCGGGATTCCTCCTGAGTTGAGAAGAGCTTCTGGAATCGAGACCCAGATTTCGGTTTGACGACAGGAACAGCATTTTCCTTCGTTGCTTCGGCAGCGCTGCCAGAGGCTTCAACGTTTGAAGCTTGGCCAAATGCAGCAAAAAATTTGTCCGGTCCCATCTCAATAGCTGGCGCTGATTTGATTTTGGCTTTTTCAGTCTCAGTCTTCTCTGGTGGTACAGACACTTCAGCTGTTGATGCAGGGGTAGGATCAGCTTTAGCCAGATTCTTCCCTGCCTTCATACTCTCCATAAATTTCTTGAAATCCTCTTGGGTGTGCGCTTGTGACTGCTCTTCGGCGGGTTCATCGAGCCACTCCGGTTCACGCTCTTGACGTTGATCGCGGTCTCGATCCCATCTTCGCTCGAATGTTCTCTCTCTCGGCCTCTCTTGGTGTCCATCACCCTGGTGATCATCTCCAGCCCTCTCCCTCCAGCTTTTGGACCTATCAAAACGTTCTCGAGGTTGAGGGGCATCATTGTCTCTTACCCAAGGTTGCTCTGTCCTGTTTCTATTCAAGCCATTCCTGCGGGGTTTGTCCCCATCATCTCCTTCTTTGTCCTTACTAAATTCACCGAAGGTGCGACGAGGTCGGTCGCCATTGTCGCGGTCATCTTGATCGCGTGGTCGACGATCTCCAAATCGCTCCGAGCGGTCACCCATGCGGCCGTGAAATCGCTCAGCACCTTCATGTCCAAAACTTTTACGGGGCTTCACAGTGCTCCAGCCTTCACTATCTTGATCTGCGTCTCCACGTCGACGGAAATTGTTCCGGGCATCACGATCTCGTTCGCGATCACGAAAGCGCTCGGAATTTTCGGCGTCGCCATTCCTAGAGCGGAAAGCGAAGCGGTCCCGAGTATCGGTGTCCTTTTGATTCTTGTCGTTGTCGAAAGTTTTGTTGGCCCTTGAGAGAGTAGCCGATGAAAAAGTCGTTCGCGGTGGTCCAAGGATGATATCCTCGGGGTCTAAAAAGTCAGATTAGAAATTTCACTAGACATAATGAGGTATGTCGACATACTACTAGTATTCCGCGAGACATGTCTGTCAACACCTGGTCGTCTATTGGATTGATCCAATAAAGGGTTGTCGTTATTTCTACTTCTCTCCCCGCCAGGTTTGTTGCCTTGGCTGTTGCGGGAGGTCTCTAGTGGTGGTCTGCATGATCAATTAGTTAGATGCGAGACTCAATCGTATGTTTATTCAGTCTTAACGTACCCCATCCATTCCTCCGCAGGGGGAAGTGCGCTCGGCTTGGTACATAGCGGCGACTCGCGCAGATATATCAGCGCGTCTACTGTATATCGTATTGCCATAGCATCTGGTGGTTGAATGGGAATGTTAGATATGTGAAGTATGAATATATAACAGGGAGGCGACGAGCCGAAGTCTCAGGAGCACGCGACCACAATCCAATAGTACGATGAATGCTGTAGTTCGGAGAAGCGAGGCTGCTCGAAATCTCTTGGGGAGACGTCTGCCTTGTGCGGGGTGGAACGGTGAAATGTGGAGGATGATAGGAGGCCTTTTTTCTAAGGTCGGTCTGGCTCGAGGGTTCCGGGTCGAGGAAAGTAGGTCTATTGACCACCGAAGCCGATGTGGCCGAAGGCGGTGAACGAAAACTATAGATAGTAAGGGTCAATTGAGAAGGCGATCGATGTGAAGATGACGGTATGGATGACTCTGGATAGAAGGCGGCGGCGTGTAGTTGGAGCGGCGATGATATCTCTCAATGACGCGTTAAAGTCTAAAGGGGCGAATAGATAATAGTGTAGTACCAGCGTTTGTTTTGTCGAGGGAAAATAGTATTTAGCGTTGTGTTGTTGCTGTACAAATGAGAAGGTGTTAGGTGGTAGGTCAATGTCGAAAACACTCAATGTCCAAATGTTTCCCTGAGGAGTCAACTGGAAGTTTAAAGATATGAAGACAGGAAATATCAAGTGGCCCGTGCCCCACCTTTCGGGGTAGGTATACAAGGTACTTGCACCAGGGTGGTCCCTTACTGTACGATTCATGTACCCATTCATGGAAGGTTTCCAAAGCAGCAGGCACCAATTTAGCGTTGCCAGCGTATGTACATGTACACATGGTATTAACTGGTCTAAGTGGGTCACTGCCCCGAGAGCCTTAATGCCTAAATCGAGCTAATAAGGCCATTTAAGTTCAATGTTTTTATATAGGCAGATAGGTACATGTACCTACTGTGTATTTTGATAATGTTATCAACCGTTGCACATATTGTAATTACATATTAGGAGCCATATATAAAGCTCGGTGCTGAGACAAGGTACATTGTTGGCGAGACGACAACATAATAGTTCTTTGATCAAGATGCTGCTGTTCATATCGAGATACATGTAGGTTGTCGTGCCTAAGGTTCATAATCATTAAAATCAACAAGATCAATGGTGAAAGCCGCCATTAAGAAGACGGGTGGCGATGACCGCACGTGGCTGAAAGTGGAACGGTGTCATGTCGAGACATCAAAATCAAGGACTGGTTCACTTCTCTACGAGTCTATCTCTGGAGTACTCACTTGGTAGTTGAATCTTGGCACCGTAAGCGAACAGTGTTCCTTGAATTCATATCTTTCATATACCTACCTAGGTAGGTATGTTATTACTATCCTACGAACCTCTCCACGCCGCCCTTGCTCCACGCAGAAATTCGGTTTTGGTCGCAAGTATCCCATATCCTTCTGAGCAATGCCTGGTACACTCTGCGCTCAACCGCATCAGTCGCAGCGTCTCTCTGCGCCAATAGCCAACTTACGACCCCAAACCTGGTGATGAGCGTGTCACTTCCTCCTTCAATAGTCGTCATCCTGTACACGATCCGCAAGATCTGTGTCCTAAGATTAAGACCCATGAAAGGGTTACAAGTTAAAGCGAACAACCTCTCAAACACTTTGCGTTTATGGAATAAAGCGACATCAGCAGGTGTTTGTAAGCTGTCGAGGAGGAAGCCGAGAAGCCAGCTGACTTCCGAGTAGAATGCACCGTCCTCTGTCGGACCGTCCTGGAGAATATTTTGTATAAGAGGTATCCTGTCCAATGACCATATTGGACCGCTGGTGAGGAACAGATTGACCTTCTCATATAGGCAATGCAGTGGGTTTATTACGACTTCGAGAGCCTTACAAGCGAAGGCAATAATGACACTCGGCAAAGGCCCATCGGCAATCGAGCTTCGCGCTGACTCCGTAAGTTCCATGAGTAGTAGCCAGACTTGTTCCTTGTTCTCATATGTTGAATCCTTGATCTTCGCGGCCATCTTGACGATATTCGTCAGTGCTTCTTTCCGAATACTTGAATGCTCGGAGCAAAGCAGGCGTATTAACGAAGATGCATAGCCCTCCTCGGCAAGCTCTTCAGGTGTCTTAGATGTCCATCTTGACAATGAATTGTCCTTGCTTGTTGTAATAGGGACCGAGAGCTTTTGCTCTAACTCGTCTGCACTAATTTGATGAGTTGAATCGCTGTCTACTCCATCAATAGCGCCATTAGTTAAGGCCAAGACATTATATTTATTTGGTTCTTCTTGCGCTTCTTGTGTAGATTCTTTTCCATCCGGGATGCATAACTTTGCCCGGAGTTTCTTGTGGCCGCCGAGGCCAGAAGCAAAAAGATCTTTTGTGGCAATTAAGAATGATTTGTTCACCCCCGCGGCAAGGGAATAACCAAGATATTCAGAAAGCAACTGAACAAATTCCTTAAGTACGGTCTTGCTGGGTCCCAAAGAAACAAAAAAGGGTATTTGCTCCCCGATTGTCATCATAAGAGGGCAAGTAATTGCACCTTCGTCCTCTATAATATTGGCCTTTTCAAGTTGCTCTTCAATCAATTCGAGGTACTTGACTGGCGTCCGAGCGCAGCGCTCAACACAGTTATCCAGAAATGTCCATATCGCCGGGTCAATGCTTTCAAGGCTCCTTAGCGCTGTTATCAAGGGGTATAGTCCTGCAGAGTTTGTTCGGTTCTCCACTAGCTGGTGTTCGCCGGCTACCCAATGTAAGACATTACCTAGACTCTCATTGGACAATCCAGTAGTCTTTTCGACAAACAGTCTTAAAAGGGTTGTAAAGGGAGAATGGGGTAACCCAGAAGTTCGAGCAAACCATCGCATGCTCGGCGAATACTTCGCAGCTGCGCACAGATTCTCGAGTTCTAATAAAGACATGACCACGTCTTCGCTCGTGCCTTGAGAAGATTCTACCTTTTTGATTGTGGATAGAAGAATCGGTGAGACATCAAATCTGCCCCTCAGAGCAAACTGAGGGATAACTTCATAATAGAGTAGCAGCAAGCGACTAGCGGCTTGCCTTTCAAGTAGATCATCTTGGTCCATAGCTTGATAGCATTTAAAGACCTCTTTTATATCCGGCATTCTTTGGTAAAACTCATCGAGAAGTCGACGAGCTGCTTCCTCCCAAAGAGATTCCGAAGACGATGATGCTTCTCGATGCATCTCAAGGACTCGTCCTAGCTTTTTTAATGTCAAAGTCAAAAGACGAATGGCGTAGAAAGATGCTAACTTAGATTTGATCGAGAAACATCGTGTTATCGCTTTCGGCGTCATAGGCAATGGAATTATATTTCCAAGGACCACAGAAGTGGGGGGCGGCACTCTTGCATACCCTTTGGCGTGCCCAAACCAAGCAGGAACAGATAATTGGACAACGTTGTATAGCAACGCAGCATATCCAATCCAAGTAGCGGACAACTTCGGATCGAAAGTAAATGACTTCTTGTGGCAGAAGTAGTGAGCAATCAATTCAGGAGAACTCTCAAAGATTGCCACGAGCAGCTCATTTTGCTTTGTGCTAGACCACGGTCGTAAAGTCTGAATGAACTCTGCTAGCAGTGAGTTTCGGACAGGTACATCGTCCTCATATTTGCTCATCCAAGGAATGCTGTCGATGCCAAAATCCACAGGTTGATCATCGTCGACACCTGATGGTATTGCATTGGGATCTACGCCCTCGGGGTAATAACCATGTTCTGACCGACGAATAGCCGCATCAGAATCAGTACACGCAGCGAGTAGGAACGCGTGAGCCGATTCTTCAACTGATGGGCGCTCGCGATCCGAGCCGTCCTCATTCTCTACAGGGTCTTCCTGGTAGCCGTAGAGTTCTGCTATCCTAATAAGCGAATATGCATTCAGAATCTTGATTTTGATTTCTTTGGGCAGTTTCTTGTCTAGAATGACGGAAGCTCGTAGGGTATCTAGTATATCATGGATCAATGAAGGAGGATCCTTTCTGATATGTCTCATAAGAGCGGCCACGATATCTTTCTGAGATAGCAGGTCACGCTTTGCTTCCACATGGAGTAGTTTGAGACTGCTCAGCAAGAATCGTATGGCATTTGTTCTGACAGATGGTCGTTTGGGATCTTCCACGCCTTCGCCTAGGTATCGGAGACCTATATTCCTAGCGAGCGACTTGAAGGTGTTGTTTCTAGCTCTGAATATTGGGGCAGCAAGAGCACCACCATCTAAAGACACGGCCTCTCTAAGTAGCCTTAGCGTGGGTGATATTATGAAGTCTTTGCCGTTGTCTGCTGAGAGGTTTTTGGCAAGGAGCTCTTGCTGTCGTTTCTGGAGGAGAGTTCGACAGATTCCCAGACCGTACGGTACTAGATCTACGTTCCCGGATATGATTTTGAGAAGAAGTGCGAGCACGACCGCGACGGCAGACATGACGTTCTCGTTATTCAGCTGTGCAGCCATGTTCCACGTTTCCATTATATCTGGTAGGTACACAGGAATCTCATCCTCTCTTTCTTTCGGCTTCACTGACTCCAGAAACTCGAGTAATATTTGAAACTTCTCAGAGCTATTCTCTTCGTTATTGACGATACTATCAAGGAGGTTCTTAAACGACTGGAGACCTATGATTGAATGCTATTAGTATTAAAGGATTTTGAACAGCTTCAATCATTTCCAAGCTGACGTACCATGCCTGGCCTTCCGAAGGTCTTGCTCAAAAGCAAGCAACTGGCGAAGTTGTCTCCCGGTATAGACCTCCTCAGAGGTAGGTGGCTCATGGACATGTGCAGTCTTCTGCTTCTTCCCCGAATGGCCACCCTCACCCCCATGAGACTTTCGCTTTGCCATGTTTTCTTATTGTCGAGAGATGTTTCGCTTAGCTACGGCATCGTGAAAATAATCTTCCCGCTCGTCGGCTACAAAAGAGCCCAGAGATGCGCACCGGGACTTAGGGCTGAAATAATATAACGATTCGTGATAGATCGCACTACCCAGGAATGTATATTCCGCTGTCAGATACTATGCGAAGTTGTCGGCGCGCCTTGCGTTTTATAAGCGTCGCATCCAAAAAATTGAAAGCCATTAGGGAAAATATACCGAATTGCCAGGTTTGACCGCTTTCTCCGCAATACTAATTAGGCTTAGCGCGTGGAATAAGCTCCCACAGACGGTCCAGTTTGACGGAACCTTTGGACCCACTAAACGTCTGGTTACCGTAGAGTTCAGATCGCGGCTCTTGGTTCCACTGTCGAAGTTCTTGGCAGCATCCATGGATGGACTTGGACTCCCCTTTAACTCCTAACAGACGAGGTATCATATTCCCCCTATTCGTAGGTATACACTATAATGTACTGATATTATCTCGAATACACTATCTTCATATTCACGTGATAATAGACTATGTCATGTACCTCATTGATTAACTCTTCGCTTCGTTACACACATCCGAGTATCTTCTCTATCCTATTTTACATGTGATAGATATACAACGCTTACGATGATATGGTAGATATCACTGTCCCTGGCTCCGTGCCATTACGCTGGCCGCAACATCGTTCGTCAAATGTAAACCATATCCTGCGCCTAGCATTTCTTTCATAAATTATTATATCCCCATGCTCTCCTCTTCCCCCGCCCATGTATACATTCTGTATACATATCTCATCTCTCATAGCATATCCCCACTGGATGCGTTTGTCTTGTGCTGGAGAAAGGAGTGGGGTACCTTAGGTACCTGCGGCGAAACTTGCTGTTGTCTCGCGCGGAAGAGTTCGCGCTGCTTCTCTGCGTGGTCTCGAGACCTGCCGCCGCCCGTGAGCCGCCGCATGTGTGTCCTTGTCGTCTGCGCGATAGGCTTGATCATGTTCTCAAGGAAGAAGGAACTCTCTGGGGCACCATTGGGAGGCCGATCATCGTCGCCATCGGAGAACACATCCTCAGTCAATTCATCATCAGAGGTCAGCTCGCTGGAATTTGGCTGGTTCCAGGATGTCGGTGCCGACGGCGAAGTGACGGAGCGCGAGTGTAGGCCTGGTCTGGCCGCTACCGCAAGATTAAAAGCGCCCGGGTTCATGGTGTTTGCCTTGGCTTCTTTTGCTACTGGAACGCGATCCACGAAGCCATTCTGAAACGAGGTGTTGGTTGAGGCTTGGTGTAGAATAGGTAGGACGTCGTCATAAAGTCGCGCACCGGATTCGTAACTCTCGGGCGCAAATTCTGTTACGGTCCTAGATGAGCGGCCCTCGCTCGGCGATGTTTGCGACATATCATCGAAGAAGTCGTCCAAGCTATCAAGCTTTGTCACCAAATCAGCTGTCTGACCATCGCCCTGGACATCATCCGACATCATGGTTTCGGTTCGATCTGGCATCTCGAAATAGCCGTAACGGTAGTCGTCAGCATGGAACTCAACTTCGGGAGTTGGTGTCGGGTCGGTAGTCATGCCATCCTCCGGGTTCGCCTGACACATGTAGAATGCGGCATGGATATTAGCGCGCGTAATCTCCGTCTTCTTTGCTGGAACCGGAATTGACCAGCCGGATTCCTCTGGGATACCAAACAGGCTCTGAGTCGTTTCGTAATCCTTTCTATCTTTCGATTGCGCGCTAGTCATGCTCATTCTCACGTAGTGCTTATCCATCGGTGTCCCAGACATTGTCATAATATTGTCGAGAACTTCCAATGCTTCCATACAATATTCCGTTTGCAAGAGTCGGAAAAGCGGGGAAATCAAGTCAGACCCATGGCTAGCGATCTCACTTTTGCGCATATCGATTTCAGGAATGACGACGCAAAGGAGCCGCATCGTCATGATTTTCACTGAAGGCACACTATTCGTAAGGAAACCCAGCAGAGTTATTAACATCTGGAAGTCGAGCTTTGGCAAGAAGAATTCGCGAAGTGCGGCAAGCAGCTGCACCATAAAATCTTTGCTTGAGCGGTACCGCGAATTCATAAAAGCTCCCAGTGCAGCGCATATTGACGACATCCCTTGGGCTTCCGCTACGGAAAAGAGTATTTCTGCGCTATTTAGGGTTGCTTGGTCGATAGTGTCTTGCTCCATAGCTTGCAAGAAACGTGGGAAATTCGCGAGAATGGAGAAGAAGAGCCTGTTGTCATTCCCAATGAGGTCACCGCTCGGTAGTTGAACGAGCTTATCCAGGGTGTCAAGCGTTGGTTGGAGACATATAGACGATCTCAGTCCCTTAGAAAGCAGCGGTTGGACGCCTTCGAATGTGCCTTCCCATCTTGGGGGCTGGCCATCCATAAGAGCACGTCGAACACTCAGGGAGTAGAAATCTAGTTTCTCCAGATACTCGTTAAGCATCTCGATTGCCTCCAAGAACTCGACCTCATTAATAGAGTCCAAGCACGCACACATGGTCCAGAAGAGTTGGGGGAAAGACATGAGTTTCTCCGGGTCAAGCTTCGATATGAGGGTCTTCAAGGTGGTCAGGATTTCCATGGAGAATGTTTGAATTTCGGTGTCTTCATCTGCAATGGTGTTGGATAATCGTGCAAGCATGTCACCCAACATCAGCTGATCGAGTGAAGTAAGAATGCAGCGGAAGATCTGAAATGAACGACACGCTAGGTGTCTAACCGGGCAAGAAGTTGCCCAAGTCAAGGACAGCCGGCTCCATTGTTCCTTGATTCCGGGGAAGGTAACCTCAAAAGTCTTAACGACTTCCGCAGTCAGATGCTCCATGCTTTGGGGTACCTTGTTATCACGCCCGTCCACTTTTCCATTGCTTTCTTCATAGCTCCAAACTACAGAACGATCATGACGCCGAATTGCATCAATAACGTCCTCTACGGACTTCTTCGTCTCTAAAGGAGTAGCATCATCCATCTTTGAGACAACCAACTCGTGAATCAAGTGTACCAACATCTCGCGAGCTTGTTCCTGCACGAGAGGGGTGTAGTGGTCCCAAAGCACTGTAACGACTTGCAGCAAAACAATTAGATTCTCGCCGTTGAGCTGAACCGGCGAGACCATCAAGTCGACGAGTAATATAAGGGACAGCTGCCCTAGGGAAAATCCAGCCTGCTTAGTACCAACAGGTAAGGCCTCTGACAAATCGGCACAATAAGGCAATTGTAATTGGCTGATATCAGGAGGCGATGGTACAACCTCTCTCTTCTCATTGGGGACCATGGCTTTAGGTGTAATTTGCATTAGCAAGAACTCAACCACCTTTATACCAGGCGTACTTGGGGTGCTTGACAGAAACACCACAATTTGCTTAGCATATTCGACAAAGTTCTGCTCCCTCCGCTCTAGACAGAGAGATATAATGAAGTCAAGCACAAGCCGCACATTGCCAGGATGCGGGCCCGTTGCAAGCGCTTGCCAGAGCGCTTGTACTTCGTTATGCAGCGCAGCACTAGACTTAATGGTAACCTCAAGTAAATTAGCAAGGAGGACGTAAGATTGTGCCGTAGGACCGCCGTTTGGATCAACTTTCAGTTCAATAGTCTGAATCCACGGTAGAATAACAGCGACGACATTTCGCTGCGCGGCTGAAGGGAGACTCTTGAAATAGAGCGTGACCTCGGAGAATATATGAAACGCAAGTTCTGGATGCTGCTTCGCGAGCCGTTTAGAAATCTCAAACTGAGCCAACTTGTAAACAGCCTTTGTCTTATCTGCAATGCTGATCTCAAAATCCCGAATCTTTGAGTTCTGCGCAGCCTGCTGCTTCTCTTCTAGTGCCCAGAGAACATGCGAGGACTTCGATCGAATATCGCTTTGGTCGCTTCCTAAGGTAAACAGACACAGTCCTAGTAATTTCCAGAATGGTGAAGGATAATCAATATGCTCCAACAGTACCTCTGTAATTACGGTGAAATAGCTTTCAAGTACCTTCGGCACCTCTGTGATGTAGCACCGTGCAATACAATGCTCCAAGAGATATGGGTGGTCCTGATTGTGAACAATTAAGTTCTTCAGAGCTCGTCTCCCGATAACATTAACTCGATCACTCCCGGACGTAAAAATCGAGTCGATCCAGTTAAGCATTCGCCTCATATCGAAATGAAGAGTAGCACCACTTTCAGTAGTGACACTGACTGGTCCAGCACAAAGAGCTGCCATAGCACTCAGAGCTGCCGTCTTTAGGTTTCTTTTCTCTATCTCCATAGCGGCACTGGTGCCTCGTTGTTCGATCAGTGATTGTCGTCGCATCGTGTCCTCCCGTTGACGAATCTGCTCCTGGTTTGGCGAGAATCCACACCAGTCTTCCATTAGAGTAAATGAAGACTTCCGCGACTCGAACGTCATCCAACGTGACGGGTCTTTCGTACGTTTGATACCTTCAAAAAGGCCTTCGACTAAACCACAGTAATGTTGTCTCAGTTTGTGGAACTCCCAGTCCATCTGAACCTCGCCATCCATGAGGAATAGCTTGAGATCTTTTGTGTATGTACAAAGATTATTAAGAACCCAATCGTCTTGGTAAATTTCTGGTTCTTTTAGAAAATGGCAAGTCAATTTGTACACATAGGTGAGCTCCGTCCGTAGTAAATCCATTTTCCGATTTCTACGTGGGCCACTATTAGTTCGCTGATGTATTCGGGCGCGAGCTTCGTCGTTACATCGAGATACATGTCCTTGCAATTCCTCGAGTAAGGTTCGATATATGTTGATATTGATCGAGCCCATAGCAAGTACGACGGCCTCCCGGACAGAGGCGGAAGAGGCTAAAAGCAAGGGTATCAAGAACTTGAAGAGGGTCCTTGCCGACACAATCTTGTCGGCGGACTTGGACCCTTTTCGGGAATGTTGATTTCCCTGTGACGAACCATTTATTGTGGTACCAGAGTCGGTCAACGTCGTACAGGCAAAAGCCAAGTACAATTTCCACTGTTCAATGAGCACATCAGGCTGCGTTGTTGGCGTCCGTCCCGTGTATCGAGCACTACCCGGGTCAGAACCGTAATACAGACCTCGAGTTGGTTCCGACAAGACTACGATGCCCTTGTACATTTGTAAGATCCGATTGCATACCAAATCTCGACCGATAGTCACGGTAAAAGGGCATCGATCATAGGCAATCCGTATGAAATTGGGAAAGATCTTAAACCACAGAGTTGTGTCGTACGAAACGTCGCTGGTGCAAAGCTCAATTAAAGCACCTTTGTTGTTGCTGTTTTGCATGCCTCTCTGCAGTCGACTCCGTTCCGCTACAGATAGATGTTCGTCTTTGAAATTCATAACTTGGACTGAATCATTTTCTAGGATATCAATGAGGCGAACGGTATCCTTCTCTTGCGCGCTATCCTTGCCCAATGCAGTGTCAAATTCGACGATTAATCGGAGGACCGTAATCGCGAAGTGTCGCACCCTTCTCGACTGAGAGCACAGGAAGAATAGACCACGAGCCTCGACAAGTTCGACTTCTGCCCAGATACTGGACAGGTCTAGTTTCATGGCCCTTTTATCGGCACCATTGAGGTCCGCAGGATCAGACGCAGCATCTTTAGTTTTCCGCCTTATTTCATCTCTCCATATTTGCAACAGCTCAACGTAAAGTCGTAGGGTGCTTTCAATATGGCCAGGCCCTAGCATCCCCCCATCAGACATTGTAGAGTAACGGTCGTCGAAGTTGAAGATGAATCGAGCAAAGCCAACCGTAACTTGGTGTGCATATGATTGTCGAGCAATAGATTTGAGAGACTGAGCAGAAGATTCTGCGATGTTAGATTGGACATGTGCGGTACCTGTGCAGAGAAGGTTGATAAGGGAGTTGAATGGAATGTCAGCAGAGAGGCAGCGGGGAAGTGCCTGCACAGCAACGTGGAGGAGCTCGTAAAAAGCTTGCTTCTGGTCGGCGGGACTTGGATGATCATCGCGTCTTGAGAAGTTAAACGTCTCAGTAATGGGCGTCTTCGGTCCTCCAACTGGGCTGCTGAACTTCTCATCTAGCGCAGCTTGGCCACCAAACGTGTTATCGCAGATGATTGTAATTTTACCAAGTATCTCCGAGAATTCTTTATAATATTTTCTTGTCCCATCACTCAAGGCATTTATGTTTACGGGCCGTGACAAAGACTCGTCACGATCGGGTAGCAAAGGGCTTGCGGGGGTTACACTAGAAGCTGAAGTTGACGCTGGCGAGCTAGGCGGAATACGATCTTGCGTGGATTGAAGCGGATAATGTTGCGGGAATGGAGGTCGTCCAAGTTCACCCTTTTCTAAATCTGACATGATTGCGAGAAACGACCTGATCCCAACAACCATCCTATCAGGCTCGAGTTGTTCGACCTTGAGTTCTTTGTTCATGTTGAAAAGCTCGGCATTCATTAAAGGGAAGATGATGTTTTTGCAGCAATATTCTGGATATTTAAAGCCAATGATTCTAATAATCTGTATCAAGGGTCCGGTGGAAGCCGTATCCGCGGCCGAAAACGTCCGCTTAGAGGTAGGCAACACGAGTTGCATTACCTCGTCCAGTTTTCGTGTCGCCGTGGCCACGCTTTCATTAGTTCGATATAGATAAGCCCAGATTAACCTGGAAATGACCTGCAGGCACAGAGGACGCACAGAGCGATCTTTGAGTCTCGGTTGAACAGTTCTAACTAACTGGAGCCATTGGTTACTGAGATTCTCCGGGGACGACACGCAAAGCATTGTTGCTGTCAAGGGGAACGCAGCCAACCAATGGCGTGGCTTCACAAACATCGATGCTAGACGAGGGCTAATATTGCTGAGCACTTCTGACCATTTAAGGTAAGAGAAGTGCTTGTTGGTACCTTTGGCCGCGATGGGGAGAAGAAGCGTGTCTAATATCTGACAAAATGCCGACTTAACCTTCTGGCCGTGGGATCGGGCGAATAGTTTACCTAAAGACACCAAGAAGTCGCAGGCTTGATCCCAGCTTTCGTCGGTGTCGATTTTGATGTGCAGGTGCTTCATTCCCCCAAGCACCAATTCCACTTGGCCCTCGGGATCCCTGTTCTGGGATGTCGGACTTCTAACAGTAAGGTCCGCAAGAGAACGTTCAAGATCGGTAATAAATCGATCCGTAACGCTGGAAAAGTTGATCACGCTCATGGCACCAAGCAGCTGGGCAAAAAGATTCCAATTAGCCAGTTTGAGGGGCGATACATATAACTGTTCTATGTCGGCAATCTTGAGTTGGCCAAATATGATAGCCTCGAGCTTGTCTTCCATCTCAGGTGTGATAGAGCTAAGGCTGCTTTGGCTGATGACTTCCAAGAGAACCCGACAAAGAATATAAATCGAGACGATAGAGCGACGCTCAGCATGAGCCGCCGCGTTCTGCTTCTCTGCCAAGGCATGGGGTACGCTAGAGGCCGTATCTCCCGAGTTTCCGGTGAGGACCTGTAAAGGCTCGGTATTTCGCCTGACGAGGGCTGCCGCAGGGAGGTTGGACTTCATCTGCTGTAGCAGATTCCGCGCCTCATTAGCTGCCTCGCTTTTATGCTTCCGCCAAAGCATTATGGAATCTATTAGTGGCCTCGGTTTTTGGCTTGCAATATGTCCGAGAGCCACAATGAAGCGGTCAAAAGCCGGATCGGCTCCAGGGCCGCATATTTGTTCAATCGGCGGCTCGGGATCAAAAGGCACGGTAATGCACTCCCCAAGCTTGTCTTCAGC
Source organism: Hypoxylon sp. EC38 (assembly GCA_002120335.1). NCBI lineage: Eukaryota > Fungi > Ascomycota > Sordariomycetes > Xylariales > Hypoxylaceae > Hypoxylon > Hypoxylon sp. EC38. Next base: position 308,797 of record KZ111245.1, read on the forward strand.
CATAGCAATGAACTTTGTATATATCAGCATACGTCGTACTGGCATCAAGACCGACAGTTACTAACCGATGTAAATAATACATGCATAGCATATTCGCCCACCGTCTTCGGCTCATCCCTATGGTGCCTCGACGAATGCGAATGATGGTGTGTATGATCGCGGCGGGTTTTACTATGCATACGCTCAACCTTCCCCCGGGTGATAGTGCCACTACTGCTACTATCTTGGGCAGACTGGACCTTTTCCATGGGATGAACAGACGAGGTGGCCGTCGTGCCTGACAAAGCGGTGGGCGGTCGAGAGGCCATCGAACTCGATGCCAATTCTGTATCCAAACGGTTCATTGTGGGTACGTCTGGGCGTTCCGGTAGATATCCAGCGCCTGCCGCTGCAATCATCTGCGGACTAAGAGGACTCGAAGACGAACTTGCGAGGCTCCCATTCCTTGAATGTTGGATGCCATGAACAATAGAAGTCTGACGATGATGTCCGTATGCCGCAGCCTTCGGATCAATAAGACGCTCAAATATGCCACCCGGACTTGGACGTGACGCGGCCGTGCGTATACCAGGGGACGTTATCGAGGATGAAGGGGATTGGGGAGATTCAGGAATGCCGGCCAGCGCACCAGACTGTAGCTTCTCGAGGGAGGACTCGCGCGAGTGCGCAATAGCGCGAGAGGTAGAAGAATCGTGAGTTATAGTAGGTCTGAGAGTATTATCCCACCCGCCATTATCGCCGTTGTCATCGCCGTCACCGTCGTAAGAGTTGAGTCGTGGGGGGGTTGGTCGTGGGGAGAACTTCAGAGGATCGTGGAAATAGTCTGGCAGCGTCTGGGACGGAGCTAAGTGGTGCGACAACGTTGTCAGTAAAGATGAGGCACAGAGACCATCAGGGCGCAGGGGAACGTTGAAATGCTCGAACCCCCTCCTCTTGTGAAACTGTGAAACAAAACCCAAAAGTGGGAACGTTTATCAAGCGTCAAGCGTCAACGGGGTTATTATACATTTCTAGGCAGCATTCCATATTATATCGCACCTTTGCGCGACATGTTCCCACAGGGAGGAGGAAGAGGTGCGGAGCCACTCACCCATCGTTGAGCCTCGATGCCCATGATACGTCGGTACGGTAAGATACGGCAAGCTTCACAGACCCTAATAATGGTGGTCTGGTCGACGTAGAAGCCTGATGATAATGATGAGTAAATAAAGAAGAAATTAATGAGAGTTACGACGGTAATATTTTGGAGAATACGATTATTCCCCGTCTTTTTTTGCTTCTTCTTCTCCTCCAGTCTTCCCCTCCAGGTCCCCTATTTCTTACTTGGTACTAGTACCCGGAGGCGGTTATGATGGCCTAAATTGTGATGTAGAATATCTCATGCCGGTACCTACGGTAGGTAGGTCACTGCATAACGCGAATGGGCATCTATGAAATCGATGCAATCTGATCCAACAATGCCTAACGGCTTGTCAACTACCCGTTCCACTGGCTGACTCGCTCAGTCTCGTGGAGCTAGCATAGCCAGACAATGTCTGAAGTCTTTTCCTACTTCTATCTACCGTCGTTCTATCGCCAATTAGCTCCTAATACTGTATGTACTGTATCCCTTTCCCTGGAGTCCCACCGCCAAACTTGGGTCAATCAAAGTCTTTTTTAGCTTGTTCCTCTATGCAGGACAAGGGTCCTTCTGCAAGGGCCATGACCCATTATGATCCACTAGTGGAAGACTGGCTGGCTGGTTCAGGAACTCCTTGTACAATATAATCCATAAAATTTTCACATACTGTGCCATCATCCCACGTGGCGTACGGGGCAATTGTGTATAATATTCAGCCTTTTTGTACGTTGAGATAATCCCTGAACATTTACCCAAGCACCAAGGCGTGTTATGCTGAGTATGTATCCTCTGCATAATGATACCCGAGCAGGTTTAAGGCACATCCAGCTCTGTTATGCAGTACATTCCTGTAGCTACGTAATTCTTCTTTTGCTGGTCACATAAACAGTTATAGCAGATATTTGGCTTTCTCTACCACCATTTGCAAATCCAGCTGCGACAGGCGTATCAATCATCTAAATAGCATAACTACAATGCGCACATGGGCGAAGCTGTTCACCTGGATAATGTGTATTGGGGGCAGAGGATATCCGTATCACCACCGAAGAGAAAGTCATTGTAAGGAGTTCAACAGAAATTCAACAATCGCGGCCGATGGGTTGCATGACGGTATAAAGGAAACAATGACATTGTAATTACATAATATTCAAGGGGTAAAGTGAATTGTGCCTGATGGGAAAAAGTGAAATTGATACTAATGGTTAGGGGTAGGAGATAAAAACAACAACCCGATTCCCATTAATCGGGATCAATTACATGTCATTGGTCCCAACTTCTTAGAAATCTCGGAGAACCCGGATATGTCGACCGGGTCACTGGACCGGATATCACGCAATCACGGAGGCCATACGGCCACAACATTTTTGTCGGTGTAATAAAGGACGTAATACGGAATGCCCAATCCCAAGATGTGTTAGCTTTCTCAGTTCCATAGTCTCATGGTTGAATCTCCATCTCCTACACTCGCCGGAGGCTTATTCCTCTCAGCAGCGGTAAGGAATAAGCATAGCATCCACACGGCTGAGTAACTGATCCTACCGACGAATACGATCCATGCAAGCAAACAAGCTAGGGCTTACAAGTGAAACCAAGCCAGTAGCTACTATATTTATGAACATCGAACGATAGAAAGTTACCATATATGCAGTGGACATTGAAGGGTTCCTAAATAGATCGAGAAGTTGAAATAAATTGACGGTGAAAGAATTACAAGTGGGCGAGCTAGGCGTTTCAATCACTCGCCGCCCAGAGTACCTAGTCCTAACTGCCTAGATGATTCAGTCAAAGATATAGATGCCGAACACGAATGCATTCATCGGCTTGGAGACTAGCCGATGAAAGGTGCTGGGTTATGCATAGAGAAGATCGCAGAAGACCAGAACACATTGTTTTTGCTGCAAGTAATGAATTGCCGAGCTTGGGAATTGGGTGGCACATGCAGTATCCGATTGGACGTTCCGATAGTGATGACATTGGGTGAGTCGGGAACCGGTGCATCTCCAGCTGATTTGGCGTCGGACTCTCGGGCGGTTGTTTGTTGCAGTGATCGAAGACCTTAGCAAACCCGATGCGGCGATATAACACGGCAATGGAGAACATGTACATGTAGCTCGTGACAGCGAAAAAAAGAAAAAAAAGCGACTGGTACCCTATACCTTGTATATGTAAGGTATGGATACATGTATAATAAAGAGGCAAACACAGCCACAGGTGAAAGCGATTAAATTTGAACCTCATGGCTCAAGGATTGTAGGTACTTTCTACTACATATAATTGAAGGAATCAATTCTAGATTGATTGATGGGAGATGATGTTTTGTGCTAATTTCGGGGTCTCCATCAAAGTAACACACAGCACCTGCACTAAGAAACAGTACTTGCTTAGGTACGCAATCCCCTCGAGTAATTGCTAGCTTAACTTTGAGTACCTGGAGCTTCTGGTCAAGGTAGCTGCGCTTACGCTTATCTCTAAAAGGGAATCCCATTGATACTTGTCTACTTGTACCCACCAACGTCGCCAATTTTCCTCCGATTCTTCGCAAACCCACCACTTGCACCTTGCACCTACAACTGGCAAGTCCACGCCACGCACACATTTCACCCCAAAGTCAGGGCTCTGTTCCCTCTTTTCTTCTTACCGTAATCATATGATCCCACCGTTGTCCCATTTCGTCCACTGCGATTACCGGGGGGAATTTCCTTCCCATTATTTATTCTTGGAGTTGCGGCTACGTTGTACGTAGATCTCGCGTGGCTTTTTCTTCCAGCTGAGAAATTTATGAGGAGTTCCCCAATCTTACCGTTCCTTTCCTCAGCCGACTGCGCACCCAAGACACGTTGCAGCGTTGCAGCGCCTTTCCTTCAGAACTCTCGCTCGATATCGTAGTTGCTTTCGTACGACACGGAACGACCTAACGTTATAGGAACTTCCTCGCGGTCATATGTCATATTGTTTCCCTTTCTCTTCCGTTCTTATATTAGAATCCCGGAAACTGGCGTGGTCGTAATCGGGCAGTCAAGATGGCTCAACTCGACACCTTGGACATCATTGTCCTCGCGGCCATCCTCGTGGGTACAGCCGCTTACTTTACCAAGGGCAAATACTGGGGAGTTACCAAAGATCCATATGCGAATGCATTCGCCAACGCAAATGGACACAAGGCAGGAAAGACGAGGAATATCCTCGAGAAGATGGAGGAAAGTGGCAAAAACTGCGTCATCTTCTACGGTTCTCAAACCGGTACTGCCGAGGACTATGCCTCGAGGTTGGCAAAGGAGGGTAAGAGCCGATTCGGTTTAGAAACCATGGTAGCCGATCTCGAAGACTACGACTACGATAACCTCGACTCGATCCCCTCCGACAAGGTTGTTATGTTCGTTCTAGCTACCTACGGTGAAGGCGAGCCGACCGACAACGCCGTTGACTTCTACGAGTTCATAACTAGTGATGACGTGGCTTTTTCCCAAAGCGCAGATCCTCCCCTTGGCAACCTCAACTACGTCGCTTTTGGTCTGGGAAACAACACCTACGAGCATTACAACTCTATGGTCCGCAACGTGAACAAGGCTTTGGAGAAACTAGGCGCTCACAGAATTGGTGAGGCTGGAGAAGGCGACGACGGTGCCGGTACTATGGAAGAAGACTTCTTGGCCTGGAAGGATCCCATGTGGGCTGCGCTGGCAGAGAAGATGGGACTTGAAGAGCGGGAAGCTGTCTATGAACCCATCTTTGGAATTGTCGAGAGGGAAGGTCTCACCAAAGATTCTCCCGAGGTGTATCTCGGCGAACCCAACAAGATGCACCTCGAAGGAACTGCCAAAGGTCCCTTCAATGCCCACAACCCGTACATCGCGCCTATTGTTGAATCCAAGGAGTTGTTCAATGTCAAAGACCGGAACTGCCTTCACTTGGAGGTTGATGTTAGCGGCTCTAACCTGTCATATCAAACTGGTGACCACATTGCGATTTGGCCAACGAACGCTGGGCAAGAGGTTGATCTATTCCTTGGCATCCTAGGACTTGAGGATAAGAGGGATACTGTCATTAGTGTTAAAGCGCTTGAACCCACAGCCAAAGTGCCATTCCCTACGCCCACAACCTATGACGCTATTGTTCGATACCACCTCGAAATTTGTGCCCCTGTCTCTCGTCAGTTCTTGGGAACACTGGCTGCATTTGCACCTGATGAGTCTATCAAGGCAGAGATGGCTAAGCTCGGTAGTGACAAGGATTACTTCCAGGACAAGATCAGCAAGAATCATTACAACATTGCCAGAACTTTGAGCGTCGTTAGTGAAGGGAAAAAGTGGACAAATGTGCCCTTCTCAGCATTCATTGAAGGCCTCACAAAACTTCAACCTCGATACTACTCGATTTCGTCGTCCTCGCTAGTCCAACCTAAGAAGATTTCCGTCACTGCTGTTGTTGAGAATCAGTTGATACCCGGTCGTGCTGATCCTTTCAAAGGTGTGGCCACCAACTACCTCCTTGCTCTCAAGCAGAAGCAGAATGGCGACCCTAATCCCGAACCATTCGGACTCACCTACGAGATCCATGGCCCAAGGAACAAGTACGACGGCATCCACGTGCCTGTGCACGTTCGCCACTCGAATTTCAAGCTGCCTTCCGACCCGTCTAAGCCCATTATCCTTATTGGTCCTGGTACTGGTGTTGCGCCGTTCCGCGGATTTGTCCAGGAACGCGCCAAACAAGCCGAATCTGGGGAAAATGTTGGACGTACGCTACTCTTCTTCGGTTGCCGGAAACAAAACGAGGACTTCATGTATGAGTCAGAATGGGAGGTATGTATAGCGACGATACCAATTCAGACCATGGCTAACGATCCATTAGGAATACAAGAAAGCACTAGGTGACAAGTTCGAGCTGATTACTGCATTCTCACGAGAAGGGCCCAAGAAAGTGTACGTGCAACACCGACTCAAGGAGAGGGCTCAGGAAGTCAACGAACTGCTTGAAAAGAAGGCATACCTTTACGTGTGTGGTGATGCAGCAAACATGGCGCGAGAAGTCAATACCGTGTTGGCCCAGATTATTGCAGAGCAGCGTGGTATTTCTGAGTCGAAAGCAGAGGAGATCGTCAAGAACATGAGAGCGGCAAACCAATACCAGGTAAGATATAATTTTATTTCCCTACGCCAATCTACAAATTGCCCTTTTCCAGCTATCAATCCCCTATTTCTTCTACCCGTGCTTAGCACTTTGGGATCAGTGGTGCTAACAAATATTACAGGAGGACGTTTGGTCATAAGGGCCATCAAAAAGCGATGTGCTTTTTAATGCATGGCAGGGTAAGCGTGGCAGATAGATTTGCATAGAAGTAATTCGCTGCTGGCCTTGCTTGGAGTCACGGAGGTGTGGGCTTTCTTGGGCGCAACTTATATGATGCTGCAATACTGGTTGGGGTATTAATACGCATTTCAACACAGACTTCTGCGTGTTCTTTGCGTACCTATATATCTTGATAGTCTTGTAATGGTTTCAGTTATAGATTGATTATAAAACACTTTAATAACTACCTCGGAAGTATTTGATTAGACTGCGTTGTGATATGTCGGAATTTTTGTTTCCCTCATTAATCTGAAGACAAGTGTAAGAGGCTACAGAGTGATGAACCATACATAGCCTCTAACGCCGAAGTACCAGGATTCTATTGAATTTTCATGTTAGCTTCTCAAGTTAAGCTAAAATCTACCTAGGTACAGAGCAAGAAAAAGCGTCCTCGCAGACAGTAGAACTAGATTGTGGAAGTAGATCTTTGTATATATAGGAGTTACACAACATTGAACGAGGTCTAAATTTATGATTATATAAATGGTGGCTTGAGGGCATATACGAGGGAAGATAGAAGACATGGGCTAGACTACTACCTAGGTAGGTAACATTAGTCCCAATATCCACTACCTTGTAGGCGAGCGTTATCAGTCAACTATATTCCTCCTTTCCAGGCCTAAGGTATACTCCGAGATATCAGATGTAAAAATGAAGGAGTAAGTATAGGATGGTTGGTTATAAATAACGCGAATTAGAGGGTATCACTCTCTATTTCCATATAAAAATATAAATTCATAGTCAGTCGGATACGAAACAGACCCTCAATACCAGTTTACACTGTCTAGTTGAGCCATCGCATTCTCCTCGTTGTAATATTTTCTTTCGTATAAATCTATAATCAGCCTAAACTATAATGATTGTTGACATTAGTTTAACCTACTTGGTGCTACTTGACCCAATACAAATTAACATTAACTCATCAATTCTTTCAATGATTATGATACCTTCGCACTTGGTTTTAGTAGGCAGAAACCATCAATAATTATATCCTCAACTATAAAGTCCTAACTTCAAGTAGCATCTTAGAGCATGAAATCAGAAGAACACTATGTTTCTTGCCGTATGTAGAGTAGATCAAAACATGATTACATAGCTTCTCATCTAGCATGTCTTTGGCCGTGTATTCTAAAAGTGCTCAAATCATTTTACTCTATATCCAGCTTCCCCAGCTTCCCTGTGACGTTCTAGTCATTCCGGTGCTCCTAGAGCTTCGATTAAGACTCTTTCGAGTATTAATTGACCGAAATAGTCGATATATTCTGAAAGACGAACTTCGTCTATTAACCACGCATTAATGCGAGGGCAAGACAGTGGATAATTAGGTAGATATATGTATTACATAGGCTCATTGAAACCGGTTTCATTACTATAATCCGCTAGAAGTTATCTAGGTAACTGGAGGTATACGTATATAGCCACTGAACCCCTATTCTTATATCTGATTAGAAACACACTTGACGACCATGTCTGCTATTGTAGGAACAAGAAAGATGGTTTTGATACTTACGGTCTGTATCTCTTTGCCTCTCTTGCTAGACTCAAGTATGCACGATATATATAAATACACATCTACATTTGCAATTCTCTGGTGTACATCGACATATTAGTTGGGAAAGCTTTGAGCTTCTATGGACTGCATACATACCTATGTAGAATAGGAGAGATACACAGTTCGCCTGAGATAGGAGGTTGCGATTAATCGAAGTCATACTGTGTGACTCATCAAGATAGCATTGCAAGTCGATAGTAGGACAGTCGTGATATTTACTTCGCTGCAAAATAGCCATATAATCTTAGCATTGCTCATTGGTGCTGCTGATTCGTCCCTACTGATCTAATATCTAGAAATGTCAACTTTACTACCCAATCAAATAATTAATATGACATCAAAGAGGACTGTGCATTAGAAAAAGGTTAGGCAAATGCGTCAGTCCAGCGCCTTCCCATGTTAAAGGCATCGACGTCACCCAGCAACGCAGCTGGCTTTGGCCATCCTGTTAGTATTGAGAATTGCCATCTGGATATGTTGATACTTAAATACGAGGATGAATATTAATAACGATATCTAATTGGCTGCTGAGATCGTAGATATTCGTATGTACTTACACTATTCACTACCTATAATATGAAGGATACCTATAATGCTTGGTAGGTGCGTGATGTACTTAGGTAATCGCCGACAACCTATGATATATATTTGGGTACATATACTCCTGAATGCTTTCAGGTGTACGTACCCCTAATCATATTAACTGTGTGTGCATTTCCAGCAGTCTTTTCTCTTTCCCGAATGGGAAAAGGTGAGGGCTGATTAGAAGCGGCCAAACGAGACTTCTCATTCACATAAATCGGGAGCTTCTTTCTTCACCCCATCGTCATCTTCACAACTTCCTCCACAATTTCCCCCACAACTTCGCCCATTCTTGAAGAACAAACTTAAACATCTACACCTTCTTCACCGGCGGTAGGCTTTAGACATCCCCGTCTTCTCAATTAGAGCCTGCCCCCCCTCGTGACTTCTTCAACCAGCTGGTTGCGCTTCCTTCACATGACAATTCTGGATAACCAACAGGTAAGTTCGACTATCCTTTTAATGGCAATTGAATCTCTCTGCCCACGATATCTTTTCTTCGTCTCATTCCGTCTCTCCCTCTCTTTTCCCATCCTCCCTTTCATTTGATCCCCCAACATAGCATCAACTCATCCAGCACCCCCATCACCACGATCTCTTCGTTTTCCATCTTGCTCTCTAGCTACTCTATTTTACTCGCACCCGCTCGCTTCATCACGATTGTCTTGGTACCAACAGCATTGGCATTACCAGCCAGAATCTCCAAGGTTGGTTCCAGTCCTACTTTCACTGTCCCCGCCAGACGCCTTTGGCGCGACAGGACGCGACGCGATCCCGCAACTCCTTTAAGGGACACACGACCACTACCATACACACACTTTTTAAACATTTGACAAGAATACTCGCAAGTGGGATTGCGCACTGATTTCTCAGTCGTCGCCGGAATCTTCGCAACTGAAAAGGCGATACCCCTGATCTAATATATACACCCCAACACGGACCCTTCTCTTCACACATATACAATTCACCTTTCACTTCTGCCAATCCGATACAAGCCTGCTGCTGAAGCAGTCTACTTTCTCCAACCTAGTATTCCTACATTGCTCCAGTTCTGTTCCCCTTTTCTCTATCCAACTAACTAACATCACAAACTACAAGCCTCTTTGTATTCATGTTCGGCCTTTTCTCGCTTGGGGCTGACTATCTTTATAGGTTCCTTACTGTTTCTACCATCCGACTTGATCAAGGCAACATTTGTTCAACTCTTGTACAAGGTATGTACCCCCCTTATTCAAGTACCTCATCGCAACATCCGGTCGCCATGTGTGAATTCATGTACCCCCGGCTTAACGGCTACACGATTATCGAGCATATTCGCACAATTCTCTACATCCTTGTACCACTTTCAGGCCTGTCACCTCTATCATTCACACCAACCTGTTGAGCTCCTTCCCAGAAATGTTTATTCTATCATGTTAGACTCTTTTCGTTTTATATCATGCATTTGTCAACGTTTCTTATAATTTGCTTCACTTTCCTCCGATTCACATTCGTATTGCTCTCCATTGATATTGCATAAGACCTTCTAACAACGTCTACTAACAACGCCTACTTGCGCAGAAGTCTATTGGGTAACTCGATACTCAGCATTATGGCCACCGAGACCGTTGCAGCTACTCGTAACATCATGAACCCTACGGAGGGAACCCCTGCTACTCAGGCGACCACCCAAGTCCCTGGCGTCCACGATGGTTTGGTCCATGACGGAGCCAACAGCAATGGCGTCCAGAGTCACGCACTCATGGAAGCAAACATGAACGCCATGGTGAGCCAATTTGGAGGTCTTGGAATCAATGGTGTCCCCCACATCCCCGGGATGATTACCCCAGACGGCCGTTTTATTCAGGTTGCTACCAGTTATTCGGCTCCCGCTATCCCGGCTCCTGGCATGTCGGCCCATGGCATTCCAACCCTCGGTTACCCGCCCGGTCAACCCGATTCTTATCCGGTCCCGTATGGTACCCACTACTTGCCTCCCGGAGGTTATAACCCTCCTCTTTATGCCATTCCCTACACTCCGGCTCGTGCTGGAGTTGCGCACGAGCGTACTGATACCAGCACTCGAGATCTCCCGGGTTTGGAAATTCGACGCTCATCGTACTCCACCAATGAGTCAACTCCAGCCACCCCCTTCCTCGGAAGCATGGCCTCTCGAGACCAGGGACCTCGTGTCACTGTCTTCGATCGCTCGACCTACAACACCCCCTCACCTCAGCAGGTCGAAGCTCCCGAAGCTTTGCAGGAACCCAAGTCGCCTCTCCTTGATCGGGAGCCGAAGATCCCTTTTGCCATCCCAGCCGTCTTTACTCCCCAGGAGAACATGAAGACTCTTGAGCAGAGCCTTGTCAACACCATTCCAGGCAACCGCAATGTCTATATCCGCGGCTTCCATCCGACTACGGATGATGCTCTCTTGCTGAAGTACGCACAGCGCTTCGGCACTGTTGAGACATCCAAGGCTATCATTGACTCAAGCACTGGGGCTTGCAAAGGGTGAGTAAACCAGCCTACCCTCTCCCTTGTTCGAGATATTGGTTGACGAATTTCTAGCTTCGGCTTTGCCAAATTCCGTACCATTCGAGAATCCGAGAATTGTATTCGTGGATTCTATCGAAGAGGATACGAAGTCGGCTTCGCTCGTGTAAGTGCCCATGTATTTTGTTCTGCTATGCCACTAACAAACTTGAAAAGGAATCTTTCAACTCACGCCTTCGATCTGAGGCAGATCCGAACACTACGAATCTGTATCTATCGAACCTGCCAAAGGATTTTCGAGAGCTCGTATGTTACCCATCGATTGACCTGTCGTTTATACTGTCTAACAATCACAGGAAATCGGCACCTTATTCGCTGAATATCTCGTCTTGTCCAGCAAGGTACTGGAGGATCAAGTCACACATGTCAGCCGAGGAGTTGGTTTCGCTCGGTAAGATTGATTTGGAAATGTTACATGCTTCTACGAATTCTAAAACTGCTTTAGATTTGAGAGCCGCGAGGTCTGTGACCAGATCATCAAAGAGTTCCAGGGCATGCGTCTTGGTCCCGAAGGTCAGCAGTTGCAGATTCGCTATGCGGACTCGGAAGCTCAGAAAGAGCTCAAGCGAATCACGGCTAAGCGCCGTCAGTTCCGTACAAATGAGTACAATGTCAGTGCTTATGGAACGACACTTGTTGGAATGGGCCCTGCCCACGGATACCCGTATCGCCACAACGGCGGCATCCGCAGGTATGTTTTGATTTCTCAGAGGCGATCATTAGCCGTCCCGCTGACTTGTATTCCTCTAGTTGCCCTTCCCAGCGCGCTTTGCCCGCAACTAGCCAGCGAGTCCTACCCGGCCTAGGTGGATCTGGCAGCTCTAGCAGCCGTGGACCACGGTATGGAGATGCCACATCGGCCTACTGGGGTGCTGAAAGACTAATGCAGATCTAGAGCCGGTGACGGCGTCGAGATCCGCGTTGACTCTCCTTTAGTTGCGCACGGCAGTAACGAATCGTCTCCTGCAAAACAAGAGAAGGAGTAGTTTGGTCTTTTCAGCATCGTTGCCTGGCTTGCAGTGTCAGTACCCCCAACGGTTTTTGACAATTGGTACATATTTTTCTGTCATGACATCGTCGCCGACATGAAATTATTCTTGACCTGCCATGGCTACTAACATGACGTCGTCGCTGATATGGACGGTCTGTTTTGGGGAGGTGGAGTTTTTAATGGGTTTCACAACTGTCCTTTCTCTTCTAACTTCTAGAGTTGAGTCTGTATGTCACTAGTTATCATCATGACGCTAATTGGTGGATGGTACAAGGAAAAGTGTGGTGGCAGGTTGGTCCTTCTCTTTTTACTCATACGTCTTTTAATCTTTCGGTACGGTTCTTCTACACCACAGAGGCAGAGGTTTGGTGGCCATAAACAGTTAGATTGGCATTAATACCGAGATCTGCGGATCTAGCCTATTCTTCAGAGTATGAATTTTGTGATTGTCGTAGGATTAATCATCCACCTTGGAGCTATGGTATATAGCTGTAGTGGACATGGTTATTGATTGACTTGAACGTCACTAACCGCGATGTTATGAAAAGGGTATCAATTGATTTATCTGCCATAACACTTCATCTGGTCATGTCTCATTGCTAATTGATAGGCTCTTCATATCTATCCTTGGGGTATCAGCTTCTTGATCACTTCTGCTAGTGTTTGGATCGTCTGTACCCATGTCCCCTTCTCCGTCGTCCTGATCGTCATCGTCCTCATCTCCATCCGTGGGCGCTGCATCATACCCCTCTTCCGAACTCGCCTGTTCTCCTCTTGCAGCCTGCTGCTCTCTGATAGCGGCTTCCAAGTCCTTGAGAGCCTTCTTTGAAAATCCAGAAGCCTCGACTGCGGCGTCGAGCCTCTTGAATCCATTTTTCCCTACTGTCTTCTTAGCGTCCTTGAAGAACGGCCCTGGTTGCGTACTGACGAAGTGGAAACGCCGCTCAAACAAGCGCTTGACGCAGTTGACATCGCGATCAAAGTACATCTCAGCGTTCTGATGGTCCATAGATACCATTTGGGGGAAGTCGATCAGGATAGGTGTCACGGTGACTTTCTCCTTTTCTTCTGCCGTTCTCTCAACTTCTTTTCCCTTAGTAGAGGGTTCTGAATTCTCCCTTTCTTCTTTAATTAGGATGTTAAACTCGTTGAAATCCCCATGGATTAGGCCGTGCTGAGCTAGCCGCAATATTAAAGAAATCAGTTCCGCATATAGCGCGGCAGGGTTGGGAACTTCGGAGATCTGGCGGAGGGGAAAGGCGTCTACGAATTGCATGAGGACTGTGTGGCGGTTCTGCGCTATGGGCTCCGGCACAGGGAACCCCTCGTCCCGTAGCGCTTGCATGAAGGCAAACTCCTTCTCGGCGGCCAGCCGCGATAGGTACATCCAGCTGCCGCCCTGGCGCTTCCGTAGGTAATCGCGGTTGGCCTTAACGGTGCGGAAGGAGATGCGACCGAGGCGGTGGATCTTGAGCACACGCTGGGTGCCCTGATCGTCGGCTACTACTAGGATATCGCTCTCCTTGCCGACGCCGATGCGGTTCCCTACACTGTACACTTGCTTGCGACTCGCGTACGTGTGCAGCGCTAGGTAGTCGACGCCCCCATATGTTAATCGGTACCCGTCGTACTTGGCCTCCTTGAGCCGTGCGATCAGCCCGACTTTGGCCAGCGCCGATATGGACTTGTGAACACGGCTCGCGCCGCCGCGTAGCTTGGCGATGGACTCGATAAGAGGCGTGGGGATGACTTCATGGTTCTTGCTCCCTATTTCGACCTGTAAAATGTCGATGAGTAGGTGGGTATTTGGAAGTGGGAATAGGAGTTTCGTACGGCTGTTAAAACTCGCCAGTCCTCTGCTGTGAGGTGGCGCATAGCCTTAGTATCGAGCTTCATGGTGGCTACTCCCTCGTCCTACGCGAGGTAGTTCAAGCGTAAGGATGACCTGTTGAGATTTAGAATTAAATTAATCGATGATCATACGAATTTGAAGAAAAATAAACAAGCAAATTCTTCAGATTCTTCTGTAGAGCCCCTAATCATGTAAAGTCCAATGTCCTATACGGTAGGCATGACCATATTCGCAATACCCCACCATATTCTATACAAAATCCAAGGGTCTATCTAATCTATGATAAGATAAAAGATCGAAGTACCCTGATGTACAACGATTTGCGCTGTTTTTTTTAAAAATCAAATTCGATTGGTTGATATCTTTTGAGATTTCTAGCATTTTCATTGGATATAAACTTATCGCCGCATCACAAATATGATTGGCCACATGGACATCAATAGAATGGAAGGCTGTATCATGGGATGAGCACTGACCACCCTGATTAGTAGTGCACTAAGCAATAGGCGGCAGAGCAGTCGCGTAATAGTGAGTGTTTCCGCCTTGCCTTGGGGAGCTTCGACCTGACCTGCAAGTAAGAAGCTTTCGCACCACGAAAGCTTGAACCACTTCCATTCCCATCAGACCCAGAACACACAAACACCTTACTTATTCTTCTGACGAAGACAACAACAACTATCATCATATTGGTATTTGAATAGTTTGACTACCACCGGAATTTTTCGTCCGAGAACGTCGCCTTACAGCTTATTTCGTAATTTGTATTAGCTGCTAGATTTGCCGCCCTCGACGTCGACCATGGCACCTAGCAGTAACCAGCCCACGTCGGCCGACAAGGGGAAGGGCAAAGCAGTTGACAAGAAGGCCGATGAGAACAAGAAAGGCAAAGATGGCCAACCTGAAGCTAATGGCAAGAAGGATGAGGACAAGATCGACTGTATGCTCTCTTCCCGTCTATTAGCTTTCTGTTCTGTTCTATGCTAACGACTATGCAGCTGCGGAGGAGCTGAGTGAAGAGGATCAACAGCTGAAGAATGAGCTTGACATGCTTGTCGAGCGATTAACGGTATGCCTTCAATATTATCCAACCTATTCTTCAAATATCTAATGCGGTTTGTAGGAATCCGATGCGTCCCTCTACAAGCCGGCTTTAGAAGCTATGAAGACTTCCATCAAAACCTCGACATCGTCAATGACAGCAGTACCGAAACCGCTAAAGTTCCTGAGACCGCATTATCCAACCATGACAAAACTCTACGACGAGTGGCCCGAGGGAGAGGATAAATCGTCGCTGGCGGACGTTTTGTCGGTCATAGGTATGACCTTCTCGGACGAGGACCGTCAAGACACCCTCAAGTACCGCTTATTATCCCCAACACAAGACATAGGGTCTTGGGGCCATGAATATGTGCGTCACTTGGCCTTGGAGATTGGCGAGGTCTATGCGAAACGGATCACGGCAGAGGAGCCTGTGAAGGATTTAATAGATCTTGCGTTGATTCTCGTACCATTATTCCTTAAGAGTAATGCCGAGGCTGACGCTGTTGACCTTATGAGCGAACTCGAGATTATCGAGGAACTTCCCAAATTCGTCGACGAGAACACTTACTCCCGTGTTTGCTTATATCTTGTTAGTATGGTCAACCTGTTGACCTACCCCGAGAACGAGCAATTCCTTCGAACGGCCTATACCATCTATATGACCTACAAAGAACTTACTCCAGCCATGAACATCGCCATCCGGCTTAATGATTTGGATCTTATTTCTAGTGTTTTCGATTCTACGACGGATCCGGCTTTAAAGAAGCAGATGGGTTTCTTGATTGGCCGCCAGAAGAGCTGGGTTAATGTCCACCGAAACAGTGACTGCTCTAAGAAAGATATTCAGGACATTGAGGATGCTGTTTCGAACGTCAAGCTAGCGGAGTACTTCAAGGTCTTAGGCAAGGAGTTGAACATCCTTGAGCCCAAGACCACTGAAGACATCTACAAGAGCCATTTGGAAAGCAGCCGAGTTGCTGGCATGACAAATCTGGATTCTGCGCGGCACAATCTTGCTGCGGCATTCGTCAACGCTTTCGTAAACGCTGGCTTTGGTAACGATAAGATGATGCTCGTAGACGAGGATAAGGAGTCCTGGGTGTGGAAGACGAAAGATGAGGGTATGGTCTCAACCGTCGCCTCACTTGGCACCCTCCTCATGTGGGACGTCGAGAACGGTCTTGATAAGATCGACAAATACACGTATTCCACGGAGCCCCTGATTGTAGCTGGTAGTATGCTTGCTATCGGCATAATGACCTCAGGCGTACGCATGGACAGCGACCCTAGCATTGCGCTGTTAGCGGATCCGGAGAAGCTTGAGCACAAAAATCCTCTTGTGCGGATAGCTGCCATTATGGGTCTCGGACTTTCTTACGCCGGTTCCCATAAGGAGGAGGTATTAGAACATCTATTACCCATTGTCACAAACCCCGAGAGCGATATGCAAACCGCTGCCATGGCTGCTCTGTCCTGCGGTATGACGTGCGTTGGCTCGGCTAACCCACTAGCCACGGAGGAAATAATGAGTGTCTTGATGGACGAGGATCGTGTCAATCAGTTTTCGGACAAGTGGGTTCGATTTTTGGCTCTGGGCCTTGGGCTTCTCTTCTTCGGCCGCCAGGAAGAGGTCGATGTCATCCTAGAGACGCTGAAAGCCGTATCTCACCCTATGAGTCGGCCAACTCAAATCCTCTGTGAGGTGTGTGCTTGGGCTGGCACTGGAGCCGTGTTGAAGATTCAAGAATTGTTGCACATCTGCAACGAGCACATCGACTCCGACTCGGAAGATAAGAAATGCGAGGAGTTGACACAGATGTATGCAGTTCTCGGAATTGCGTTGGTCGCAATGGGCGAAGACGTTGGGCAAGAGATGGTCTTGCGGCAGTTTGGCCATCTCATGCACTATGGCGAGGCCAACATTCGGCGAGTCGTGCCGCTGGCTATGGGTCTGGTCAGCCCTAGCAACCCGCAAATGAAGGTGTACGATACACTATCCCGGTATAGTCACGATAACGACAACGACGTCGCGATAAACGCAATCTTTGCTATGGGATTACTAGGTGCAGGCACGAACAACGCCAGATTAGCCCAGCTTCTTCGACAATTAGCGAGTTACTACCACCGTGATCAAGAATCTCTCTTCATGGTTCGTATCGCGCAGGGTCTCTTGCACATGGGCAAGGGCACCATGTCTCTCAACCCCTTCCACACAGACCGCCAGATTCTCTCCAGAGTGGCCACATCTGGTCTTCTCGCCATTCTTGTCGCCATGATTGACGCCAAGCAGTTCGTCACATCCAATTCCCATTACCTCCTATACTTCCTTATCACAGCCATGCATCCCCGTTTCCTCGTCACGCTAGATGAGGACCTCAACCCCTTGACGGTCAACGTCCGCGTCGGTCAAGCCGTCGATGTGGTTGGTCAGGCGGGTCGACCCAAGACAATCACCGGATGGCAAACGCAAAGCACGCCCGTGCTACTGGCGTACGGTGAGCGAGCAGAGCTGGAAGATGAGGAATACATCAGCCTCAGCAGCACATTGGAAGGTCTCGTGATCCTTCGCAAGGTAAGACATAATCCCATTCCTAATACTACTTCATCACTCAACTAACGGTTTTACTAGAACCCGGATTGGGAGGATGGAAAGTAAATAGTTGAGACTACTTGGGGTGTCGGATACACGGAGGTTGAGTTGGACTGCTAAGAATAGCATGGTTTCCAGTCAATAAAAACTTGTATTATTAAAGACAAATAATGCACCACCGAGCATCGCAAACTTAGAGCGCGATATCGATTTAGTCTCATGCATTAGTTAGATGGTGGAAACAATTGAGACTTTCTCGTCCCATTTTGATCTCATATTCCTCGTAATGAATGAACATTGATGTCCATGTTCTTCCTGACCTTGATTTTAAGTACCTATTCTTGCATAGTTTCCATCCATCACTTCCTAGACGGCCTAGCATTCTTCGCCTTCCGCCTCTCCTTAAGCACCCTCGCCTTACGAATATCATCCGCGCTCTTAATCTCCTTCCTACTACCAGCACCATCCTTGAACCGACCAACCCGCTTCTCCTTAGCCTCAGCCACGCGCTTCTTGCGCACGTGGTAGTCATCGCGGTACTTATCAGCCTCCTTAGGCGCCTTTTCTTGCTTATGTCTATACCTAACTCCGCCTCCCTCCACGCCAGTCGTATTGTTATTACCACCGCCACGGCGCTCGGCCTCGCCTACGCGCGGCAGACGACCGAGACGCTGCGCTTTCCTCCACTTGTCGAAGCGGCCGCTCTGGAAGCTAGCCGCGATCTTGACGCCGCTCTCGCCGCGAATCATGCGCTTGCCGCCACCCGAGGCGGAGCGCGACCCGTCCTCGTCGTTGTCCCGCGACACGTACTTGGCGGCCTTCTTGTCCCAGCGCATGCGCGCACGCGTCGGCACGCCGAAGTTCTTGGCGCCCTCGTCGTTGGTCAGGTCCATGGTCACGTCGCGGGCGGCCTCGACGAAGTTGGAGGACTGGCGCGGGAGCGCGTTGGAGCCCGAGTGCACGCCGTACCCGCGCTCCTCGGCTGTGTTGACGGTGCGCGGGGTGTACGACATGAAGACTTCCGTGTCTTGGAAGGAAGCGAGATCTTTGAGTTTTGAGGCGGATGTGCTGGTGTGGTTGGATACGGTGACTTCGAGGTCGTCATCGTCATCGTCTTCCTCTTCCTCTTCGCTTTGGTTATTGTCGTTGTCGGACGCTATGCTGTCTTGGCCGTCCGCCATTTCTTCGTCTTCGTCGTCGAATCCATCTGCACCACCAACTTCCGCAGTCTCATTTGACTCTTTCGCATCTTCATCGTCTTTTGCTGACTTCCGAGGACCGAAACGTTCGCGAACTTGTTTCATGATATCTGCTGCTTCATTTCGGCCGGCCTTGGCCGATCTGCCAATTTCGAAGATAGTCTCCTGGGGCTTGAAACCACTGATCTTCGCGAGCATCTCCGCGCGAGCGTCCTCAGCGTCTCCCAACTCGTCGCCAAAAATGGGATGTAATTGTGTCCAACCTTTCGACGCAACAATTTCCCTCGCTCGCCGGGCGCTCTGGCTAGAAGCTGAGTTGCGTGTCTTCAAATATAGCTTTTCAGCTTTCCCCGCTACTCGGCGGAGAGCGCTGATATCTTCGCTCTCGCCGAGGATTTTATTGAGCCACTCTACATTGGTTTCCACCTTACTCCGTACTGGGGCACCGACAATAATATCTTCTGCAAAGTTCGTAGCGTCCTTGCCCTCCTTCCCCAGAACGAGTTTCTTGCCTAGAAACAGCTGTAGATCTAATAGGTAGGGAGCATCTGTTTCTCTTACGAGACTATAACTCCAGCCTCTTTGTCCAGCTCTTGCCGTGCGACCAACTCGATGAACAAAGACCTTGGGCTGTGGCGGAAAATCGTAGTTTATCACGTTGGCGAGAATAGGAATATCGATACCTCGCGCAGCAACGTCCGTGACTACTAGGATATTGGAACGACCACGTCTGAAGTTTTCGACATGGTCTTTTCTAGCTGTTTGATCTAGAGATCCATAGACGTATGAAACTGAAAATCCCGATTCGCGAAGCAGAGACTGCAAATACTCGACATGATGTTTGGTGGCGGCAAAAATAATCGTCGCGTGTTCCGTTGGCTTTTCTTTACCCCTAGGCGCATCTGATCCTCGCTTTCTTTTCTTCGATGACTTCTCCGAATTCTGTCCGACACCTTCTGGTAATCCTGTGGGCATTTTGATGACGTCGTGTAGTATATGAAGAAGGGCGCCTTCCTTTTCAGCACCCTTGACACTGAAAAAGGCTGACTGAAGGTCTGGCGAGATTTTCTGCTCGGCATCTAATCGGACGAGACTTGGATCTTGTAAACCAGCGCGAGCGAACTCAACTAATGAGGCCGGTAAAGTGGCGGAGAAGAGCAAAGTCTGCCTTGATATAGGTAAAGCGTGTAGAATTTCGGTCAATTGGGCGGCAAAACCCATTTCGAAGAGTCTATCTGCTTCGTCGAAGACGACATACTGAATAGAAGATAGATCAAGAGACATCTCTACTTTCAGATGCAGAAATCGTCCTGGGGTGGCGATAACGATATCCGGATTCGATGTCATGGAACTGAACTGCTCGTCTAGACTATCACCGCCGACGAGAAGCACGCATTTCAAGTCTGTCCCACGGCTGAACTCCTTGACGACCTTCAAAGTCTGAATAGCAAGTTCTCGAGACGGCGAAAGGATCAGAGCCCTTGAACCAATGGTCGCGCTGTGAGCCCTTAGACGTTCTATCATAGGTATAACGAATGCAGCAGTTTTTCCTGAGCCTGTCCTCGCCATACCAACTACATCTTTCCTCTCCATAATTAACGGGATTGCTTTCCGCTGGATGGGGGTAGGGACTGAAAACCCTTTTCTCGTAATCGCCCTTAGCAAGTTTGCATTCAGTCCTATAATCAATCCCGTTTTATTAGCTACCGAGGAGAGACATATCTTGGTAAGTTGTAAATACTAACCCATAGCTTGAAAGCCACCACCCTTCTTAACAGACTTTCCTTTTACGTTGCCCGCTTTCCTGAACGAAGCCGCCTGCTTAAGGGCGATGAATGCCTCGTCGTCATCTTCGCCACCGTCTCCTCCATCAAGAAAGTCGAAACCAAGATCGTCTTGGGCAACGTTCTTTTTATTTTTTCCGGCCGGCGTTCCAACGTTGTCGGTGAATAGAGAGCCTAGGATATCGACTTCATTTTCGGACGGCGCGGGTGATACCGCGCGCGACGGCATTTTTATTGATGGAATTAGAGATCCAACTCGAGCCCTACATAGATCTGTAAGTAGTCCGGGTTTCACACAAAGATCTATGTTAGAGAGCTAGATGCTATCGTGGGGCAGATTCAAGAACTTTTTTTCAGATTGTAGGACCCTTCCCAGTGTTATCAACTAGCGCTACCGCCTGATAAGGATCCCCCAGCCCCACTATAACGGTACATTAATAGTACATCGTCATACTCTTAGCACCTGTCGCAACTCCCTATCTCCTTCCCCCCGGTCCGGATCTCTCACACATACAATCTTTCCTACTCTCAGCTGTTGCTGGTTTTCGCAGTTTTCTTTCCTTTTTTGCATTTACCACCTAGTTTCTTCCGAGCAGTAAAAATGTCGTCGAAAGATGCAGACCCTGTTGAGGATAAGGATGCACTCGACGTGCTGGAGACAGAATCCAAGGAATTCGACAAGGCAAGTTGAACTGCACAACCACCGTCGCGTAAGGTCTATCTTCTAACACACCAATTCAGGATGCCGAAATCGATCGAATATTGAAGGCTTTCCGTTTAGATGCGTAGGTCGTGCCTATGAATCACTACCAATAGAAGACAGTACCCTAACTCCGATGATAGCTACGCAGTTTTAGATCTAAACCCCGGTGTTCCCGAATCGGATATCAAGTTAACCTACCGCAAGAAGTCCCTCCTCATCCATCCCGACAAGACGAAGAATCCGCAGGCGCCGGAGGCCTTCGACCGTCTGA
The DNA here is from genome assembly GCA_002120335.1 of Hypoxylon sp. EC38. NCBI lineage: Eukaryota > Fungi > Ascomycota > Sordariomycetes > Xylariales > Hypoxylaceae > Hypoxylon > Hypoxylon sp. EC38. Next base: position 330,366 of record KZ111245.1, read on the forward strand.
AAAAGGCGCAAACCGAGCTGATGGACGAGAAGCATCGGGAGCGGCTGGACGAAGCGATCGCCGACGCGCGCGTGCTCCTGATCCGCGAGAACAAGTGGACGGTCGACAGCCCGGAGCTGAAGACGGAGGAGTTCGCCAAGAAGTGGCGCGACAAAACGCGCGAGGTCCTCATCGACAACGAGATGAGGAGGAAGCGCCAGATGAAAGCCCAGATGCAGGAGGAGGGTCGCGAGCAGCGCAGGGCTGAGCAGGAACTCGAGGACCGCAAGCGCAAGAGACAGCACGAGCAGGATTGGGAGAGCACGCGAGACCAGCGCATTGATAGCTGGAGGCAGTTTCAGAAGTCCAAGTCCGGCGGCGACGACAAGAAGAAGAAAAAGAAGCTTAAGCCGATCGGCTAAGCGCGAAGTCGGTTGGAATTAAGGGATTATAAAGATTTGCTTTTGTTTACAGGAACCGCATATTCGTCAACTGGAAGTCGGAAACTAGAGTGACGGATTCATTATGGGCTACGACGTGAGTTCTATTGATAGACCGAAATATCTATGTGCCTAACTCCCGCTCCCCTAGTGACTTTGAGACCGAATTTTGTCGTTTTTCAATAAGGCTCTGGCCTCGTCCACTTGAGCCTACATATCGCTATGCCAAAGCGAGATAGCATACAAGGTGAGTCTTAATGCGGTTTTGTGCATTTCTACACCTCGTGATGACTGCATCACAGCAGACCTATCGTAGTAGGACGAAGAAAAGGCGATGTTAGTGGTACTCTACATTGATTCTCGGCCATGAGATAATCTAGACACTAACAACATCGGCCCATCACCTCTCAGCGCAAGACATACCTGATAGTCAGAATATGTCCGAAATTCGCAATTCCTTTATCGTAAAACGTATGCCCTTTACCATCTAAAGCCAGAAGCCTCAACCGTAACTCTTTTACATTTGGACCTATCTGTCAAGTTCATGGCCGATGTTTCTGCTTATACTGGATGAATCTTGAAAGATTCAAACTCGCTTCTTCAGCACGTGTGCGTAATTCGGCTGATTTCGCCTTGTTGATGGCCTTTACTGCAGACTTCACCCTGGGGACAACTTCCTCCAGATGCTGCAAAAAGTTATCTTTCCAGAATACTTCTCTATCCCATTCCTTGTTTTCGTCGCCATAAACATCGAACAACTGGTTCAAGGCCTCTACGGCGTCCGCAGCCGGCGTCTCGGGTAGTCCTTTCACTACAGTAAGGAGGAATATTCCTATCTCCCGATTCAGGGCGATCGGTGCTGCAAGCGCAAGTTGTCCTAACACTCCAATACACTTAACACCGAGACTCTGGAACGGATCGTCTTGGTCCTCATTCAGGTTTTTGGAGGCGTGGTAGAGAGATATGAACTTCTTGTGTTCATCTCCGCCAAGGAACGTCTGTCCGTGTAGGGTCCTCGCGATGGCCCATGCAAGGCTCGTCACGATTGTCGCAAGGTGTATGTCGCTCGTGTCGCTCGAAAGGACCGGAGCTATTACTTGTCCCCAGATTCCTTGCGCTACCGGTGTCCAGACGCGTAATATTGCTGCGTTAGATTTATCGGTAAAGTCAATGCAACTAACGGTCCAAGAGATATTATTGAGAGCTGTTATAGCATGGCCGAGGATCATGTTTGAAGTCTCATCATTACCGCCACTCGTCCGACACACTTTGATAATTTGTGGAATGGCTTTCTGAATGAGCTCTTTCAAGGTAGGCAAGTCATCGATGCCCTCAAGCTCCTCCTCATGGTCATCTGCCCCAGTGACCATATCCATATCGGCTTCCATTTCGTCTTGGTCCATCTCTTCGTCCTCCCCGGCCGACTCGCTATCAGAAGGTTGCTCATCACCGTCACCGTCACCGTCCATGGCAACATCCTTGTCGTCGATACCTTCCCGTTGATCTTCCTTCCCACGGCTACCTTTCTCTAGCGTTTCTTGGAGGGTGGTGCCGATAGACGCCAGGATCTCCAAGGCTAACTGCACAATATCCGCTGGGCTTGTTGAGCTGTGACCATTCTTCACATCTCCGTTCAGTTGGGTATGCTCGAGAGCCTGAGAAAGCGTGGGGACGAGGACAGCATCACAGGCGCCATCTTTACCGGGTTTCTGGTCGTTCCATTGCGCTGCGGAGAATACGTTATGCAACACGCCGCAAGCTAAGACTGCTCTGTAGCCGTCACCGTTCTTGAACGTGTCAAGCCGCTTGTAACACTGGGCAGCATTGTCAACAAGGATTGCTTCCGCAAATTGCTGATTATCCTCGGAGAGTGTTATCATACACGACAGAGCACTGTTTAGCACTGGCGCAGTCGTGAAGTCAATGGTGATGAGAGTAAAAAGAAATCGGACAATTTGTTCGTTGCGCACGGCAGCATCTAAAGCTTCATCTTGAGCTTCAGCTAGAGCTGAAAGTATGGAAGTGAGCGATTCAGCAATACTCCAGACGAATTTCTGTCCAGCTCTGGTGGTTTTGCTGAAAGGTGGGCTTGACGTTGTCAGAGCGTTCGTGATCTATGCGCTTGTCAATGAAATAATCTTTTAAAAAGTCAAGAGAATATTTGTGTATTACCTTTGCACAGGCATGTTGAATAGCAGTCAAGACATCCACTCGGTATAAGTGGACACAGAAATCAGCCTCTTCTTCAGCTGTAAGGACACGAAGAATTTCCCATCCCGCAGCTCGGCTTTCTAAGCTTGCGTCGGTCAATGTCTCGTTAAGGAGAATATGAACGATCTTCTCTCGCAGAAGTAATTTTCGACACTTGGTATCCTGTATTATGTTCGCAATGGCTCCGGCAGCGGCGGTCCGAGATTTTGGCTCAGAGCTCTGGAGATCCTTTAACACAGGCAAGATGCTCTTTTCTCTTATCGCTGCCAATTCTGGGTCCGAGGGTGGCTTCACTGGTTTGGCGATAGGGTCGGAACGTTGGCCGGCCTTGGCCCTATTTCTACGGGATTTGCCCATGGTAAATGCTAAAGCGTGAATCTGAATAGAATCTGTCTATCCAACTTCCCTAGCTTAAAAAAGCGAAGAGTGTTTTATCAGAGACACTACTTACACCTGAAGATAAATTTCAAAATTCAGGTAGCTAGAAAATTTGAATTTCCAACGGTTTACATGCAAGACCCCTGTAAGGCTTAGGCTTAACGTCCCCCACCATCGAATTGACTCTCTGTACCTCAATGTATCTTTTCGTGGGGTTGATCCGCCAAGACCCTTAAAGATCCTATTGTCTTGTCGTGATACGGGTCTATTTATGAAGCAGCTACCCTGGTAACATTTGCAACCTAACACGTTTTCTTTGTACTGTACGCATTGTACATACCTAATTGCCTAATAAGTGCCCGTGACGGCTTGTCTAGATCGTCCGGCTAATTCTTATGGAGAACAATTAATTGTGTGTGACTTGAGCTGGGACCGCCAGAAACTTAATGGGATCGCCGCTCCCAAGAGCTTCATCGTCGCTCAGCCCCAAACCTCCGTAGCGGGACTCCGATTCAAGTCGACCTCATCTCATTGGATTCAACCTACCTAAGCCTAGGTAGCTTCATTTGTCAAGTGTCCGCTAGAGCCTAGAACTAAAGAACGCGACTTTGAGATGCTGTTTCCAATATCCTCATCACCCTCGAGGATAGTGCTGTGATATATCCGCCTGCTTACTTGCCTCCTCAACTTCCGCTCTCGCGCTAGAGCTCTGGTATGTCTACATGGGGAAAGATGCGAGGCTTCTTCCTGAGCGACGAAGAGCTGGGGAAGAAGGATGATGACCACAAGCCCTCTAAGAGTAGCGGCGGGTTGCGACAGCCGAATTGGCACCCTGCCAGAGGTCCTCCGCGACGATCGCTCAAACGCATAGCTTTAGTGCTAATCGTAGCTACGGTCGTCTATCTCTTTATAAAGAATATACCAGTCCTCGGCCCCGATGCGCGGATGCGCCGTCCCAGCTATGCATACCCGCCGGGCCTCGCGCCGAACGCTCCCAAACGTCCTACCTACGAACGACCTCAGCCAGCACAACCTAAATCGAATAATCGCCTGTCAAGTACGCCGGAGCGCACTTTCAATGGACCTGTCAGGTTCCTCGAGCTAGCACCAACATTACAAGCCATTAGTGGCACAAGAGGGTCCATGTTGATCAATAGAAACGTCCTTTTTGCGTCCTCCAGCCTCAAAAGTGCTGCCACACTATTACCGATCGCATGTCAGATGGGAAGTGAGTTAAAGAGTTATGTACACTTTGCTTTGATGAGCCGAAGCGATATCGAAATACGAGAGCTGCGGAAAGTCAACGGAATTGACGATTCCTGTCAGATCATATTTCACGGTGCGACTCGAGAGATGCAAGGTATTATGTATGGCTGCTAACCCTCATAAGATGCGCGCCCGGATTATACCCAAATATCAACAGACGATCGTATGGAAAATGCCGTGTTTCGTGCATTTCGTGCGTACTGCCACACTCCCGTAATAGACACCATTGCTCATGTATCTACCAGATCACATTTTCAACTATATGCATCCTCAAGCTATTCTAATAGATGGTTCAAGTAACGAGGAACCATTCTTCTTACGAGCTGCTCAACAGCACTCGAAGGCAAAGAAGAACACCTTGATTGAGCTACCACGTGGGTCCGCGAAAAGGCTTGAATGGTTGACAAAACTGGACAGCCAAGCGTTGCGTAGTAAGATAGTTCATCAATCAATCATGTCTAGCACTACTAACCAGATAATTCAAGTGTGGAATAAAATTCATATGGATATCCTTATCCACGCGGTACCGGGCGCTTCAGGAAGTCTAATCAGACTCCTTAGATCGCTCAGTGCCGCAGACTATACTTCAAGCTCCGTTCCCCATCTCACTATCGAACTTCCTCACGACATCGACCCTCCAACTAAGCGCTTCCTCGAAACATTCACGTGGCCACCGACCCACGTCTATAATCCAACTAATGCTCGTCACCTTTCTCTCCGCCATCATATTCCTCACCAAAGAATAAGTGAAGAAGAAAGCTCTGCCCGTTTTCTGGAATCCTTCTGGCCAGCTCAGCCAGAACATTCTCACGTATTAGTACTCTCCCCACAAGTTGAATTGTCACCTGATTTCTTCCATTGTAAGCCATATACCCTCCATCCGTGAGGATACCTCCAATTAACTCGTATAGACCTAAAATACTCCCTCTTAGAATATAGGTATTCGGCTATATCTACTTATCAGCACTGGGATCGGCGGCTCTTTGGTATCAGCCTTGAGCAACCACTCCAGCTATTAGACGGAAAGAAATCATTATCTCTGCCTTCGGTACTGAAGAGTACCCGTTCTGGCGATGCAGCAGATGGAGAGATATCAACCTCATTTCTATGGCAAGCCCCTACCAGCAATGCGGTGCTATTTCTAGGCGAGAAATGGATGGAGCTCCATGACTTTGTCTCCAGGTCACTAGAGGCCAAACAGGAATTAGATCCTGTTCCAGCACTCCTATCGGAAAAACTCGTGAGCACACAGTACCCGTCCTGGCTTGAGCATGCCTTTAGGTTGGCTCGAGCACGCGGTTATTGGATGTTATATCCTGGGGAGGACACCGCTAGGAATCTAGCAACGGTCCATAGCGAGCTGAACCGTATCCCCGAAGAGTATGCCACCCAAGAGAACTCGAAGCCGCTCTTGGCAGATGACGCGAGCGAAGAGGAAATCGAAAATGTCAGGCAGAAGATCCGGTTTGGCACAGAAATCCCTCTCGCCCCAGTATCTCTCCTCGACAGCCTTCCCAATGAGGGGAACCTCCGCCCATTCGGCGATCTACCCATATTAACGTGGGATGGCCAGTCGACAGATTTCGAAGAGCTAAACTCCCTTTCCGCGAAATATGCGGCGGAATTCAAGGAGATAGTCGGAAAATGTGGCAAAGAAAGTGCAGATAAGAAGAAAGAGAAGGAAAATTTGTCAACGCAAGACCTGTTCTGTGCAACAGATTGAGCCGGGTCGTAATGGATAGAAGATCCGAACTGTCCTTGAGACCTTCGAGGTAGCTTCGATGACTTCCCGAATCGACTTCAATGAGGAAGACTGTGGTTCGTGCTATCGAATGTAAGAGAATAGGCCTTTAATTGTCGGGTTTGACGCATTTTGGACTGGGATGCAGCGTATATATTAACCAGATTTATCGAGGGGGATTATGGCCATGTATATAACTTTTAAGCCAACCACGTAGGCAGACTGCTTAAGTCGTGGATATCACATTTAACCATCAGCTTGCACTTTTGTAATTACCAACAAAATCACACAAGTGCCCACAATGGACAACGCAATGAGCGACATGATCTTTGCCTCTTGTTAGCCGAAAAGGTGTAAAGGCCGTATGTATTCGAGGGCCCTTACGGATTGCGTCCTCCACCCATGCTGGACTATAGCTACTTTCTTACTATATTTATCTAGAGTCTCTACGGTGGTAATTAGCGACACGCACAGTGCCAGAGGGGAAAGAGAGGCCTACTGATATAGTTGCCGAAACCGAGGACTAAGCAAGTAAGCGACAGTAGCCAGAAGACAATGCCAAGCGGTCGGGCCATACGCAGCTCGAGATCCGAAGGTTGCGATTTAAGGTGAAAGGACAGGACAATGGCAACGGCGACTATAGCCATGTAGACGGAGAGCCGCAGATAGGAGAGGAAGGCTTAAGGGCTTTCATTAGTGAGATTGATATATTTCTACCAAGAAAGAGAACCAACTTCTCTCATTAGCGCAGTGATCGCGTGTGTCGCTGCTCTCGTTCTGGACGAGCAATGGCCCCAGGAAGGGCCATGACCAGAAGAGATTACCGGAGCTGCAGTCGCCCACTTCAATCGGCCGCGTCAACTCCGAGAATGAGAGTGTGCCGCAGCATGAATATGACGCCGGGTCGTCTTCGAGGTCGGGCTGACGTGTTGGCATTGCTATTTCGGATTATATTAATAAAAAATATCTTACTATTTAAGGATCTATTTAAGTTTTGAGTAGAAGTCGTCCCAGCCCCTCAAGAAATGTTGTCATAATTCGGAGGCTTAAGATGGGAAGCTGGGGTAGCAGGGTAGGTAGGTCGAGCACGAGCCAATCGGAGCGGAGATAATTTGGCGGTTTGGTCTCTCGATGGAAGAAGGTCAGGTTACGTTATTCCCGTCTCCCCTGTAACCGACGCGTATGCATTAGTCGACGCCGGTTTGCCTATATCATAGAGCAAGTATACATTGTGCTACCCGCCTAGGACTAACAAGATCAAAACTAACGAAATGACGGCACCTTTAAAGGTGAGCTCCGGTGACGGGCCAACTAAGCTAGGAGGTAATGTAGAACTAAGCGGGCAGGCGGGGGCCCCAGTCGAGAAATGCAATGTTCGACCGCCTTCAAATATGGGGGCGACTAGGCGAAGACTTGTCAAGTTGAGTCCGTGACCAAGATCAACATGGCTATTTAACATACTAATCATGATAAGCCCTTAACATAAAACCTTCATATTTAAAGATCTCTATACTAAGTTTAATGAGCTACGGCCGCGGAAGTTTAGCTTGGGCTTGTCTTACTGGTTTGTTTTTCTTATTTTTTTTGTCTTACTCCTGAATAAGGTATCATATTATCCGAGGATTTCACTCTCCGAAGTCTGTCTAGAAGACAGGTAGAGATGACAAGTTCCAAACCGATCTCACACAAGAAAAGGGGAATAGATATGGCTTCATCATTTAGATCCTCTTCCCCTATAGCACAAGAGATAGTAGCTAGAGATATCGCCGAGTGCTCTGAGGATGAGGCGGCCGAGAATGTGTTCGAGGATGATGAGTCCGGATCAGATTATGGGTCTGAAAGCGGACCTGTCTTATACACACAGCCCACCGGTGTTGCTTTTGGATACAGACGGCCAAGCATAGTAGCCGACCCTGTGAACGAGCCCGTCCTAACAAGGGTCGAAAGGAAACAATCTCGAGATGCAGAACGCAGCTTGCTAAGAGATAACCACCTTCTTCCGCCGAAACATATCCCAAAGGAACAAACCGGGATGCTCACGAAGCTCTATAAGGCCCTATTTAGCACCAAGGTGCGCAGAACACCTGGAGATGAAGAGGTTCCCAGAATCGCGGTTCAGCCTTCAGAGTCCTCCCCTCTGCTTGGCGGCCCGCCAGCTTCACCTCATGAGCATCTAAACGAACAATGGGAGGCCGCTGTAGCCTCCGGGAAAATAGAGACTACGTGGCAGAGAGAAGCAAAGACGATTGCGACTTACTCACGATCGTTGATATTGACATTCTTGTTACAATACAGCATTAACATTGCGAGCATATTTGCCGTTGGCCGGATCGGAAAGGTAGAGCTAGGTGCCGTGAGCTGTTAGTTGAGACTCTTACTCATCCCTCCCCTCCCAATCCGTTACTAATTAAGGGACGTAACAGTGGCCACCATGACAGCGAATATCCTTTGCTACGCACCGATGCAGGGCTTAGCTACGAGCCTAGACACACTGTGTGCTCAAGCTTACGGCTCGGGTCACAAACACCTGGTAGGCCTACAACTCCAAAGAATGACGTATTTCCTATGGGTGCTCGTTGTCCCGGTTGCTGTGCTCTTCTTCTTCGCTAAAGATATACTCCTCCATATCGTCCCTGATCCGCGCTCTGCCGAACTCGCGGGTCTTTACCTTCGTATCATAACCATAGGCGTGCCCGGCTTCGCTGCGTTCGAAGGGGGCAAACGGTTTGTCCAGTCCCAAGGATTGTTTATTGCGACAACTTATGTCTTGTTGATTGCTGCGCCCATAAACATCTTCATCAACTGGCTCCTAGTGTGGCATTTTGGCTGGGGGTTCATCGGCGCCCCTATCTCCGTTGCGATAACGCAAACGTTGATGCCGTTGCTGCTGCTGTCGTATGTCGCATTCGTAGATGGATCACAATGCTGGGGAGGTTTTACCAGTCGCGCTTTTACGAACTGGGGTATGTCTACCTAATTAGGCTCCATGCTGGATACATCACTGACATATTACAGGCCCTATGATATGGCTTGCGTTACCCGGCATGGTTATGGTGATGGCTGAGTGGCTTGCTTTTGAAATTCTTACCTTGGTGACAAGCCAATTCGGGACGTCTTATTTGGCAGCGCAGAGCATCTTAGTCACATTGACGTCGACGACCTTTATGATCCCGTTCCCCGTTTCCATTGCTGCGTCTACACGGGTCGCCAATCTGATAGGAGCGAGGTTAATCAATGCAGCCAAGACCTCAGCTAAAGTGGTAAGTCAGCTGTCATGTTGGGCGGTGAGATGTATTCGCTAACGGATCAAAGGCGTTCTGTGCAGGATGTATCATTGGACTGTTCAACCTAACACTGCTTGCGGGTCTTCGCTATCAACTTCCTCTTCTATTCACGCAGGATGAGGAGGTCATTGGGATAGTAGCAAAGGTCATGCCGCTTGTCGCTGTGATGCAGGTTTTCGACGGGCTTGCTGCCGTGGCTCACGGATTGCTTCGCGGCATCGGCAAGCAGTCATTTGGTGGTTACGCAAACTTATCGATCTACTATCTTATTGCATTGCCGATCTCATTTGCTACTGCATTCGCTCTCGATTGGAAACTGACTGGTCTATGGCTTGGGACTACGATAGGGCTGGCTCTGTAAGTTAGCGGTTGTCCTAGGAATTCCTTATAGAAAAGGCTGCTAACTGCTATGATAGAGTCGCTATGGTCGAGTACTGGTATACTTACATCTCAGATTGGGAGCAGTCAGCCTTGGATGCCGAGAATAGGAACGCAGCCGGTTGATAACTAGCTACCTGATCTAGGATATGACAGTAGGTATACTTTGGTCATGTGTTCACTTTCAAGCAATATGGCGTCCTACAGTTGCGGGATTTGTGTAAGTCTAGATGTAGTATTACCATTGAGCTCCGTCAGATCCAGCCATCTATGCACCACCGTATCATTGTGATGAATTCACATGGGATTTACACAGTATCCGAGTTGCACGCTGTCCAACCCTACGTGAATGGAAAAAATTGCGATTGATTGGTTCTACTTAGGTAGATGATTGCATTGCATCAGTGAGGCTGATACCCTACCGATAGGATATGGACATCTGACGTATCCATATGTTACCGAATGGGTTACAGGATAACTCCTTGTATGATTGTCCTATGGGGTGTTGCCTTCATACAAGGTACCTAAAGTAGGTAGGTAGCTTACGTAAGAAGATAATCTGATAAAAAAAATTTAATTGACACATTATTATAGATCTCCTCGGATTAGGGTGTGTGGTCGAACGGTTCAGATACAGATGTAGCTATTCAGTATGTGGAAGTTGGGGCGTTTGTGGCTTTCATTCAACCCTGCCAGCCTGCTAACAAGCAGCGCCTCTTATGATAGTGATAAGGTATGGACAAGGATGGCTGCGGGTACAAAAAAAACGGCCCGTGCGCTTCCCGCAACCCCTAAAAAAAATAAGGTCCCCCAGGTCCTCTCCAGATTTACTCGGGGTTATCGATATCGTAGTCGTAGCAATTTGCCCCTCTCCTTTTTTCCAGCAAAATAGAATATACCAACCTATCTTCTATACACAAAAGGTTGCATAATTTAGTCACGATGTCTACTACGACGACTGTCACACAAAATGGCCCAACGGCAGAGACAATCCTTCGCCTGTTTCCCGACATCGACACTAGCTCTGCCGAGTTAGAAGGACACGATGAAGAGCAGATCCGCCTCATGGACGAGGTGTGCATTGTCCTTGACAACGACGACAACCCAATTGGAACCGCAAGCAAGAAGCTCTGTATGTTGTGACTCAGTGCCAACCACTGGATGCTTGTCTGACTCTTCGTAGGCCATCTGATGACCAATATTGATAAGGGTTTGCTGCACCGAGCCTTCTCCTGCTTCCTATTCGATGACAAGAATCGATTGCTCCTCCAGCAGCGCGCTTCCGAGAAGATCACGTTTCCTGACATGTGGACAAACACATGCTGCTCGCACCCTCTGGGAATACCCGGTGAGACTGGCTCGAACTTGCCAGACTCAATCGAGGGTGCCAAGCGCGCGGCACAGCGAAAACTCGACCACGAGTTGGGCATCAAGAAGGAACAAGTGCCGATTGAGGACTTCCGCTTCCTGACACGAATCCATTACAAAGCTCCTAGCGATGGTAAATGGGGTGAACATGAGAGTAAGAGAGATGCTCAACTTTAGGATTGTGATAGATTTACTGACTGTTCCAATAAGTCGACTACATTCTGTTTATCAAGGCGAACGTCGACCTGAATATCAACCCCAATGAAGTGAAGGACACGAAATACGTCACTGCCGAGGAGCTAAAAGCTCTATTCGCCGATCCAAAACTGAAATTTACGCCATGGTTTAAGCTCATATGCGAGTCAATGCTCTTCGAATGGTGGGAGCATCTCGATTCTGGCCTTGAGAAGTATACCAACGAGCAGGAGATCAGGCGCATGTGAGATGAGGTTGAACAAGCTAGGGAGAGAAGAGAAAGAGAGTGTTTTATTTTTACTTTTTTCTTTTCCTCTTGATTTCGTCAGAGATCATCACACTAGGATGAGCAAGCCCTTGCTAAGAGTATACATTTTGTCTCACACCAGTGGTCGAATTGCTTATTTCAACGATAGATATCCCCCCATAAGCGCTATATAGAGCCGGGGGTTTGCTTTGTTTCAAAAATGCAAAACCCCGTTAATATCAAACCCACCAATGAATACCAATCAATATCAATCAGTACTCCGTACCGTAAAACACCCCCGGACGGACCGGGGCTGGGGCAGATAAGTGTGCCGCTCTCTGATTTAGAACCCAGCAGACCCAGACACATCCGATTGATAACTGTCAGATTTGAGCCCAAGCTTGGGATGACTCCTCTCCCACTCCGGAATTAAACACCGCAACCCCACGCTTACCCTGCAGTGAAACCCAGCCCAACCGGGTGGCTGTTAGATCTCAGGATTGGGCTGGCCGCATCAAGCGCAGGTGTAATGTAAGTGGTAATTCCGGCCCTCCGAAGGCCAGACCGACGTTATCAGGTGACGCTGTAGGTAAGCTGCAGCCAGCGCTCCCGGCGAGCAAGCAAAAAGCAAGCTTCTTAGTGGAGGTTGCCTGTAAGGATAACGTAGGCTGCGTAGGCTGCGTAGGATTAGTACTTGCAGCAGCACAGTTTGGAACGAGGTATTATTAAAATCCAAGACCAAGCAGCCAAGTTCAAGTAAAGCGGCCTGTTTTTCCAATAAACCCAACCCCACCTTTCCCACACCTTGACAAGAACGTTTGTTGCATACCAATAGGTGAGCACCCATACCCTCCTTCACACCAACTCTGTGCACGAGACTGGTGTACAATGTATGCAGTCCAGCCTACCAACTTGAGCAATCCAAGTTGTTGGGTCGGACGCACTGTGACGGCGAAACCAATAGGCAGCATATAGTGCCCAGACGGTCGTTGCCGTTATCCGCTAAGTACCGACCGACCAATGGAAGACGCTGATATGACACTCCTGTCTCTTACGTAGTACGTAGTAGTAGTCCACGAGGGGCATGGATAGCATGGATAGCATGGATAACATGGATACGGATGGACAGTGCCATACTAATTCCTAGTGGCTGGGTTGTCTGCTTTGTCGTACTACGCCCTTTCTGCGGCTCCCTCAGCTTACCACCGACTATTCAGGCTCTCTGCATCACATCCCGCGCATCTCTCCCTTGGCTCCTCGCCTCACCCAGACATTATACACTGTGCTTTGTACACCTGGCTTGCCACTCTTTAAGGACCCCCAGGCGCTCACAAACGCTAAGTTCCTCTTACCTTCGTTTCTCTCACTAACCTGGGAAAAGATACTTGGTTGCAACAAGTCACTTTCGAGGTTATACAAGACAATACTAGCTATACTCACATCTCTCTTGTTATAGTATATAATCCCTTCTTACGGGATTGTAGTTGCTCACAAGACTTTCAATTCTTTGTCACTAGCTCTTTGTCAATAGCAAATCCAATATCTCATCACTTTCATCAGCTCAATTCTATCAACTTGTCGGACTCTGGGGCTCTTCGTCTCTTTTCCCTGTGACGTCGCCTGTTGTCTGAATTACAACCTCCTTCCCAATTTTCTTAAGAACGACACCCTCGTCAAACCAACATTGATGTCTGTTGACCTTCGCACGAGCCTCAATTGCCTAGCTCATCCCGCGAGATTTATGCCTATCTCCAGAACTCAGCTCTCTAGAGTCCACACTGGGGATAGTATACAGGATATATTAAATAATAATAATTAAAGTGAGTGGCTCCATCCACTCGACACTAAGAACTGCTGTTGCGTCTGAATGCTAGTACATTGTGTGACTAATGCGGCTTTGTTTTTTGGCTGTAGGCGACGAAAGGTTTGAGTAGAAAGCCACCCAACATGGAGCACGTAAGCAACAGTGTTTCCCTTGTTGAGTTGAAGAAGCGTTCTCTCATCCCTCAAAAATGGGAGGGCCAAGTCCGTGCTATCGGGATATCGGAGTACAAGGAAGCGGCGCTGTCTCTAGCGCAAGCCTTTGCTACTGATGAACTGGCACAGTACCTCCTCGATGCGGACGACATGGTCGGCTACGACGACGAGGCCAAGTGGAGGCTCCACGTCGACATCTTCAACTACATCGTGGCGGCTCACTGCTACAGGGGCATCGTGACGACCATCGGGCCGGACTACGAGGGCGTGGCGCTCTGGTGAGTTCGCCGTCAGATCAAGAGAGGCAACCGGGGAAAGAAAACTAGGGCTCTAGGCTGCGTATATACACACATCGAGACAATACGCGGCCTCATCTCGGGTTTGCTATTTCCCGGGGCTTAGCTTGGTAAGAAGCATTTATAAAAATCGTCGTTAAACTAACGCGTTCACTTTCGTGAGATACAGGATGCCGCCGGGCAAGGAGATGGACGACTGGCTGACCATCATCCGCAGTGGTATGTGGAGACTCTACTATCAACTGTCTGCCGAGGGCCGGAAGCGCTACTACCAAGAGCTGCTGCCGGTCCTCCACAACACCAAGGTTGAGACCATGGGAGACAGGGACAACGATTGCTACTACCTGGTGTACCTGGGCACCAAGCCCAGCGGCCAGCGTAGGGGCTACGCGAGGAAGCTCATCGAGCACATGGCTGCTAAGGTACGTACCTTCACGCGAACAAGATAGGAGTGAAAGAACGCCACGGGATTATCAGCCTCTAATCGACCCCTTTCCCGATTTGGCTGCTTCCACTTGTCGTTGTCACGCGGTAATCAGCCTATATACTTGCGTATGCTAAAACTTCTACAGGCTGATGCCGAGGGCCGCCCCATGTACCTCGAGTCCAGCTCGGAGAAGAACAACGCGTACTACAAGAAGTTCGGCTTCGAGGCCAAGAAGGATGTCTACCTTGGTGCTGATAGCAAGTCCCCCGTCCGCCTGACCATCATGGTCCGCGAGCCGCAGAAGCTGCCCAACTCGATCCCCATCAAGCTTAACGCTGGGTTTAAGATGATGTAAGGATTCGAGGATTGGAGCAGCTACTGCTGTTGCCTCGCTCGCCACTGACTGTTGTTGTGTCTGCTGATGAAGAAATATTATGATGATGTTTACACAGGAGTTGATGAGTGATGATGATCGAAATTGACATTTGCTTTTTGGTGCGCTAGATTGGTTGCGAAACAGAACAGATTGTCCGCTTGCTTTTGGTTGGTTATGCTTACACTGCTACAATTGGCTTCTAGGACTCTCGTGGGCTAGCTAGCTCTGATTTTACTTTCTCACGTTCGTTTGTTTTATGACGATTGGTTAGGGAATCCCGTTCTTCGGATGCCGTTGGGGTTTCGTTGGACCTGTGATGTTGCTCTCATTGCCGTTGCAGGTCTGTCGGCCCCGTCTGGGTTTGGACGAATCCTGGATTGATAACTCAAGATTCACTCCATGATGGATGAAGTTAGGGGGTACTTGCTATCATTGTTTCTAGTTTTTCATTTCAGGTATCATTAGTCGATCATTCCTCTATCTAGGTAGATAGCCCATATTAAAGGCCATTCGTTCTGCACGTTTGGTTCCCATTCTTAACCTTGCTCCTGTGATTTCCTATCCATGCCTAAGTTATTATGCCATCAACGCCTGGACACAACCTACAACATCTTTGGTCCCTAGCTATGCTCTACCATGCCAAACAACGAAGCGTGGTTCTTAGAAACCCTCAAGAAGGGCAAACGTCTCGTCATCGATAGTAGTGTAGATTTTACCATGGCTTAGTAGCTCCTCGGCCGCTGCCATGACATCCTGGATCGACATACCAGTCTCCCTTGCTATGATTTGGATATTGGTACCTTCGTTGCTCTTCGACTGGTTGAGGTATTGGTACATCTTCCTCGCCTTGGGCGACGCGCTCCTCAAAAAGGCGGCGTCGTTGTTCTCAACGAACATGCTGTCATCCTCCGCGGCATTGCCATCGCCACCCGCGCCACCACCCGCTATTCCGCCACCTCGGGTGAAGAACAGGTGGACATAGGTGGCCTCTAGTAAGTGATAGTTGACCTCATTGAAGTCGGTAACGGGCTTGATGACGTGTGCACCAACGTGTCGCTTATTGCCAAAGCTCTTGAGGCGACCCCAAATGCGGACGTACTGCTCCTCCTGGAAGGTGGCGCGGTTCGTGTCGTTCTCCTGTTTGTCCGGATCTAGCCATTGTTTGACTTCGATGACCCCCGTGCCGTCGTCCAGCCGGTACGTGATATTGGTGGTCTGGGGGCTGATCTGCCGCACCATGCCGACGAAGGTGACCTGCGTGATGTCGACGCCGTCGATGCGGAAGGTGCCGTCGTTACCGAAGGCTTGCTCCGCGTCGATGATCTGCTTTACTGTTACGGGCCGCAACGATTCTTCGCTAGGGTGCTTGGTGCCTCCTTGGCTGCCACTCTGGGAGCCCCCGAAGAACCCGCCGCCATCATCGCCGCCAGTGGCGCCGTAGGTGGTGCGCGAGTATCCGCCGTATGCTGCTGGATAATATAGTTAGTACGCACAAATACAGATTCTAGGGTTTATCCTTATTTCGGGCTCATACAAGTCATGATTTGAGGGAGCGGAGGGTGGTATTTGGTGAGTTGGAGATTGAAGATGCGGAAGACGCGTTGAGAAGTTGGTTGACGCGACTGGAACTTTTTAATTGATTTCTTGAATGGGTGCACTAAAATCGCGGGGTATAGCACCTATAGCACCTATAGCACCTGCTGTAGCTTGTGTCCTACCATCCATTAGGTAACCTTAGGTAATAGTTGCTTATGTAATACAATGAGCTATCAGTTGTAGTATGTAGGTATATGTACCATTAAATGTAGAATACATACATTATGTACATATGTATGTAGGTACATGTATGTTATGAGGTCCTAGAGCCACGTCACTGGGACACATCGACTAATTTAGGTAGATATACACTATAATCCATACAGTAATTTTCTACAGTATCAATTAAGTAATTGTACAATGGATATGGCAATGATCCGGAAAGAAAAAGGCGATACAATCACATTATCACCAACCGCGGTCTTGTGAAGTGGAGAGTCTTCGGTTGGTCAAATCCGCATATATCACGGCGTGAACCTCGGTAAGTGTTGTAATGGGACACCGCACCCGCAGCTTCTGGAAGGAACGGCACGCATCCCACCCCTGAATTAAGTACCTTATCCAGTAAGCTTAGCTGTTATGGAGTCCGAGCTACGTAGCCTACAGGGAGCTTTTTTCGCGCGCGCATCGGAATGTACTGGTACGACATACATACATGTGGACTTCACACCACTTTGACATCAACTTCCATTTCTTCATCCTTCACACACACCTTCACGCCGCTGAATATACTCCCATCTACTCTTGTATTAAACGACGAATAATTCTTTGTCTTGTCTTATTATTTGTCTGTGTAACATAGCATCAATACAACTTCTCTTTTGAGAGATTTCTGTACTGATTCGTCCCTCTACCCGCCGCGCGCACGAATCGAAGAGGGAACCATATCAACATGGCGCAGTCTGCTGTGATGCCCGTGATCCCTCTGGGGAAGAAGAATGTTCTTTTCCCCGGCTCCGTTATTCGAATACCCGTACCAGCGAGCCGTTCTGATATACCTGCTTTACTCTCGAGCGTCTATACCCGCGCCTCTAAAGGTGCGAGGCGAGTCGACCAAATCCCTGTTATTTGCGTACCTCTCAACTCGCCCCTCTTAAATCGCCGAGGCCAGATGCTCCTAGATCAAGGTCCCGAACGATACAACCAGCCCCTGGATGCAAACAAAAACAAGATTAAGGGAGACCGGTTGTTTGGCTATGGAGTCTCGGGCAAGATTAATGCGATCCAAGGACAGAACGGAGCTGAATTCAACTTGCTTGTGCAGGGAGTGTCACGGGTTTATATTGAGAAGATCACCCAAGAACGTCCTTTCTTCGAAGCACGGGTGGTCCCTCACACTGATGAGGTTACTCCTCAAGAACTTCAGAAGCCCACCTACCAGGAGCTCTTCGGCACCCTGAAGCGGCTTTCGAGGGAACTAGTGTCATATCTTCGCGTATCAGCATTTATCCTATCCAACGGCACTGCAGGTTTAAACCCTATCCTCTCGCGGAGGCTCGAGCAATTCATTGCTAGGAAGGCACCCAACGAGGGAGGTTCCTTGGCTGATTTCATGATGAACGTGGTTGACGCTTCTTATGAAGAGAAACTCCAAGTGCTCGCCGCCGTTGAGGTAGCTGATCGTATGCAGAAGGTCATTGAGATATTGGAGCGCCACGTGGATGAGCTTAAAGGCCACATCAAATTCACTACCGTTAGTACTACGGCCATACCCATCCAAATAGAACCGGAGGACGCGGAGAAAATAATTGAGAAGAAACGAATTATCAGGCCGCCGCAGCCAGGCCTTAAAATACCCCCAACTGGTTTCGGTCTCGGCGGCGGATCGCCGTTTAATCTTTTTGGTGGCGGACAGGGCGACCGGCATGATCCGGATGACTTGCAAGATCTTGAGAAAAAGATAGAGGAAGCCAAGCTCCCACCGGAAGCTGCCAAGGTGGCCGAACGTGAATTTAAACGGCTGAAACTGATGATGCCTGCGCAGGCCGAATATCAGGTTGTGAGGACATATCTCGAAACGCTAGCTGAGATACCATGGTCTGTCGTGACAGATGACCCCATCAGTGCTGGCACATTAGAAAGCGCGAGAAAACAGCTTGATAATGACCACTACGGGATCGAGAAAGTGAAGAAGCGCTTGCTTTCTTACCTCACTATCGTCAGATTGATGCAATCGGCGAATGCAGCTCTGGACCAGCAAATCAAACAGGCCGAACAAGAGGTAGCTGATTTAGAGTCTACCAAGGCTGCCGCAAAGGACGGCGCTACTGTTGATCCCGACTTGGAAGAAAAGATAAAAGCCAGCAGCCTCAAGATTCAGATGCTAATGAACAAGAAGCGAGTTGAGAAGGCTCCTATTTTGCTCTTGGTTGGCCCACCCGGCGTTGGCAAGACTAGTATTGCTAGATCCATTGCCACAGCACTTGGGCGCAAGTTCCACCGCATCTCACTCGGAGGTGTCAGGGATGAAGCAGAGATACGAGGTCACCGGCGAACATATGTTGCTGCGATGCCTGGCTTGATTGTACAAGGTTTGAGGAAAGTCGGTGTAGCGAACCCTGTTTTCCTGTTGGATGAAATAGACAAGCTTGGTATGTCGAATCATAACGGTGACCCTTCTGCTGCAATGCTCGAGGTGCTAGATCCCGAGCAAAATCACGCATTCCACGACCATTACATCAATACACCAATTGATCTTAGTAAAGTTCTCTTCATTGCTACTGCTAATACTCTCGATACCATTCCGGGCCCATTACTGGATCGCATGGAAACTTTGGAGTTCTCTGGTTATACAACGCTCGAAAAGCGACACATCGCACTGCGACATCTTGTTCCTAAGCAAATCAGGGTGAACGGTCTTTCGGAGGATCAAATACGTTTTAGCGAGGAGGTCATCTCAAAGATCATTGAGTCATACACTCGCGAATCGGGGGTTCGCAACCTTGAGCGAGAGATTGGCTCCGTCTGTCGTGCGAAAGCCGTTGAGTTCGTGGAAGCCAATGATCGTGGCCAACCGGAAACATATAAAGCAGAAGTCACAGTCGATGATCTCGAATCCATCCTAGGCATTGAGAAGTTTGAAGATGAGATAGCGGAGAAGACCAGCCAGCCAGGAATAGTCACTGGCCTTGTTGCTTATAGCTCTGGCGGCAATGGAGGCATCCTCTTCATTGAAGTCCTTGATATGCCTGGTGATGGAAGTGTTGAGCTTACCGGTAATCTAGGAGACGTTCTTAAGGAAAGTGTCAAAGTTGCAAGAAGTTGGGTACGCAATCACGCCTACGAGCTAGGTTTGACTCAGGATCCTACCGAAAATATCATGATGAAGCGAAGTCTACATGTCCATTGCCCATCCGGGGCCGTACCAAAGGACGGACCATCTAGCGGAATGGCTCAGGCTATTGCTCTCATATCACTCCTTTCTGGACGACCTGTCCCTCCAACGATGGCTATGACTGTAAGTCAAAGAGGGTTTCATAAGGGTATTGACAGGACGCTAACACCAAATATAGGGTGAATTCCAACTCTCTGGTCACGTAAAGAGAGTCGGTGGAATCAAGGAAAAGCTAATCGGAGCATACCGAGCCGGCGTCAAGACAGTTCTCTTACCAGCCCAGAACGAGAAAGATGCGAGAGAGGTACCCTCGGAAGTGAAGGATGGGTTAAACATCATCTATGTCAGGTATGTATTTGTTACGGTGTTCCATAGCTCAAACCCCCTTTCCTGTTTTCCATCTAGCTAACGCGGACATCTCCGTAGTCACATTTGGGAAGCCATCCGCCACATCTGGCCCGAGGTGCAATGGCCACAAGAGAGCAGTTTTCCACCGATGCAGTCTCGCTTGTAGCGATTTGTTTTCCTTGGATATTTTGTTTGTCTAGCATGCATTCATGGATACGGCGTTGGATGCAATTGTTTTGCATAGTGGGGATAATCCCATGACAGGGAGGTAGCGAATATTCTACTCATTGTTGCAATTAGATGCACCATGGTCTGCAAAGTTGCAAAGTTCCACGACGTTAGCGCCATTCCCCTTTCATTAAGCGCAGATTGGTCGTTCAGGGCGGGTTTTCGTCCTATTTATCGCTTTGCCACGATCGTACCGGACAAGTATCGGTAGTTTTGATCTAAACCATGACAGACAACTAGACGCAAATTGGCGTTGCAAAGCGTTTCCTGTCGTCCTCCACCGCATCTGACCACCATTACCACAAGATCGCTGTACAACTTCGTACAGCATAACCCCTTCGCCGGAAGAAGCGAGCAGACGTCTGCCACAAACATTTCTCGACGTTCTGTCCCCAAAGTGTTGGGAAACACGAGATTATATGTCCGTGTGAGACAAGATGTTTCGTGTTGCCATCTGGCCCATCCCAGAAGATTACTGTCGTCAACGTCCGCCAAGCCCCTACTTTTCATCCCGTGTCTATGGCACCAATGCTACGCCGAGTTTATTACATACCACGGATACGGTAGGCCGGATACCTGCAGCTCTCCTGCCAGGGGAAAGGGGTTCCATCTGTCGGAAGATAAACGCGGAGACAGGCAGAGATTCAGACATAAAGTAGCTTCGGTAAGACTTGCATGTCTCATCGTTGCTCTCGTGTGGCACTCAGACATTGAATAAGCCACTGCGCCTCCTTGGTTCGAATGATACATATCAGTAGTCGCAGTCAAAACGCCAGGCCTGATTGAGGCTTGGACTTTTCACCACGCTGAGACACCGATACCTCGAAAGGTATCCAAGCTTTTTAGATCTTACGTTTCGGTCTCAAGACGATTGCTAGGCGAACATGGCTTCGTCATTGAGACAAGGATCACATAGCGATGCGTTAGCTACCTAATTCACCAACTAGAATTGTCATGTCATGTCAGGTATTGACCCGAGACAACTCGCCTATTTCTTTTCTCCTACCCGGCAATTCGCAGAGGAGGAAGAAAATAAAAATTTCCGATTCCAAGCAAGCGAGCTGCCGTCTTTTCCCCCTCAAATCCAATTGGGGCGCATCTGTGTAAAATCCGATGCACCTCCAAACGGCCGTAAGGAGATTATGGAGATTATCTCGAAGGAATTGGGGAGAGAACCCCTTGACACGGTAGACTACAAACTCGCGATTACCGACGACTTGGGAGCCCGCGGGAGTGGATGAGATGTTAAGTAGTTAACCGATTGTGATACATGGGAGGGGAAAGGGATAGATGAGAATGCTTTAGGCTTCGCCGAACTACACCGAGAGTACGGTTCCTTTGGAACGAAGTCGGGGAACTGGTTCCCGGGTCCCACAGACGCGGGACGCAAACATATAGGACTTTGCTAGGTTTGGTAGGTTAGGTATACAATGTCATACGGACGACATCGACTACATGCGCGCGATCTGTATTATCTACATGTATATCTAACTAGCTGCGTATCTGTGTGTACCTGTGCATCTCTGTATACGTATAGGCATATGTTGCAAACCTCTGTGCAGCGGCGCTCCGTTTCAGGTTGAGGTCACAAATAGGACGAGGTTTTGTGGGATACCGTTGCAAGTGACAGGATTGACCGATTCCAGGTTCATTCATCTCATACGTTGACGGATCTAAATTGTCTTGTACCAGGGACCCTCCCAAGAGTTCAATGTTATTCAAGGTATCCCAAATATTCCCAGCTTGGTACTTTCCTATCCCGCGACCCAGAGAAACGGGAGCCATGGGATACTTTTGTGCGGAACGGTACCAATGACGGAGCCAGTAATTATGATTATGTGTTTCTTGTTTCTCTGGTTTAATTCTCCTATATGTCCGTTTCCTCGTTCCCGGTTTTTCCCTCTTCTTCCCGTCTGCCGCATCGTGAGACATATTGGAGAACATTTCCATGTCTCTCTTGTCGATTCCCGATCGTCAGGTCCTAGGCCCAGTGGCTAGCGTTACTGCCGGGTGGCTGCAGACTTTGGAGCCGGTGCGTTTCTTTGCTTTTTCCTTCCCCCTGGTATTGCGGAGGCCTCTTTGCTTCTCTCCTTAGGTAACTCTCTCTTCCCCTTGGGTTGGGAAGTTAGGATATCGGTTGTAACGTGATCTTGATTGATAGCTATGCCGGTATACCGGCTCTACGGTGTTTTTGTGTGCATGTGTACGTGTGTCCTTGATTAGCATGGCTTGATTAGCATGGCTTTGAAGGTGAACATCTTGATTGCCCATGAGCTGAGTATCATGATGGACTCCCGTCTTCTCCCCTTCTCAGTAGGTTCTTCGAGTCTTGGAGGCCTTGGAGGCCATGGAGCCCCCCCCCCCCCCCCCCGAAGAGTAATATTAAGTCTCCAGAGGTACATACTCTAGATGTACCGTCCACATCGCATAAGCAGTGTAGTAACCTCGAGGCCATGTAATAAGCATGTATTTAAATAGTTCTCTAGTATATGAATAGTATGCATACTTACGTAAGGGGAAATCCGGTCAGGCAAGAAGGCGCAACTCCAACTACGGGTAGGTACGCATGCGGTATCTAGGAAGTAGAACCCAAGGAAGCATGGCGCAATTGATGCAAAAGCTACCGGGAAGGTTCCACGGGCTCATTCAACTACACAGATCTGAGATTATAATTTTGGTTTTAAGGTTTAGAGTTGATATAGTTGCATATGCGACCTCCTACACGAGCATGTTTAACGGGTGATGTCGAATATACAGATGTATTAACTTCTATTGGACTGTAGGAAAGAGTGGCTATGTATCTAAAGTACATCCCTACCTATGTACATACATGCACATACATGGGCAGGCTCGTATGTCGTCTAACCACAAAGGTAGATATAGGCAAGAACTCCCCTTTCGCCTTTCCCAACTTTGGAAGTGTTTGCTTATTACGGGATCCATCCTGTGTGACGTGGTTAAAGATAGACAAGTAACGGAGATGTACTCTTTCCTAGTTCAAGGTGGGTGGAGATACTACTAGGTACACACCTTCCAGGTCGTCTATCGTCCTTCTTGCCGAAGCGAGGGACTGACGATAGCTTCATCAGATGCAAAAATCATATTACGTCTGGAGAGAGCAAACCCACCCAAACTAGCATATCCAGCTAATTAAATTCCCGTAACCAACATGATCTCCTGATTTCTCCGGGAATTCCCCGTATGGGTATGGGCGATAGTTCAAAAGTTCTTCCAAGCTAAGCCACCTTGGTAGGTAGTGATGGAGACTTTATGAAATAATATCGGAGCTATCCGAGATCCCGAGGCCCTATTGAACCCGGCAGCGAGGAACGGCGTGATTCTCAAGTGGACTACCAACCAAGACTACGTGTTTACGTGTCTAACGCTGCCCAACCACGAGCAAATATTCACATGATACTGACCACAAGCGCAGGAATAGAGGTCGCACTGACCTAATCTTAGAATGCAGGAGAATGCAGGAGAGTCGGCGGTGGGTTGAGCCCCATTCCTCGGCTTCATGGGCCGCCGATGCGGTAGTGTAATTTGGTTTAGGACGCCAAACTGCCGGGTTAGAGAGCCTAGAGCGGGCATGGCCGTTTCAGAGCCCGCACGGGTTTTCGCTAAAGTCCGCCTACATAGCTTAAGTATGCAATTGTAATTATTCGTGAAGTGGCTGGGAGACTTTAGCAGCATAGAAATGAAGAATTTGCCTCAACTAACTTCAAAGAAAGGACCCGTCTTGGTATGTCTGGGCCGGATACTACCTAGGCAGACCCCGGGATAATATCCCGCTGCCCGTAGCCCCGGTGGGAAATCCCAGCATGCCGGACCCGTCACCTCCTGCATACGCATGTTGTTGCTTCTCCTCGGGACCAACTTTTTTCGCGGGCGTGCAGGGTTTGTGCCAACTCTGGCCGACGAGGTGCAGGAAAACAATGCCCATAACTACAAGAACCAGCGTTCGGCAATGTTCAAGCCGTCTCCCTCCAAGTCGGAGCAGTTTCAACCCGCAATATGAACGTGATGACGTGAACCGGTCTGGGTTCCCGGCTGAATCGGAGCTGAGACAGGTCATGACTCCATATGCAGCAATGCTACCTGCAGTGGAGAAAATAAGATGCAGCTTGGTGCAGCTTGCGCTAGCTGCCGTACAACATGTGCAAGCCAGGAAGAATGGTTTGGATACGTTTTGCTTTTACGATTACATCCCTTGACTTCTTCGTATCACGAGTCCGCGTGATATGCTGGCGATTGCCTGGTGGTTCCTCTCGCTTATACGGTCGAAGCTGTCATCCAAAGTCGCTAAAAATGAGAATGCAAGGAGACCGAGCCCTGCTGATCGTTCCCAAGCTTCTAGGCTTTTCGAGACTAGCTGAGTACCGGGGTGAATCAGTTTCATAAACTCTTACCAGGTTGGTGAATCCCTCAGGCTATGCCGGAAGTGGGAAAAATAATTCACGCTCCTGGCACAAATTCGGAAGAAATATCGCAAAGCCTGGATATGCTCGACTCCCCCAGTCGATCCCCGTGTTTGCATGGTAGACTATTCTGCTTAAAGAGTACGAGGCCATTTGAGCGGTGACTTGTTGTAAGATGTTGCCGCAAAAGGGCAAGCTGCGAGGCCACATCGGTGAAGAAAGGACAAAAGGTGAGACAAAATTGATAATGTTCTGGGACAAAACGTGGTTCGGCGCTGCTCCTTTAATCTGTTTCAGGGTTCGACGTCTTGCTGGGTTTGGCGGACGCCCGAATGCAACGCTGCACACACATGAGACTGCGGTAGACCGATCGTGCTAAACCTTTATCCGCTAGATGAGAACGGGTAACCACACGTTTGGGAATAAAAATTCCCAGAGTGTGGGGAGTTCGGCGAGACTCCGAAGGCGCTGCAACTTCTGCTATTGACAGGGCCGCTGTATTATAGAGCCGGGTATGAGTTCGAAAGTCAATTCGCAACGCGCGATGTCACAGTACATTAGATTGAATCTGGGCAAGCTAAGCTTGGCCTGTAGAGCATTCCCAAGCTTGAGCACGAGGCAGATGGGTCATAATAGCAGGGTAACCACGAGTTCACAGCGGCCCCGTCTGAGATCCTAGCGTAGGAGAAGTTGTCAAGATATCACATCAGAAAGGGTATCAAATAGAAAATCTTCAACGTCGGGGGGTTTATCGGCAGCTTCTCCGGTTCTGGAAACTCGCTCGTGAGAATCTCAAAAGCTGTTTCCTCCTTGGGGAATTCTGAACCACGGAGCAGCATGTCCTGGGACAATGGAACGCGCTTGACAGCCGCCTTGTGTTCCAATCCAACCACGGCTGACTGCAGGTACGGCCATCAAACCGTTAAGACGGAGAAGAGACTCTTCAAGGGAAATTGTTCCACTACAGTGAGTTAGTAAGGAGTAAATTCCTGGCACAGTACGTAACTCCCCACGTCGCTTGGCAGCTAGAGCCAGGTTCATTTATTTCCTGGTCTTTAGCTTGTGTATTAATTCACCGGCGGAAGCCTGGCTCGCAGTCCTAGCGTTGGCCCTGCCGATCTTCTTAGGGCCAAGTGGAATCGAGGGCCGCCCCGGACCTCCTAAAGCCCCTATTTATTGTACCCGACCGAACGGTAACAAGTTCTCTCAACCGCTATGGATCTCTCAATTTCATTAGACCCAACGCTGCTGTAGAAATACTGGGTCCCTACGTATTTCGAATATCTCGAGCGATATCTTGTTCACTTGGGAATTCGCTTGAGATCGTTCTGCTAGGTTGAAGTCATTGGCGTCATCCAATGGTCGGGGAAGTCAAGGGCCAGATCCCATCGGGCATGATAGATGAAATTGGTCCCTGCTGAAGAAAATCTCCGTCTGGCTGGGTTATTAGTCCGGCGGCATTTTACGCATAAATCTTGTAATTACGGCTTGATCGCGTGCAACCGAATCATCACAGGATCACATTTTGATCCAGGCGCATGAAAATATTCCGAATAGGCGAGATGAACTATAGTTCTTCTCGAGTGATTCTTTACGTATATTATCACTTCTTATCACAGGTGACGTGAGCCGTCTCGGAGCTACCCCGGGGTTCGTGCTTCTCATCTGTGCACTGCCGACTAATAACGTTAGCCTGTTTGGCGTAGAGACGAATCCAACTTTGGCCCTCCTGTCTTAGCATCATCTCCACTGGTGATACTTCTGATAGCGGCCTAGCCTACGAAAAGTACCAGGGTACTATGCATCTCGGTTGCATCTTGTGGGTACGGTGATACGAGTACGGTGGTACGTTTGCCTCGGCTTGAAGTGGATGGAGGCAACGGTTAAGAAGGGGGGAGTACACGAAAAAATAAAATAAAAAGCAAGGCGCGGATAGGATAGGGAATGGATGGTCAGCATAGGCGATAACGAAAGTACGGTAGGCAGAAGCCCCGTCTATGTAGTCTTGATCAGATTCCCGAGTGACAGATCAGAATCAAGGTATAGCCTCGAGTAGTGTCTTGAATAGTGGTACCCTACATAGTATGTTGTCATTCGCCCATTCGCTGACGTGCAATATTCAGCGAGCTTGGACGACGTTCAATATTCGGGCGGATCTGATGGTCACCTCGTGAGATGACCGACTGGTTTTCCTTTGTGTACAAAATTGGAATGATGGTCTGTGCCTCTCCCACCCAGATGGTCCATGAGTCCGTTTGGGTAATGAAGCGTTAAGACTCAAAATGATGCACCATGCAGACGGGAGCACTAGCAACGCGGTACCCAGCCGTTACATGCTACAGACCGTTCAAAGCTCCTATTAGGAACATTTATTTAAGCTCGCTAGAGCTCCACTAGTCAATCGATGGGTTCTCCAAGGGCTGTCCGTTCGCATCCAGCCATGTACCAAAGCGATCCTGAAAGTGCTTCACACCAAAAGCACGATGATGCAATAATGCCCGCGGGACGAAAAGGCCGCCTAATGGTTGCCTGACACGGCAGAGAAGCAATCTCGTGTAACGATATTTCTGGAATTATCGTACAGTCCAAGTGAGTGTATAATGAGTAATGTGGATATGAGGAAATGAGTCTCTTTTCCAGGAATATCCACAGGTGATAGATAGTTTTCGATGGTCCCATTTTGACCGCCTTTAGGCGCCCCGTGCATGCGTTCTATTGAAGCCTTCCTAGTTGCAAGTCGACGATTGCGGTAACTTGACGATTTCAATAAGGTACCCCATATTTGTACCTAATAATTAGGACAGCCCGGCTAATAGCGGGTAGATGAGATTATTGAACTCGTATTTTGTGCTTGCAACGATGCCGCTCGGTAGCCCGTACAGCCAGGGTAAGTATTCGAGGCGAGAATGCCAACCTACGCCAGTAATATACAACTCAATGCTCGAAGCAGAGACGAGAATTGACGAGGCTTGTGTATCTATGCACTGACTATCGAACTTCAGCAAGCGAAATAGCATGTACCGAGTACTTAAAGGAGTGCTCGAGTCGAACACGGTGCCTGAACTCCCCCTTCTAATATACGACGGCCTATTCTAGTAAGAACAGGGACAGGGATAGAAGTGTATGCAAGGAATCTCGGTTGACGACCTTGGCGAACAAGAGCCTCTACATAACGACGCATATGCCGCACGACCTATTGGAGTCGGGAAGAATGCCCTTGTTCAGAAGGGGAACCTGCGAAGAAATATGATACGCTTCCGCTGAGCTGGATGTTCCTTTGATATTTCTCGGGGACTAAAGAGATCCACTTAGAGCGAAATGTACTATGTAAGATAGCCTCGTGATATGTCCTGCCTCGGGAGATCAACACAGACGAACGCAAGGTAAAAGGTGCAAGGAGACTGATCCTGTAATGTACTATGTGGCGTATACAATTCTTCAGGAAGGTCAAGGTCAACTGGGGTCGTGCGACGGAGACGTTCCGGAGCGGGATATCAATTCAATATAATAAAATGCAGAAGGATTGGAAGGTGCTCGCCACGATGTGTACATGGTGCACAGATAGGGTTACTTATACCAACTATAAATGCGCAATATGAATTTAAGTACCTCAAATGTACTTCTACACGTACCCTTATGGTCAGAGTCCACTGCCCAGCCCGCAGCTGCCCAGGTGCTTATAAAGTTCTCCTTAGCGGTGGACCGGTACTAATTTTTCCGGTTCTAAGTAGCGGCTGGAATTGGCTTGACGGGAATGTTCCGCGTGCATAGAAAGGTACCTATACGTATGTACCTACATAGTACCTAACTAAATACATGTAATTTCTTCTTTCGAGATTCTCGAGATAATTACCTTGGTGTTATATCTGCTTAAGAGAGAGAGAGAGAGGGAGAGAAAATCTCCGAAGTTCCGGCTTAGATCTTGACGCAGCATGTTCTTATCAACTCGAACTATCGCCTAGGAATATATGTACGCAAAGGCTTGCGCATAAGTCGGCACGCGATTTATAATCCCACGTTCTATTATTCAGTTACCCCTTGTATATAGTAAGCTGTCAGTGTCCTTGCCCACCATGCGTCTATAATTTGATGACGATACTTGTCTATCGACATTTGTACTGGGTTCGCATGGTTGGGTGATCCACGACAAACCCAAGACACAATGGCGTCGGGTAGCGAGAGCCAAGGAGAACTTGTCAACATTGGGAGAGGCTTCTGCACATGCCGGAACGCATCATGCATCAAGGTCCCATCCCATGTGGAGATCATGGCAGTAATCTTAAGTCCAGCTGATCTCGGGTGAAAATTTGCGGTGTACAAAGTACCGAGAGAAGCACACGACGTTGCGGTGTTGGCACCGAAGGCATTTGTCAGTTAACGACTGTGATTTAAAAGCGACCCGAACGTTATAGTCGTGGCGCTCCTTCGAATTCGTCTCCCGTTGGTATTACTCTTAGTTTAGATACTAGGTATACTCTGCAATATTTGAGGCCCACAGGCTTTGCAGCACATTAAAACGGAGATTCTGTTAAGAGGTAGGTATACCGTATTATTCTATGATATAGAAGATTAATATGCACAATGAAGGCAAGCGTCAAATCAGAAGCAGTCAAACGGGTTTGATAGTATAATTGGCCGTTGCCCGGTCAAATCACAAATCTTCAGACACTACCTTCAGTAGAAGAAAGGCTAGTGGTCCGTTTCCTTGGTGGCCTCAGAGCAAGGACATGGGCTGTTGGGCTCGGGAGACACTACATGGCAGCCGAACGCCTCGTAGATCTCGGTCCAGATTAAGGGAGTTCCATCGTCCAAAGTTCGGTGGGGTCTTGGTGGGGGTAATTCTATCAACCCGAGGGCTCAGGAGGCATCTCCTTTTGCCCCAGGGTTTTTAATCATGACAGGTCTGAGGCTTTGGCGAACTGGGTAAAGGCGATTTCGTGTCCCGGGTGCCACGGAACTTTCAACGAAGCGCCCGTATTCTGCCGCACATGAGGAGTCGTCTGGGGCGGCGTGTGAGCGCTTCATTTTTGTTTGAGACAATCGTCTGCATGTTGATAGGTGTGGGTGTCCAAGTAAAAGATCCGCGGGCGCTTGCAGTAGAAGTACGATTGAGGCCAATGGCGGGGATCGACCGGAGGATTTAATCCCTAAGGCAGGTAGACTACGACGGTGGACTGTAATAGAATTGACAAACTAGGCACTCAACTTTCCGCTATCGACTAAGTTCATTATAGGAACTCTGCCGGACCGAAAAGGGGGCGCGGGGTTGCTGAAGAACTGAATGCATATTACCTTATGTTCAAAGGTATCGATGTAGATACATAAACCAACACTAGGTTAGTAATGTAGCCTGCTACGTACTGTGTAGTAGGTATATGATGTAAGTGTAGACTTGATAAAGTGCTGATGAGGCACAACCTCGACAGAGTTTCAATAATCCGCAGGGCGGGATGCAAGGACAGGCATGCGCCGGCATAATGGGCTAGACTATCACAATGCTAGTCTGGTACCCGGAGAACGGAGGCGACATGAAAGTGCAATTCTATTAATGGACGCATTGACGATGATAATTAATGTAGTAGTCTTGTCTATTTGGGGTCACGAATTTTAGACCTACAGGCTACCAACATCGACTTGGAAGAGGTCAAATTAGAGAGCAAGAAAAGTAGATAACGTGACAGAGGAATGTGACTGGCCGGCAACAAACCCAAGAAACCAAGGTCCAACCCTATTAAAAACGCGGTAAGCGTGTAATATGTGGTTTATTAATGTACCGGCTGAGCAACAGCTGATGAGGCCAGCTCGTTGGACAAGCCACAATATAAAGAACCGTTGTATGACCACATGGCAGGCTCGGATCCTAGCAGCCGCATTCCAGCCACAAGCCCATCGGGTATACGGATAATATGTATTTGCATTAGCAGCCCTATCTTAAAATGCAGGTAAGATTGATAACCATCAGTGCGTATACATATATAGGCGGAAGATGTCAATGCTGGATACTACGCGCTAGATACTACTGGATGCTACTTAGATACTACCCATTTAACCTTCAATAGACGATATGAGTGTGCATGGTATCCCTAATAACTTGCCATGTGTTATGCGTTACATGGTAGGGAAACTACCGCAATAGTTGTTGTTAGCGGGATGGCACCGTCACATTTGGTAACTTTAGACTAGAGATGTATTGATTATGTACATGGGTTAAGGGCTTGGAAGACCGGGTTTCTCAACTAAGATTTGTATTCTTCTTATTTTTTTTTTCACTATCGGGAGATGAGGCGCGCCGTCGGGCATGACGAGCGGTAGAATGGGAGGATTAAACCAAGCTCTCCCGAATTGCGCGAGGCGGGATAAGTCTGGAGGGGATTAAGAAAAAAAAAAAACCAGGCAGACTTTGGCGACTAGTACATTAAAAAAACAAGCTGCAGGTAAACTTGACTGTACTGGAAGAGTAGGTACTTACAATGTAGTCGCCGACGGGGTCTATGCGCCTTGCCATTTCGGGATCATGCGTTAGCACGCTTACCCGGTTCTATCTAGCACGCACATGTCATCAGGTCTAGGTACAGTAGAACTAATCCCAAATTGATTGTGACCTAGCACAGAACCCCACGCCGATCACCGCAGGTCTCGAATCCTTTTCGAGACTGATTATTATTTTTTCTTGCCTTCTTTAATTTTGAATATCTACCTACCTTGGCTTTTCTCACCAAAGTTCCTCTAGGGAAATGAGGCGTGATGTTGACATCCAACAAATAAGGCATTGAAAGCTCGGACGATGTGACTGTCGATCCTCGCATCGCATCGCACCATATGTATCATGATCGATAGTCTTTTTTCTTATCCTTGTTCTGATGTTCGTCATTGCTGAGCAGGGGGCGGGCACGAAATCTAGACAAAGTTGTCTAAAGAAGCAATGTTCTGATCAGTCTAAAGACGGGTAACTGACGACATAAGCCAGATGTGGTACCGTAGTACCAAGGGAATCAAGCATAGCATACATACCATTATGTATGTACATATGTATGTAGGTAACAAATATTAGAACATGCCATCTTCAGCTTTCTCTAGGAGCAAGAGTCGTACTATGTACCAAGGTTATGAAAACATGCCTAGGTAATTTAGGTAAAGCGCCAAATAAGACGAACATGCAAGGCTAAGAATTCATGTATAGGGAAACATGGTATTATGTAGGGTACACTATGTAGGTTTATGTATATGTATATGTATGTAGGTAGGTATGTAGGTAGGTATGTATGTAGGTATATACATACATACATATGTACGCACAAACTTTTTCAATACTCTTAAATACTGATGCATGAACTCGGCAGGCCTTCCTTGTCTCCCTCGGCCAATCCTTGTCGTGAGCCACGCCTAGGTTGGCTACCCCGTGCAGAAATGATCGAAACCCAGAACTGGGTATGTAATAGCTGCAAGATTTCCCCATGTCGGTTACCAGTTGGTTATCAAGGAAGATATGTGCCTACAATACGAGGTGAAATGAAATACAATCAAAATTTTCGACTTCATCACATCCCTCAATAACATTCGCCCACCTGAGATGTGACAATGATCTGTAGAGCCGCCGCTAAGGAACTGCCGCCGGCTAGGGACGCGGCCAAGTCCCATCGAAGTCCGGTTCCGCACAAGCCTCCCTATCATTCAGACCCATGTTGCCATGCCACCGTACATCCCTCATGGCCTTCAAATTCTGCGGCCGTAGATTATCCACCATTGAAAAATTAAGATTCACGATCCCCATACCGAACAAGAACGCCTTGATTAGGTACGCTATGTTGTATAGGAGTTTGCGCACCGTAAAGCAAGTTTGTGCCGTCCTGCGTATACTTACGTTACGTACCTACTTCCGTCAAGCATATCCTCCATGCTATTTTGGTAGATAACTGTTCGGTGTATGGCTCAGGCTAGAGTTGAATCTGCTAGCGAATCTGACTTTTCATCTCTTCTCCAGCAAACTCCACGAGGACTACGTTAATAGATAGCGACAGTTACGTACTAAAAGCTCGGGATACTACCTCTTTACGTTATGGCTTCTTTACCGGGGAACAATCACCAGCTTATCTAAATTGAAGTACTGTAGAGCCTCATGGAGGGGGTTGGTAACAGACTAATCAAGTGCTAAACCAACGGATTCATAGTGCATACCTGATCTACTGTACTCTACTTAGTGTGGTCTAAACTTAAGCCTCGCTGGCGTTTTCAAGTAATATACTGATCTTGAATCTTCCGCTGATCCTATTGTCCCTATTGTTCCTTTTTTACATCATTCTCATATAATGCACGTGTAAGATGTTGCTCTTCAATCTATTTAATTGAGCTGAGGCCTGAAGTTTAGGCCTTCTGGACTAGTCTTCCTCCAATCAAAATCGACTACCAGCCAATAGTTGAGTTCGCCATTTCACGCCTGGAGCCGATTCGGTCACTGTTGTTGTTTTTTATTCCATTTTATTTTCCCCCCTTCCTCTGACACCGAACCGTTTTCTCCAATACGTACGTGGGTCCTCAGTCATCAACACTCATAATATGACATGACTACTTACGGCGACGTCTTAAAACACCTGCTTAGATCACAGTCAACATTACAGCTTCTCGAAAGAGCCACTAGCGTCCCTTGCAGTGTATTGAAGTTACGTGCATGCCAGCTCACATACCTACCTAAGTACCTACGCAAGACCGCATAACCGGGCATTTTCTTAAACTGCTTGTCTTGCATCCCGCTCCCACCACCCCTCTTCAGGAGTAGAACTACGTACTGTTCGTTTCCCCTTATGAAGTACCATGTGAGGTCAGAGACAGTAGTAGGTTGGCCTGACAGGCCATGGACCGGCAATCAGACACGCACCCCCCTCCCTAAAAGCCGTTGAACAATACACCCCCCTCAATGTACTCTAGACTCCTACCCCTTCGGTCTTCTAGTTCCTCGAATCTCGATAAATCCTAGCCAATTAAAGAGTCATGTTTGGAAGTCTGTCTCATTATTTCCGTTGCGCATTTCTTAGCAATCTCAGAGCGCTCAGACAGAGTCACATCATAGCCCTCACGCGGGGAATTCTCAGATCGCCAGGGGAAATAAAGAAAAAAAAAGGTTGAAAGACAGGCAGGGGAGA
Organism: Hypoxylon sp. EC38; assembly: GCA_002120335.1. NCBI lineage: Eukaryota > Fungi > Ascomycota > Sordariomycetes > Xylariales > Hypoxylaceae > Hypoxylon > Hypoxylon sp. EC38. Next base: position 363,990 of record KZ111245.1, read on the forward strand.
TAAATCATATTCAACTATATTGTATTGCATGGTATATGCGGCATAGTATTGTGGGATTATTACCAGATGAGCATAGGGAATTTCGTCCATCACCATTGCTGGCAGGCTGGGCTGCTGCTAGAACTCTTTCCGCTACCCTTGAAATCCCTGATCAATGATTAGCAGCCAATGCTTCCCCGTTGAGGCCAGGGTCTACCCTGACAGGTCCGCAGCGCCCATGGGACCCTGGACAGAGCTAGGATTCTACCATCATGGCCACCATGTCAAGCAGGTCCACCTTCTATCTAGCACTACTACCCATCCTCATCCTTACTCTCAGCACATTTATTAGCCGGCTAGTACTTGTACAGTGACCGGTACTCCTGTATGCATGCTCGTTCTAGTTGTCATTGTTGTTCCTTAGACAATATATCTTATTATTAGCCTCTTGCATACTCGCCTTGTCACATCGACATGCCCCAGGGATCTCTAGAGAACGTCTCTCTGCTACCCTTTCTCTTTCCCCATGCCCACTCCCTGTCATAGACCCCCAGCACATTGCCTAGCCCCCAGCGCCCGTGCCAGCGCATTCTCAGTGCTTGTCAACGAAGAACTGCCAAGCAGACCTGGCGCGTGTGCAGCAAGTGGCCTTGTACTTTCGTATGGCGCCCCAAAACAGCTTGTACCCTGGTTCGTACCTAAATTGTCCCAATCTCTAATATTAAAGTCGCACAAAAGCCTCCCGCGACCTTATCCAGACCCAAAAGTTGTCGAGCTTCTCCATCTTGAGTCGACAAGTCGGCATCATCAAGCTCTGCCCGACGCAGCTACCGCCGGCACGTTGCTTCCAAGGCCTCCAAGACCCAAGAGCTATCTGACGGTGCTACAAGGAGAGCGGTCGTGTGTCTTGTGCTGCAGCTCCCCGTCATCCCATCTCCCAGGTTTCCACCAACTCCGCCGCGCGCTGTATCACGGGATTCCCTAACCTTGACTGAGCCAGTATCACAGACGATTTTGCTTGTCCAACACTGTCTTTGAACTCTTGCCATCAAGACAGGCGAGACTGAGGTCGCCATTCCTAATTAGTCTTTCTCGACGTGCCTTGGCCATATAACTTTTCCGGCGATTAACATCTAGCGGAACTAAAAGAAAAAGAGTCGAGAATCGCTCTTCTAATTTTCAAAAGATTTCAAGCTCAGTTTGCGCTCACAGACCTGAAAGAAAGCGTTGCTTACCAATTGGAGCGGTCCAAAGGCCTAACGATTTTGAGCACATCCTCGAACTTTCCAGTCAGCCGGGGCATGCTATTCCTCGAGGACCGCCAGCCCCAACTCTGAGCGGTGTTGCCGTATTCCTAACTAGGGTACTAGGCCGCCGTTTAGAAGGAGAAGAAGACGTTAGGGGCTCACGGTCCTATCGTATATTCTTCTTAAGCTGCATCCATGCAAACCCTCACTTATCGTGCTGAGCAGTCGAACTTTCCGCTCGGCCATCGCCGACGTATATCGAATCTGGCGAACTTCGCTCTAGACCTGTCCTGGGCCAGAGCAGAGACGGATTGTGCTCTTAGCAGCACAAGGGCGTATCCCTCTCCGCCCATGTCAGGGTCTCCACCACCACTCCCGCCCAAACCAAACCCGGAGGTCGGTGATCGAGGCCAGGGAGGCTTTCAGCCAGCTAGTCATGATGCGTATCGTCCAAGCTCTACAGTTCCAGGAGGCGAGTATCGAGCAGCGCCCCCACAACCACCATTATTACCCCCTACCACCAGTGCTACTAGACCATTTCCTTCAGAGGGCCCGGAGCGGATGCCATATCCTTATCACCGCCCAGAAGAAACAATGGGAAGACCTATGTCCTACCCTCAGCCGCCAGGCCCGATGGTTCCGCAGGCTCAGTATGCGCTTCCGCCTGTAGTCGGTCCTAGTATGGGACCGTCACCCTACGCGATGCCGACCAACCCACAGGCCCCAGAAAATCCGGCCTATACATCTCCCAAATCTCAGAGGAAAACCAAAGGCCATGTAGCTTCGGCATGTGTGCCATGCAAAAGAGCGCATCTAAGGTACTACCCAAGTTCTGATTCCCCGCCCTGACATGCTCCTAAGTGGCTAACATTCTCTTAGATGTGATGGTACGTATCGAATTCCGATTTTTCATTATCTTCCATTGTGAGTTATATACTCGAAATGGCCATCCCAGCGGGAAATGCATGAATAGTCAGCGTGAACATGGTGTGATCTTCGCCGGATCCGTGTTTCGGATATCAAATATTGGGAGACGGGTGATCCTTAGCAACCGCTGGTATTGTCCTGAACAGAGAGACTTTGCATCAAGAGGCTCTTTTGGAGGCCAGACTCTCGAATTCCCAATGGACTTGTGCCATTGGAATCGGCGAGATTCTCGGAAGTCCAGGTTTGCTAGGGGCAACCCAGGCTTCGGCGAAAGAGTTTGAAAAGCAAAACGCATGGGAACCCGTGCGTAGACGGTTGGCAGGACATGAGGAGCATTCCGAGTGCTATTAGCAAGCTCAAGGGCAAGATCAAAGTTGTCACGAGAAAGACCTCAGGGGGGTTTAACCTCTCTGATCTTATTAGGCGCCCTAATACCTTCTAGCCCGCACATCGCTTGTCTGACCGGAAAAGTTGAGCATCTGTGCAGGATAGATTCTCTAATCTCGGTTTCAGATCAACCCCAGAATCTCATCTCCTACTCTACCTCAAGTCGTGGAATCATGTGACAAAGCTGACCATAATTGTTTGAATAGCCCAACGGCCCTGCTCAAGATGTTTGAGTAACGGCAAAGAAGATTCATGCGTCGATGTCCAGCACAAAAAGCGCGGCCGACCTCGATTACGCGATGATAATCAGCCACGGTTTGATGCCGCAAGGTACCCTCACCCATCCGATCCGAACATGCGACGACCAGTCTCACTTTACTCGCCTATGGGTGCTGCTTCCACCTCATATGACGATCCTCTTCGAAGAAGTCATTCTTATAGGGTATTGAAATCACAGCCCAGCGATCCCATTGCGCCCAGATTTATCGAACGCGGATCGGCTGCAGACGCGAACATCATTCCTCCTCCCTTATCTATTCCCGCACGTGCACTGGAACCAGTAGCGTTCCTAACGACGGATTTAGAGATCAGAAAGGCATCAAGTACTTTCCTTGAAGCAGTGGGATCTCGGTCGGTTTCGGGTCAGAGGCTTTTGGATGTTGTTAGCCCGAGTGAGCGCGAAAGGGTCATTGCACTCCAAAGATCTTTGCAGGATGAGCAAGGTAGAAAGGAACCGAATTATCTCCCGCCAATTTTCGGGAAGCAGGAGGCCGATAGAGTAATCCAGAGGTTGCCTTTCAACCCAGAATTCATAACGAGGTTCCAACTAGATCGCCAGGATTTTTTCACCTTCATCGCCGGAGATGGACAGCTACGACCGTATCCGATACGAATTGGACTCGCCAAGGAGGACTCGATATACTTCGTCGTGTTGTTGATAAATCGTCCAGCTCAGCCATTCCCGCATCCCTCTCCTTCACCCCACGCTCGAGATTTCTATTCATTCCAACCGCCATATGCTCAGTTGACCCCCGTGTCGGCTTCTTTCGACCCTGGACGACCACGATACGGGGAATCTCCTCGTGAAGGCGCCTATACGCCGCGGCAACCACCGACGCCTGCCCCGTTAACCTCGGGGCTTACCCCAGGTGTGAGTCCGAACGTCCCTTATACTGCCGCTGGACCGGCGCGAATTGAGCCGCAACCCGGTCCTCCTCATCCTTCACATCCTTCTCACCATATTCCGAGGAGCGAGTTGTCCATTCCTAGACCGCCACAGCAAGTGGAATATCAACTCCCGCCTATCCGTGGCCAGGGACAGACTGGAACGCAGGGAGAAGCATCTGGCTGGCCGAGGGATGATCGATCAGGCCGTGTCGATATAGGTGGATTAATAGAAAAGCCTGATCCGTCACGACGAGGACGGTAGCGTTCGATCGACGCTGGAGAAAAAAAAAATTGCGAATACCCATACTTCTCATCTTTGGGTAGCTCGACCTTCTCTTGTAGACTGGTCTCTTTCAACACCTGTTCTCAAGGTTAATGTTTTATACCACACCTTATTCACACTCGAATTGTAAAATATACCCATATCGCGCATCCGTCGTTTTCAGTCGCGCAGGATACCATGTACAACATAATGCATCTTTCCATCTACATATCATACTCCCGCCATTAATATGGCTTCTACTTCCCAGAGCTGTTTTAATATTAGCGTGGTTCCGGGGATCATTTCCGCTGTCGCGATTCAGTCGCCTATATTCGAATTCGCTCCTGCTTCTCTCGACATTTCGTCTTGGTCAGGTCAAGTTGTCATATTTCCAGTTGCATTGTCGAGTTTTCCGGATGCGGCGGTTGCGGCTCTCTTGTTTCGCCACAAACCGGGAGGTTCGTGCGACACCGGGAGGCGGCAGCACGAAGAGGAGAAGAGAGTGCAAAAAGCATAATGATGGGAATCATTCATTCGGAAGGTCTTCTGCGTCTTCATGTACTATATATTAACTTGAAATCTGGGAGTATCGTTTTTTTCGTGGCGTGGAAGGAGGATGGTGCTCCGGTGAAGAGACTAGGAGCACCCAACTTGACTGTGCCCGACTGTTTGATGGCAAACCCGTTGTACCAGACAGGCGGGCGGGGTTTCTCGAGCTCGGGATCTCTTGCCGTCATCTTTTTCAATCTTGTGTATATTTTCCCGCTTTTTGATCTCTATCCGCTCTTGTATCTAGCCGTCAGTATTGGCCAAGGAAACATGAGAGGGGAAGCTTTATGGAGCGAGATCATGTAATAAGATATTAGTCTTGAAAGAAAAGAACCCCGTACAGGTTGGAAATAACGAGGACAAGGAAAACACGTAAATCGTGTAGGTTATCTAGCCAACCGCGAACAGGTGTGGGGGAGAGTAAAGTAAAAAAGGTAGAATTCACAGAGTTTGGGATGGATATATCAATGAAACGAAACACTTCTGACAGGATAAGTAGGGAAATTGGGTCTAAAAATGAAACAAGCGCGAGAAACAAGAAATAGCATGTTTACCGCGACCCTCAAAAAGATTTTCGTTTCGGAACCAGGCTGATCAGATCCCATTCATCAGATCCATCCAGTCTCGTCAATATAGCCCGGAAGCGAGCTTATAATCCGCCTCAACTAATTCTAAGGATTCGGCCCGCCGTACCCGTCGAACCCCCGTCTTTCCTTCTCTTGATGTTCTTTGGTGTCTTCTCTTAAAATCTACAATTATGTTGTCGGGTTGGGCGTAAGCGGTAACCAGTAAGAGGTCAGTGCTGGGTCAGTTACTAGGTTCTTTGTGGTGGTTTGATATGATATCGAGGTCTATAATATAATGTTTCGTACCGGGAAGATTCGCTTCATTTCCGGGCATTACGACAGTACACATCGACAAGACTACCGCCGAGAAGACACAGCACTAATCAGTCACACGCTGCTATTCTAACACACAGACACAATGAAAATCTACGGGACAAAGACACTACACACATATATAAACTCGTACATACGGGCAAGCGAGCCAATGCTCATGTCCAACTGCTGTTGCTCGGAGGCTTTTACCTGTCTCTTCCCCTCTTTTTCTTACGCTGCTGACCTGGGTATTCCTTGCTAAGGTCTCGATCTTCCTAGCTCCGATCTCTCTACATACATACAGTTACCGTGACGCCCTTGCAAACTTGCATCTTGCATCACCTCCCCAGCCGAAGCACACCGCAAGATAAACAACAAAATGAATGCACGTACCACCCCGTGAGAGGGTCCCCCGGCTGCGCAGAACAAGCTTAACCTTGATAGAAGTGCGATTCAATGCCGTGGTTGGCTCGCTAGCATCTTGTCATCAAGCGGACCCAGGTGCGAGGGGTGTATCTTGCGCTCACATTTTGGAGCAGCGCAGTTGAGATTACCTACCTACGGCCTGGCACGTACATACATGAGATTATCTTATGTGGTGTGTCTACAGGGGTAAGTCAGTGGGTAAAATTGTCCGAGCCGTTGCAGCGCGCGCGCAGTGTTACAGGAGTGCGGTACCGTACGAGCTCACGGATGCAAATCGAGTATGGGTAGGGTGGTAGCGACTTATAATCTAACGCTAATAAGAGAGAAGGAAGGATTAAAAAGTCCCGACTGGTTCTCTTGTCACCCTTGTCTCTTGAAAAAAAGCCCCCAGTCTGGAGAGATGATGCTTGTCATTGCGAAAACGATCATTCACACATACATTCATACCATACGCACCAACACCCACGCTGCTGGCCCGAGAAGCCGGGGACCGGGATTTGGTTAGTAATATTCCTTCCAGCCAAAATATGATATATCGCGCGTACCTTTCGACATATGTAAGCGCCGTAGAATGGCACACCCCTATGGAAATAAACTTCTCCGTTTTGATTTCGGATTGCCCTTTTTTGATGTGTTCAACGGGTAAAAAGCACGACGACTTTCCAAGTGGCTCCAACCTACCAGATTTAATGGGAATATCAAGACATCTCCCTATATAGGTAAATAACATGTTATAATAAATTTAAAATACATACACTAACTAGAATTCAAGTTCAGTACAGAATGATATCGGGATATGTAGAATATGTATACATATTTTCAAAGAGCGCCTTTGAGTTCCCTCACTTAACAAAATACAAATAATCGGGTAGCCTTGCCTTCGATGCCAGCGACTCACCACTAGAAAAAAAAAGCCACTAAGCCTCAACCTGACACGAGGTAGCGCCCATTCCTACCGTAGTACTCTCCAGCGGAGCCTGGTCCATTCTTGCCTAGGCCATGACTGTGGCATTGCTCTGGGTAAAATTATATCATCCACCTCGGTCGAGCTTATTCGCACATACCTACCTACCTACACATTAATCTTGAAGGATACCGAGCCTCTACCAACTTTTATCCTCGATACACCCTACGCTTTTCATTTAGACTACGGCCACCCAAGAGCTTACTGATCGTGTATCATTTCGTCGGCGGCACGGCTAGAGCCGGTCGATGTTAGCCAAGTTGCATTTACACACCTAGGGAGACATGTGTTCTCCTTGGCATCCAGTGATTTGATGATTCTGATCTCTCGAGAGAATTGTTTAATGAGTAATCAACTGGGATCCGGAATCGGAAGCATCACACCGCGCGGAGTACTTGAGATATTGGTTACCTAAGGTACCTCTCATCCCATTGAATACAGCATGGTGAGCTTTGTCGCCGGAATTCCAGTAGCATGTGTGCGTACCTAGGGTAGAGAGAGTACTCTTATCCTCTAGAGTAGGTACTATGTGATGACTCTTCTTTGTCCTATACAGATCAGTCTTCTTTCCAAAATGTAGCAATATGATGGGGTAACTTCTGCTGTGAGTCTAACGATTCTCTTAATCACCGGGATCTACGGCCAAGCTTACGCTAGGTAACTAAGTTAGCTCACTCGGATAATCAACAATGACCTTGACCTGATATAAAAACCTGCATACATGCAACAAATATCAGACACGCGCAAGGGACTCAGAGTTGCTCTCGTTCTACCTAAATCAACAAACGCTTTTCACCCTGATGACGCTTATCACATGTTCCATCTAAAAGGCCGTGGCAATTCACATCTTGACCGTGTCTCCTAGGTTGTCAGGCAGAGAGGACAAGGATAAATTCGACCAAGTGAAGCCAAGAAGGCATTCATGGATATCAACAGCAGACATTTCCTGAAGTGAGAGAACGATGACAATTTTTGTTACCGGGCGTAATCTTATGGGAGCCACAAATGTCCGCGGCAAGCCAATTGCCGCTTATCAGATTGGCCAATCATCGCAAGCCCCGAGGAAATCCAGTTGAGGCCCAAGCGCCTGGACAAACACAGTGCGTTTGTACAGTATTAATTTGGATTGTATTCGGAAAGGGCAAAGGCTGATTGGGTAAACGCTCCCCGCTCTTGCCTTACCTGCCCGTCACTCACAGTTACGATTTTAGGCTACTGCCCACCTGTCATTTCATGTGCCACTTGCCTCCTATTCTAGGCAGTTCTGAAGGAACAATCCAATGAGATAACCCGCATTGTAGCAGTTCATCACCTAAACCCAAGAGATACATTATTCTCATAACGACTGAAAGTGCACAAGAAAATATCACGATCAAGAATTCCGATACCTCCACACTTGGAAGCTGTTTTATTTTAGCAAGTTTACCGCAATATATCTCAAGCGACAGTTTCACTCCGAAGGCTACAGGGGGCAAAGATGTGTATCTGATAGAGGCTCTGAAGGCAACCTTCCTTATACCACTGGAGTCGCCAGCCCTACAAGTATCATCATGGATGATGTTATGGATATTGATGAGCCTAGGGGGACCAAACGGAAAGCTCCCTCATCTTCGGTAGATGAAGGCTTCCCTCGCCGGATCAAGGCTAGTTCCCTCTACATCTGATTCAAGTAGTGTAAAGCTGATTGTTTCGCTCCGGTATTTAGGCACTAGATCCGGACGTTGTAAACAAAATTGCCGCCGGCGAGATCATTGTAGCTCCTGTACACGCTCTTAAAGAGCTAATTGAGAACGCTGTGGATGCAGGGTCGACCTCCTTAGAAGTACTTGTCAAAGAGGGTGGCTTAAAGTTATTACAGATCACCGATAATGGCCACGGAATCAACGTTGGTGTACCTTACAATCCTATCATCCCGGTAATGAAGTCTCTAATTTTCTTAATAGAAAGAAGACCTACCGATACTCTGCGAGAGGTTCACTACATCAAAACTCAAGAAGTTTGAAGACTTGAGCAATATTGCCACATATGGCTTCCGAGGCGAAGCCCTTGCCAGTATCAGCCACATTGCTCACCTAACGGTTACCACGAGGACCAAGGATTCCGATTGTTCCTGGCGTGCGCACTATGACGGGGGCAAACTGTCGCCTGCAAAGCCTGGTCAATCGGCCGATCCCAAACCCGTTGCCGGGCGAATTGGTACGCAAATCTCAGTAGAGGATTTGTTCTACAACGTCCCGACACGACGCAAGGCTTTTAGGTCACCTTCCGATGAATACAACAAGATTATTGACATGGTAGGACGTTATGCCATTCATTGCGCTGGCGTCGCTTTCTCCTGTAAAAAACATGGAGATTCGGGCACATCCATTACTGTTCAGCCACAAGCATCTACGATAGATCGCATTCGCCAGATACACGGCAGCGCCGTTGCGAGTGAGCTCATTGAGTTCGCCGCCTCCGACCAGCGCTGGGGTTTCAAGGCTTCGGGTTGGGCTACTAATGCTAACTACCACATCAAAAAGACAACTCTTCTCCTTTTCATCAATCACCGCAGCGTTGAGTCATCTAATATTAAGAAGGCTGTGGAACAGACATATGCCGCGTTTCTTCCTAAAAATGGACATCCATTTGTTTATCTCAGTCTTGAAATTGATCCTCAGCGAGTCGATGTCAATGTCCATCCGACGAAGCGAGAAGTCAATTTCCTCAACGAAGATGAGATTATTCAATCGATATGTGAGAACATCCGCGATAAGTTAGCAGCTGTCGATACAAGCCGCACTTTCATGACGCAGACTCTGCTTCCTGGCTCTATGCTTGCTATTACACCGTCGCAACAGGACGTTGATAACTTACCTGCCAAGACGCCGAGTGGTCCGCGAAAGACGCCAGGACGACCAAACGAAAGCACCTTAGTCAGAACAGATGCTTCCTTGCGCAAGATCACCAGCATGTTTCCAACCGTCCCACAAACACCCACGCCCGGTACGTCAAGTAATAATACTAGTGAGATCGCCCAAGAGCCAGTGTACGAAACGACTGATCGTGAGCCGATCCTCTGTCGGCTTACTAGCGTGCGCGAGCTTCGGTCTGCCGTCAGAGACGACATGCACCATGAACTCACCGAGATCTTTGCTAACCACACCTTCGTGGGCATCGTGGATGAGAAACGTCGACTAGCTGCTATCCAAGGAGGCGTCAAATTATTCCTCATCGACTACGGTCGGGCATGCTTTGAGTACTTCTACCAAGTCGGGCTCACGGACTTTGGAAATTTTGGCGTCATAAAGTTTCAGCCTGCACTTGACCTACGCGAGGTGCTCAAAATTGCTGCTGAACAAGAAAAGGCTATCGCGGCGGCCGACGATGAGTTTGATGTAGCCGAAGTGGTAGATACTGTAGCGGAGCAATTGATCGAGAGGCGAGAAATGCTACTTGAATATTTCAGCCTCGAAATCTCTCCAGCTGGCGAATTGTTGAGTATCCCGCTTCTCTTGAAAGGCTACACACCATCCATGGCAAAATTGCCGCAGTTCCTACTTCGCCTAGGCCCCCATGTGAATTGGACAGATGAAAAGCTATGTTTCGAATCATTCCTCAAAGAATTAGCAACGTTTTACGTTCCAGAGCAGCTTCCTACCCTTCCAGGTAGCGACGAGACGGAAGAAAACGTTCCTAGCGAGATTAAAGCAAGGAGAACACAGATCCGTCATGCGATAGAGCATATATTCTTTCCAGCATTCAAAACGAGACTTGTAGCAACGAAATCATTCATGAAAGGTGGCGTACTTGAGTTAGCAAGCCTCAAAGGGCTATACAGGGTTTTTGAACGGTGCTAGTGTCTGCATGGAGGATATGATACCCATGAGCTCTGTAAATATTGGAGAAAGATTGCTGTCCATAAAGAGATATAGTGTGCGGTTATAGTACACTTACTTACTACTACTACCCTATAATAGCTGTTCAGCTCTTGGCGAGTACAATGAGAAAATGAGATATGCTGTTAGCTGCCTAAAATTTCTGTGGGATTACATTGACTGACAAAAGTGCTATATAACCGCCGAATAAGAATACTTGTTATGTAGAGTTCCCTGCACAATACGCAACGCCACCCATGGATTCCTGGGAGACCAAAAGGGCACACCTAGAGGCGAATATACAATGGGATCAATCGGTACGATCGAGACGCTTCAAGTTTTTGATGGATTCAAGAACCCTCTACAGAGATTGCATTCCATCCCACTGTTACATAATACAGACGGGTTAGTCATTGACTACCTAATCTACTTCTGCACAACCAGGACTACATCTAGTGAACATATCATGAGAAGGAAATCCGAATGTCAATAGGCAACTCGAAAGCCGCATTAATTATAGGTAACCAGGAGTAGCATGTAGAGCTTCGTCAAAATATTCACAGCTTTGCTACGTTATTCATGCACGTGAAACCCATCGTATCAAATTCAAGCAAGCTTTTTTATTGTTAAGAAAAAATTATCGCATTAGCCTATGTACCTCAATACTGAAGGGCAGTCCATATGCCATCATGCCTCTCATAAAAACAATAATCGTAAAGAAACACAGAAAACCCGCCAATGAAAAGAAAAAAAAAACCCTAAAGGAAAACAAACGCAAATTATCTCCTTCATATCATCTGGCAACGAATGAAGTATGCAAGAGGCAAAGGGAGAGTATGATAAAAGACAATGACCTGTCCTTGCATGTTCGTAATTATACCGTTAATCATGTAGCCATAACCGAAGAAGGTGCTGATTTTGTTCGAGAGCTTGAACCGAGAGCTGAGTGGATATCCATCATGAGTGCCGGGGCTTATGTCAGGTTCGGGTCCCTATGAACAGACCTCATTTGCATACCGAGTTTGGTGGACCAAGAAGAGCCGGACATGATTGGGTCTTGTGTACGACGAGTTTAGGCTTCATCCTCATCGTCGTACTCGATCTTGATGTTGTCTTCGTCCTTAATTCCCTGTGAGGGCTGGCCAGCCTTGGTAACATCGGCGAGGGTCTGGTCTGTGCGTTGCGTGTTAGAACCGAGAGAGCGACGAGAAGATGAGCAAAAAGGATATGATAGATTGAGCTACGTACCGGTGTCCTCGCCCATGTCCTGGCTTCCGGACAGGGTTTTCTCGTCAGACGAGAGACGCGCCTTCTTCACCGGGACCTTATCTTCGTCTGTTGAACGCCAGGTGAGTCAGTACATAGAAGATAAAGTGAAAGAATGTGAGAGGACATGATAGGATTGTTGGGAGTGAAACTACGTACCGTCGTCACTAAGGGAGTCGAGATAAGGTCCAGTGTGAGTCCTCTTGCGAGAACTACGACGCGGGGCTGTGGTTAAGTGTAATGTTAGTGACTTGGCATGTCGTGACCGATGATAAGATGGGAAAGGAGTATCAAATCTGATAGATCCATATAAACATACCTGCATCAGTAGACTTAGCTGCAGCTCGCTTGTTGCCTCCATTGGTCTTCGAGGGGCCTGTAGCCTCCTGGCCGTCGGCCAGGGCTTGACGAAAGGCAGCCGATTCTGCACGAAGATGACCCCAGGTATGGGTCATACTTTTCTCAGTACGGCCGGGCAAATCGACCTTCTTGTATGGTATACCACCCTTGGAAGTGGTCAGAGCCTCCACGATCTGCACAAGGAAGCAGATCTAGTAGACATCACTTGTTAGTCAACAGTTATGTATTATATATGAGACTCTGCTGGTGGATAGGTGATTTGAAAGAATTGGTTTACATACCTTTTCCTGTTGAGACCAAGCTTTGCCGCTCGACATGGTTGCTTGTTGAATGATGAAGAGAGTGGGATATTATTGGAGTAGGTTGAACTAGGAGGCCTGGAATCGTTGGTCAATACAAGACGTAGAAAATTCGAGTAGACAAGAGAGTAGAGACGTGAGCCCTCCTGTGAATGAAAAGATGAAAGGAGAGGAAATAAGGATGTTGTGTTGACGGATGAACTGGACGACGCGTATGTTTCTGGTGAGTAGGCGGGGTGTGTGTGTTCTACGCACGACAATTGACGGGCTATCCACAAGGGCGTCTCCTCCTTTAGGCTACAATGTGAGAAGGGAACTCTGAGCTTAATAATATTAGACGGGAAGGAACTCTGGCGTACCTTAATGCTGGAGAGCCTTTGATTGTGTAGCTGGTTGCTGGGTAAGAATATGGACTGACCAGGCCACTCGGGGTTGGGAAGGAAGTCTCTCGCTGGTAGGAGTAGTTCTAACGGGGAATGGGATGGGATTTATGAACAAACGTGAAGTTTACCTTGCTTGCATGATTGCCGACATACTCTATAAACTATCTCTTATTACCGTAGTTCTTCGGCTCCAAAGATACCGATTCTACTTGAGTCTACTGGCATATAATATGTAGGTCTATCACAAAATTTGATGACTGGTCACTTGTCTTCCGTAATTATCTCGCAGTTGCAAGTCATCTATTAGTAGATGGCTTGGATATGCACCGGGATATAGCTAGATATAAGTCATCCGTGCACAAAAGCAAAAGCATTCATGGATTGGCATGGTGCAGAATACTTCAACCTGCAGCCCTATGGTCAAACGGATATATATGATGAAATATGATACTATTCTAAAAAGGGTAGCTTTGGCGCCGAGGAAGATAGCGATTAATGACAAGTCATGCTCTTGTTCATATTTACCTGTTATCTACCTATATCAATGTTGAACTAACGGGTAAATTTGGTAGTGAAGACATCCGGGGTAGGTATACTGTATGTTGCTTTTCACACGGGAATCACCCGACGTTATCCTGTCCAATTCGACTGTGCAATGGCTCTCACCGATTTTACGTACTAGTTGCAAGACATCATTGAAACTACAACTTTCTGCAGATATCTGGGCACCAAATATATGCATGATTTGTCTAATAATGCCATAGGTTCGTTCTACATCTGTTGTCTAAGGGTTTTCTCTTGTACATACATATGTACTATATAGGTTAGAACTTGTGAAGTTACATCAGCCAGGCACAGCACGTGAAAAGGTACCTCCGTATCGAAGTCTAGAGCAAGGGGATTCGAGTGCTCCGATTAGTTAATCGCTACCCCGACGCTAAGATAACGACCCTTTATCGAACCCTTGCTGTCCCTTTCCCCCAGCAAAACTTAATCTGCAGGAAGCTGAGGTTGTACGTCGAAACCTTTTTTAACCAGCTGGGAAAGAGGTAGACTGGAACTGCTATCTGTCGACATTCACAAACAGTCTTCTCTGCGTCGCATTCTATTCTCGATTTCAACTCAACCCAGTCTCAAATTGCGTCAAAGCCGTTCTATAGAAAGATATATACGTGTCTACCTAGGTACCTTTCGTATCCGGTTATTTAGTAACACCGTCCGCGTCCGCGTCACCCTCGCCATCGCAATCACAGTCGTTTTTACTGTCGTTGCCGTCATCAATACGACTTCGATGCAGAAGCAGGCTTGTCTAAGTGTCAAATAGATGACAATCTCTGTAAACCACCAAGAATTGGCGCTGGATGAGGCACCCTTTGCCTAGGCGCATTGCTGAGTCAGGCTTCACTCGATTTCTCCAGCCGTCGTCAAGATTCTCTCGACTCACACTGCCATCACTGTGTGTCTCACCGTGCGCCTATACGCCTAAAGTCCGACATAGACTCACCACTTGTATCACGCGCCAGTTCACTATACAATCACCCCGTTGTCAATCAGCAGCCATGGCAACAATGAATGGAACTAGTCCGACATCGCGCTCTAAGCGCAAAGCTCCTTTTTCACCTCACGAACACGATCGCCCTCCTAAACACCTTCGACCTGCTAATGGCAAGATGTCTCCAAGCGAGAATACACCCGATACAGAGTTACCAAGTTTCATGGAAAACGATATGGCCACAGATGAGGAATTGGCCATCCTTTACCCACCTCAAGCTGCACCCGATACAGCAGAATGGCAGGCCACCATAGAGAAGGTAGTCAAGAATGTGGTCTCTATTCGCTTCTGCCAGACCTGTTCCTTTGATACAGACGCTGCTTGCGCGAGCGAAGCTACCGGATTCGTTGTTGATGCCGAGAAAGGGTAATGTTGCTTGATACCAAATACCGTTCACTTCTTCCCTGTGCTGATATCTTCGTAGTTATATCTTAACCAACAGGCATGTTGTTGGTGCTGGCCCTTTCTGGGGCTACGTAGTCTTTGATAATCATGAGGAAGTCGATGCATACCCTGTCTACCGAGATCCCGTCCACGATTTCGGCATTCTACGATTCGACCCTAAAGCCATTAAATATATGCCTGTGGCGGCTCTCCCTATTCGCCCGGATTTAGCAAAAGGTGCGTCGTGCTCTTTGAAGCTCATCTCAAAAGCTTTGGACTTCTAATATTTTACCCAGTTGGAGTTGAGATTAGAGTTGTTGGAAACGATGCTGGCGAGAAGCTTAGCATCCTCTCCGGTGTTATTAGCCGACTTGATCGCAATGCTCCCGAATATGGCGAAGGTTATAGCGATTTTAACACCAATTACTATCAGGCTAATGCTGCTGCTAGCGGAGGCAGTTCTGGTAGTCCTGTTGTAAACATCGATGGGTTTGCCATAGCCCTGCAAGCTGGCGGAAGATCTGATGGCGCGTCCACGGATTATTTCCTACCCCTCGACCGACCATTACGAGCTCTTCGCTGCATACAGGAAGGTAGACCAATCGAGCGAGGTACGATCCAGTGCCAGTTTCTTATGAAACCATTTGACGAGTGCCGTCGGCTTGGCCTGACGCCAGATTGGGAAAAGGCAGTTCGCGAAGCGTTTCCCAAAGAGACCAACATGCTTGTCGCTGAGATCATTCTCCCTGATGGCCCATCACATAACAAGATAGAGGAAGGAGATGTGCTTTTAAAGGTGAACGAAGAGATGATCACTCAATTCATTCGACTAGATGAGATATTAGACTCAAATGTTGGCAAGACCATCCGAGTGACCCTTCAACGAGGAGGTGAGGACGTCGATATTGATATCGAAGTCGGCGACCTCCACGCAATCACACCAGACCGTTTCGTAACAGTCTCTGGAGCTAGCGTCCACAACCTGTCTTATCAACAGGCACGCCTTTATGGCGTAGCTATCAAGGGTGGCGGCGTTTTCGTTTGCGAGTCGACTGGGTCTTTTCGCTTTGATAGTGCGGATAACGGCTGGATGATTCAAAGCGTCGACCAAAAGAAGACTCCCGATCTGGAAACCTTCATTGATGTCGTCAAAGAGATCCCGGACAAGAAACGTGTGGTTGTTACTTATAAACATCTTCGAGATCTTCACACGCTCAACACGACTATCATTAATGTTGATAGGCACTGGTCCGCTAAGATGCGGCTGGCCGTGCGAAATGACGTGACTGGGCTGTGGGACTTTGAAGATATCGGCGATGCTCTACCCCCTCTACCTCCGGTTCGTCGCAAGGGTGCATTCATCCAGCTAGAACACACTTCCCACCCAGCAGTAGCCGATTTAGTCCGCAGCTTTGTGCGTGTAGGCTGTACGATGCCTCTGAAGTTAGACGGATTTCCTAGAAATAGGAAGTGGGGAATGGGCTTGGTGATTGACGCCGAGAAGGGTCTGGTGATCATCTCAAGAGCAGTCGTCCCTTACGATCTGTGCGATATATGGATTACCATAGCCGACTCAATTGTTGTTGAAGGCAAGGTTGTCTTCATGCACCCACTCCAGAATTACGCAATCATCAAATACGACCCATCGCTTGTTGACGCACCAGTCCTGAGCGCGAGACTTAGCAAGGATAACATCACCCAAGGGGCCTCGACAACGTTTATAGGATATAACAGAAGTGGGCGAATTGTACATGCTGCCACCACAGTCACCGAAATGACCACGGTTGCCATTCCTGCCAATTCTGGCGCGCCTAGATATCGGGCCACTAATGTTGATGCAATAACAGTAGATACCAATCTCAGTGGCCAATGTGGAAGCGGAGTGCTCGTCGACAAAGACGGCACAGTCCAAGCTTTATGGCTCACCTATCTTGGCGAGAGATCATCTGGCTCCAGAGATGAGGAGTACCATCTGGGCCTTGCTACGCCAACCTTGTTGCCTGTTATATCGCAGATCCAGCAAGGCCGAGACCCGAAATTACGGATGCTGCCGATGGAATTCCGACCTATCGCAATGTCTCAAGCGCGGGTTATGGGCGTTTCTGAGGACTGGATACACAAAGTGTTCCTAGCCAACAAGCATAACCATCAATTATTTATGGTTTCCAAGTGCACCTTTGAACGCGATGACCGTCCCACTGTCCTGTTGGAGGGCGATATCATCTTGACTCTGAACGAGAAGATCATTACGCGCGTGTCGGAGCTCGATGTCATGTACTCGCACGAAGTCCTCGATGCAATTATTGTTCGAGAAAGCCAAGAGATTCATCTTCAAGTCCCGACGTCACCGGCCGACAATGTGGAAACCAACCACGCTATTTCATTCTGTGGAGCTGTGCTTCACGTTCCCCATCTTGCTGTTAGACAACAGATCAGCAAGCTTCCTAGCGGAGTATACGTTTCTGCAAGGAGTAGAGGTTCACCAGCGTACCAATATGGGCTCGCGCCAACCAACTTCATCACCCATGTGAACGGCAAACCCACTCCGGATCTCAAGACTTTCCTAGAATACGTGGTTAAGATCCCGGATAACACTTGTAAGCATCTTCTACTTAATTTATCGAGCCGGGCAGAAGATTAACTAAAGTAATATCAGATTTCCGATTAAAGGCCATGACGTTCGACAACCAGCCGTGGGTTGTCACGATGAAGAAGAACGAGCACTATTTCCCGACCGTAGAGTGGATCAAGGACGGCTCGGAACCGTGCGGCTGGCGACGCATCACATATGAGAGTGGTCAACCCGTCGAGGGTGAGCCGACAGATGGGATCCTACCCGTCCAGGACGGAGAGGATGCTGAAGACGCGGATGATGACGGTGGAATTTGAATGTTATTTTGCTTCCGCACTGGTTCTGAAAATACCATGCTGCAGGCCACGGCTTATGGGTGGTTATGGATGGATTCTCATAGACCCCTTTGTACATAGACTAAGTACTAAATAAATACAGGCTGGCTGGTTGGGAAATGAACTTGGAGCTTGGCTAGCTGAGCTATAGAGGCCTGGATTTTCGCCACATTCTCTTGGCTCCAATGAATCAATGATTCCAACCAACCTTTCTTCCAAAATCCTCTAGTCGTCTTCTCTTCCTTTATCAGCTCTTCCGTGGTGGTAGAATAATGTAGTCTGGGGAGCTGAAACAACTCAATTAAATATTTCTTGAAGATTGAGGTGAGCTGCTCTCTCTGCGTCTGTCGAGTTGTTCGGGTTGATTTTCACGGATATGCCTCATCTATAAGGCCCCCTCCAGGACAGCACCCCGGAAAACCATGCCCAGTGTTTGACCCGTACAATTATAGGGCGTATAGCTCTATAAACCACTATAATTATAGTGAACTACAGGGCTTCAATAGGTACCTATCATAAATTGACCAATTGAATTACGAGATAAACCTCCTTCCACACAGCTTATCTATCAACAATCAGTCAGTTAACAGTTAGTCAGTCAGTCGGGTACCTATCAATTAGACTGATATACTGGCTGTTAAATAGACTGTTGTGTGTATCTATGTGTATGTGTATGTGGCAATAATGAGATATCGAAGTCGAATGAGGATATTATGTAATAAAAGCCAGCCCGCGTTTTGATTAGATAAACTTCTATAGAGGGCACCTCCGCTACAATGCGCTGAAGATAATAGCGTCTTATAGCGCTATAATCGCTATAGCTATAGCACACCCCTACCAAAGAGTGGGTCCAATTATGCTGGTTTTCGAAATCATGTCTCAATATAATTTTTCATGAGGCGTTATTATGGGAAGACCGCTCTGGCATTGTATGACTTCTATCTTTCCCCTTTTGCTAGAGGTAATTCGAAGAGAGATCCGCTTTCCTTCATATTTAAATTATCCATGTGTGAAATATTCATACTAGATCACACCGCAACCTGCGCCATGGATATAACATATATGAATTAGGGTGACCGCCACACCAACTGAAATTTCATGATCATATTCTAGGGCCCCTTAATAACAAAATATTATCCTAGAATTCTTAGGCAGTAGGTAAGTTAAGACGCCTCTATGGGTATAGGTCTACAGTTTTATTAGAGTCGCCAGCCAAGCAATCCAGCCTCCTTCTATGTATGTATAATCGCCGTCCACGCGGCTGGAGGACACAAACTCAAAATGACTTCCCGAGCCCCCGTATCTATGCCATGCAATTATTGGTCAACAACAGCGAATGAGAAAACAACCAACTCCTCGAACCCAATAGCTCGGTGAGTTCAACCCGTTCCAACAACCAACTTCAAGGGTCCGAACCATACTTTATGATTATCATGGGGTATCAATGATGTAGTGAAGAAAATAACCAGGGTAATCCAGTAGGAACTCGGATTCAGCGAAAAAGGGGAAGATTCGGTCATCGTAGCTCGTCCCATCGTCATATCGTGCACTTCGGCCGATACACATCTCTATCTCTCTATCACGAGACGATTCAGAGAAGGACAGCAAAGACAGCCGCAGCGAAAAGCATCATGCCACTCATAGAGCCATGGAGATTATCGCTTCCCGCCTCGACAATACCGTTCAGAGGGGCTGTCGGTGAAGGGGTTGGCGTTGTAGAAGCGGTTGTGGGTGCAGGAATAGTGCTGCTTGCGGAAGTGCTCGGGGCTTCCGTAGTCTGAGATCCGTGGTCCTCTGAAATGGTGGCGCTTTCAGCGGTCTTAGTTGAAGTAGCACTCTTGGTTACGGAAGTATGGGTTGATGATGGCGACTTGGTTGTTGAAGTTGGTGAGGGCGTCGCCGCTGTAAGGGATCCAGGAAGGCTATAGGCCGCAGCGCACTCCTTCAAGGTCATGTTATCGGGACAGCACCAAGTCGCGCCCCTTTCATCAGCTGTGCAAAAATAGCCATTGTCGCAAGAATCTAGAAGCCAGTCAGCGAAGCCCCACATTTATCTTTTTCTCATCTTATATCTCACCTCCAGTTTTGCCAGGGCAGCAGGTCTGCTTGGCCGCTTGGTTGAAGCAGTGGACAACGCCATCATTAGAGGCACATTGTTCAAATCCTTTTCCACATGCATCAGCACATGATTTTCCGGAGTCGCAAAATTGCTGCTCGGGAGAATATCCCCCGTCCGAGCGGCGGTCGAGACCAAAGATTTCTCTCGGAGACATGCGTGCGAACTTCAACTGATATGGCTGACGTAAGGGCTCGGCGACAGCCTGGCCGGTAAGGGCCAAAATGGCGATTGTGAATACTGTGTGGAATAACATGTTGATGATTTTTCTCAAGGGGTGTATAGGTCTTAGGTTGGATTAAGTGTAAAATGTAGAAGTTAAGGCTATTTTGCTAAGTGTCAAAGATAGACTACGGTGAGAACGGAGTAAAGTGAGTGTAGGCTCGTCGGAGCTGTAATGAGTGACAGAACGAATGTAATGTTTGATGGAAAGGTGTCAAACGATCACGCCCGCGACCTCAGGATGGAAGTCGGAAAACGAAAGAAAGGATCCCAAAAGGGAAGTGCAGGGCGAATAGCAAGCGTACTACCAGATATATACCTAGGGAAAGAGTGTCGTTCGGTGTGTCGCCCTCCTTAATCGTCAAGGCAATTATTCAGGGCGATCACCCTTCGTTATTTAAATGCGTATCACCAAGTGCGATCCTAACCCAGGATAACTTACTTGCCCAACTTTGACCCTTGTCGTGCATCTTGACTTGGCAAGGCCTGGTAGGCGCAGGGCAGTGATTAGGCGCGGGCGCATGAATGATCGTGACAGGGATAACTCAGGATCGCCAAATAAGATCAAATTCGGGAGCTAGCCAAGATACATACCTACTCCTCTCATAACCTCCTGTCCAAGGAGTGGCCGATGGAAAATTCATTCTGACGATTAGAAATCGCTTACCTCTTTTTAGACTTAGTGACACAATCTTTTTTTCGAACGTGATTATAGGACGAAGAAGCGTGAATAATTGCCGCTCTACCAGATGGTCGGCTTGGAGCGCACCCAAATTGCTGGGCTAATGATAGGCAATTCATCGAGAGCCAGTAGGTGTCACATGTTTTGGATAAACTGGTAATCGCCAAGCCTCTCTGTAGGCTTAGCACTGTACGTAGTGAATTAAGTGGTTGACTTCTGGTGATCCTCCCTTGAAAAAAGGAAGAATGAGAGCAAATGGAAAAGAAACAAGTGAGGGGCTCAACGCTGAAGTAGAAACGAGGAGGCGCGCTAAAGCTAGCTACGCTAAAGAAATACCGAGTGGTACCTTTCCCGAAAGATCTAGAGTGGTGATTTACATAAGGAGATCGTCAGGAACATTTCCGATTTTGAATGATTTCTCGCATACGATTGGCTGGACGCGACAGTCACATCCCTGTCACGGAGTTTCATCTCGGAGCTATGCACGCCATCTATTTAACCATTCGATTCGCTCTTTCAAAAAGTGATGTCTGTCAAGACCGCTGCAGTTGCTGGTGACTTCAATATGGACTTATGTAAGTCACCAACGTCACCTTCACTATCATCTATCCTATTCGCGTCATACTTGGAACCCGACTGAGTTAGATGATGAAAATGGAATTGGAACTGCAATTACCAATCTCAATCTCTCCCACCAGTGGCTGAGCTTTCCTTGCTCAGAACATCCTCTCCTTCCTTCCAATATGGAACCATTTCAGCGGCACAGTCATATTTCAAGCTCTCGTCTTACTATATAATATACATCTAACTAGTGAAATGGACTGGGGATTTCCTGTACTCATGATTTTTCCCAACCAGTGCTTGCAGGTATAGAATTAATTTCACATTCCAAAATGAGGTGGTTTACCAAAAAAGGATGTGACGTCCCCGAACCAGCTCGGACACTAGTATCTGGGGTGTGAAATCATCAGGACTACCTTTGCGTTAATGTCATCGTAAACGGTCTCCGCTATCGATCTAATGCTTATCCAATAGAACCTACGAAATCTGGAGGTCGAGTCCTTCTTATCACTGAGTGGTCTAAGGCTACGGAGCATTTGTGCTTGGTCTAGAATCGGCAAAGAGAACCAAGCAAATAAGCGAAGTAGCATGTTATTGATGCTATTTTGAACATCTCTTTGATTTTATATACACCTAACCTCTTAAGAAGCTATGACTTATCAGTTCATAGAGTCTTACGGCCGTGGTAGAGACTAGATAGGTACAGTTTGCAGGAGCTTGGAGAACTCGTCAGCTCTTAGACAATGATTTCATGCATCTCCCTTATACCAGCCTCTGTGAGTTGAGATAAGGTTCTAATAGATTTCATTCAACGTAAGCTAGAATTTCAACATTCCCACTATGAAACCACAGCCACTTGAAGAAATAGGCATTGTAGCTGAATATGACCAGCACTATTACACATGCTACCAAGCGCACACCACGAGAAACCTTTCGGAAATACTGGATGGAAAAGCGTTCGAGCCTGAATACGAACGAGAAAATATGATGAGATAATGGTTTGCATATTCCAATTGAAGCCTGTAGCTACGCACATCCGGTCCGACCATCGCTCATATGACCTACGTCGGTCTAGTAGGCGATTCATTGAGGATAGAGGAAGACATCAGAATGGTTCCTAATATAAATCCATTTAACACTTGGTTCCAACACTAAAGCATGAAATTGATCATATACGTATTCTTAGCTTCCTATTGGCGTGGAGTTTCTCCCATCCGTCATAGCCCTTGCTGCCGGTGTAAGGGTAGGGAAACTCACTGCCACGTTGAATCTTCGATAAGCTTTTACTGATCAGTTATAGTGGTCTAGGCCCAGAACTCCACGATATCATAGGTGACCATCATAGATTAGTCGAAGGGGCAACAGCCATCACAAACTAGCTATACCTCACAGTATGGACAATATTCGAGCCAGCGCAGGTGTACATATACCTCCTGGGTACCTGCATTTACTTCTTAGAGGAGCTCATCGTTGCCAAGAAGGAATTCGAGAGGGGCTACTCCTGCATGCCCTTTTGCGGTAAGTCGCGTCCTTCTCCTCTACTATGTTTAGTTGATCTCCATTTAAAATACTTCTACTAATAGTGCCTCGCAGGTCCTTCGGTATGAATACCGTGGATACACGCTTCGAGAAGAGCCTCGAATATCGGCCCGAGCTTACAAGTCATACAAACGCCCCCAAGGGCGTTAACGCTCTCCTAGTAGATCTAGAAGGCACCAAAGCGTCATTTCATGGCACTGATTTTGTCTACTACGAGATTTCGCTGCCGCCTTTCAATATTCGCGTTCGTCATCGCCATTGCTGCCTTGGTTTGCCCCTTAGGAAGTAGAATGCGGGGCAAGTAGGTGGGCATAAACCCACGATCTAGGGCTCAGCTCCGCCACCCTGCCGGCGAACAAAGTCTCGGCTCTTTTCTTAGGGGGAGGGCCTATAGAGTTCGAAAAATATCGCCGAATTACTAAATTATTTGTCAAATAGTCCTAGCTTTGCTCATATGTCGTGATACGTAACCAGGTATTCAGGGTGATTTATCCCCCTTTAGGTACCTAGTTAACTCGCAACGTAACATCGATGCAGCCTTACAGTGATTGACTGCGCCTCCTCCCATATAGCTTGCAGCTGGTGGACACAGTAACCCAGTGTGATATAGAAACACCCGTGGGTGCCTATATTGGCTAGGTAGACAGTTGATATTTCAGACTTGAGAGGTGGGAGGCAGCTCGACTTTCGAAGAATGTTCTGGCGGTAGGACGTGCTCGATCCGGCAAATTCGATTGATGGGAGTCAAGATTCGAGTGGCAACATCTTGCCGTCGCGTCCTATCTAGTGTACATCTGAATTCGACTTCGATATTAAGTGATTACATGCGCCGGTCCCAACATTTCTAATGCATAGGTAGGTACGTGAGAATTTAAGACAAGGCTAATAGATGCGGTCAGCAGGCTGTGGCAAGAAAACTTTCGGTTTAGGGCTGAGATGGGTCAGAACGGCCGGCACCTGCACCCCCCTCCGCGTGGGGAATGATGGCGAAGTCGTCAGCAGGCCGTCGTTGCCGATGCTGCCTGGGAGGTTGGGCACCCCAAAGCGAGGACATGTACAACACAAAGGGTGACTCCTCATCAGGCGGTGTAGACGAAGGGAGGCACGAGAACACTTGACTGCATCTCCAAGTTGCATTTTGTGTAGAAAATGGCATGTCAGTTGAGGCTTCGTTTGAGGTTGCGATCCATCTGGACCGGCCGGAAACGCCGAATTCGCCGGACCATACGCCGTTGCAAGTGCGAGGCCTTCGGCAGCTCGCGTTTGTGGAATCAACAGCGAGGTCACGTATTGCCATTTCCCGGTTCGTCTTGGGTTCAGGCGATATCGGATTGGAATCCCCTCTTGTAGGGGCTTATGATGGGTGGCTCAGTTTTGAAGGTTAAGAGTCAAAGTTTCATATCGAAATACTACTTACGGTTGCGAAATCGCATAATGAAGTTAGAAAGGCATCCGGCCGATCCCGAATCCCTCCGTTACTAGGGTTGTATTAGGGGTTATTTGTTTCGGAGTCGGCATAGATTCGGAGATAGCATTACAATCCCGTCGTTGGAATTCCATCTAGCTGCATTATGTAATTACGTAAGCGGGTGTTTAGCTCGGTCCCAGGGCTATGGTAAGGTAGCTATCGGTCGAGCGGGGATGATGTCATTCCGATCAGTAGAAAGACTTGGGAGCTTCGGAAGTGGCAGATTTTTTTGTGGCTTGCTGACAATTGCCGAATTAGCTAAGCTGCATGGTAAGTAAGGCTACCTGGTAGGGAATATTCTTGTCGACTTCCATGCATAAGGTAAGCAGAAAAGCAGGCAATACTACATAGGCTACCTGAGTTCACGCGTTGCTGGTGCATCGGTAACTACATCTCGATTCGACCAATGAGAAGAAGAAGGAATGTATTTATCTAAGCTCTAATATGATTATTTATGTGGTGCAAGCTCACCGCTGAGTCCTCGCTCGGGCGGTACCGTGTATCAAAATTCCTATTGCGCCCTTTACCGGAGTCGGGATTTAATATTTTGTTGGGGTTTGACCTCTGCTTCTGAAGGGGAGGGTTGAGTTTTTCTGTAGTACTTGAGCCGTGTCAGAGGTTTGAGGGTTGAACGAGGTCTCCGAGGGCATCCTTCTCAAGCTTCCATTGAATCGGAGAAAGTAAGCTGTTCTATGATATGTACTTCCGCGGCAAAAGTAGAGTCTTTGATAGCCCACTTCCCCAGTCTGGCGAGTACTATGCTCTGTATTGATTGCATATGGGGGACGCAGTGATGTAACGCCGGCGTGTTATCGGCCATCCACAACATAATCAGACAGGCCATGCAGCTCTGTGAAAACGTCCACAGATATGGAGAACGTTTGTCAATCATATCCACCGCGTTATAGAGGTAAGTGACGCAGGAGTCGATGCAAGTCTCGCACTTTTCTAAGACGACAGGTGACTCGCTGTAAGGATCGGGACTCAGAACGGAAGAGCTTGATGGGGATTGGCCCTCAAGCTGCCGGGAAACCATCTGAAGCAGGAACGGTCGATGAATAATATGTCTTGCGGCGTAGTACCGAAGCCTAAGAACCCGGGCCCTATCGTTTGGTAGAGGCAAAGTCCCTTTTACGGGCCGCAAGTAATCTGGTATAGAAAAGTACCATTCCTCTAATTGTCTATTGAGCTCAGCACTGAGAGCCAGGAGCTTCTGGAGACCTAGACTCTGCCAAGCCTGGTTAGGACCCGTAGATAACACTGGGTTGGGGCTCGTCTGTACGACCTCAGGACCATAGAGAGAATTGTGTATACGATTCAGGAGTCGACGAATAGCATGCTCGGCGATAAAGTAAATGGTGTTCTCATTGTCAGCAGGGTCTGTGCTATGTGGAAGCCGCATTCTGTCGCCTAAGGGCTCGATTCCACTTCGAGGGATATCGAGTTCGGCGATTCGATCGCTAGAGGAGTAAATTTAGTATGAAAGGCACCATCATCAATAGATGTTATTAGATTATCCTACCATTCAACTGTAAAGCATTGCCAAAATGTTCTTAACTCAACCTCCTCAAATTCTGCACTTGATAAGCTAGGGTTTCGGCTTTATTAGGTTAGCATGGATCACCCGCAACATAAGAGTTTTCACTACCTCTCAAGAAGACCGAGAAATATCCGCGATGCAAATTGTGCCATCTTCCAACTATGAAGGGGTCTTCCTAGATGGGCGAAATACGAAGCAGCGAGTAATAAGGCCTGGCAAAGGCTTATGCTTGGTCGAAACTCCCACACTAGTTTATGTAGCATAATTCGTAATGCCGGTTGAAAGAATTGAAGCCCAAGTGCTTCATCGCTCTCGTAGTCTCCCCCATTGTCCGAGCAGACGGTGCCTAAAGCATAGACGCAAAAGCATATCGCAGTCCCAATCTCCTCCATATCCTTTTCCTGAATAAGTTGAGCTTGCCAGGACTTAAACATGTTCGGTGTAAAGAGTGGGTGGTGGGGATGAACATTCTGGAAATAATTCTCGAATAACGCATCTAGAGTATTGATATCAATAGATGGCCAAACTAGAGGACTGTCATACAGTTTTCCTAAGAGTCCGGGTAGCGGTAATTTCTCCTCGATCCCAAAGAAGTAGTCCCTCGGATACTCTCCAAGAAGATCACGCACCATTGGTAACGAAAGGAGCGTGCTGGACAAAGTAGCATGGTTCTTTGGTATCAGAAACTGTGGCGAATCGAGGTGAGGGTCTATTCCGGCAGATGTTGATGGCAAGAACTCCGATTGCTGTTGGAACGGGGAAAAGTAGTCGGCCTGACTCGTGGGATATGAAATGGGACTAGACCGCGTGCTTAGCTGGTTAATCTGCTGGCTTTGGTGTTCGAGTAGAGACTCTATGCGCGCAAGTCGGTCGATGACAGCAGTCGGGCTTGCGTCTTCGACCCTACCGTTCTATGTTAGCAAGAGAGTTGTTTCAAACTGCAGGAAAGTCCGAGTTAAAAGCACCTATCGAATGGAAGTTCCTTGTATACACAGTCGGCATTTGAATCCCTGCAAGTAGAACACGGCTTCTTCCCATCGCATCTTCGTTTACGATGCCTACTCTATGTTAGGTTGCAACGAGTTCGAATTAGTTCGGAGACAGTGAAGTACCTGCAGAAGTCGCAAGCAAGCAGCGCGCCTGTTTCTCGGTAAGTACATAGTCAGTCTATCACATCCTCGGGAAGAAAAAGACAATCATACGTTTCCTTGTGTAATTCATGTGGCGAACCCGAGGAACTGGCTGAAACGAGTGTCCCCCCTGACTTAACTGTTATCGTTCAAGGCGAGGGTAAGCATTAACTAAGGTAATAATACCAAATAGTCGAGCGCGTAAGTGCGGCTGCTTCCGTTGAAATGCCCTGGGCCAGGGAAGCTTACCACGCTCGCCTCTAATGTAGTTGATCCGATAGCTGGGAACGTGGTATAAGATCCTTGGGTCTTACCAAGGGTTAACGACTTGATACTAGGTAGTTAAATGCCACAATGCTACTGTTTAACTTCTTTATAGCTGAGTAGTAGCGAACTCTTTCTGACCGCCACACGGGCTAATACCGGAGCAATTTGTTAGGTACTGATAAACTGGCCGCTGATCCTGGCCAACAACGAGACTCTCAAAGATATGAAGCATAGAACATTAAAGTATTTCAGGCATATACGCAGGTGTTGCAGCCGTATTATAGTTGTCACGTAGGAAGACGCTGGCCCAATCACTTAAGACGGTTTAGAAAAAGGGAACAAGCCCCCTTTGGGGCAAATTGGAACACTATCCACTGTACCTATAACTTACCTTCGTCTTCCATTTATGACCAATCGATGCTGAGCTGTAAGGGGAGATCCGAAGACCACCTTGGTTAGATAAGTCAATACTATTGGTGTATCAAAAGGGGAAAATATATCAACCAGGAGGACTCATACCGAGACGGAGGTAACAAGCTTACTCGATCCGTACGTCATCAACATTGGTTCGGCTGTATTATAAATACGTTAATATTATGAGAGATGAGAGGTTACTGTTAAAACATGAGGTAAGGCTTAATAGGACGCAGGACACCACCTGGTGTTATTCTTAGTGTTTTGGTACGCTGGATAACATAGTGTCTCTCGTACACCAAGAGTAAAGAGTACCAAGCTTGGTACCTTAGGTAAATTAGTATATTTCAGCTCCAACGAGGGGGCGGGTAACAGCGGGGCATTGGGGAAATCAAGAAGGTCGAGAAAGTCGAAAAAGTACCTGGATGATATCGCCCTGTCAAGTACAATCTACCCCGAGTTTACAATGCGAGGACTATATCAAGTGATCTGCCAATAATGCATTTTCTGCATTCTTTTTAATGTGACGAATCCAGGGGTTCTTGCCGGGGTGTATATATAGACGAGGATCATGTCCGGTAGTGAATTTGCGGTACTTCGGCTAAGAGATTTTGTCAGATAAGTAGCTATGCTGCATTCGAAAGTGATTGCCTCGATAATTTTTGGTTAGACATGTGCTTCTCGATTGGTTCATGGGACTCTGACATACATGACGGCAGCCTTGAGCGCAAGACGACATACCATTGAATTCCCTATATGTGGGTACCACTATGTTCTGGATGGCGTCGACGTGACAAATATGGGATATGAAGAGACCCCGTTTGGATACCGTAATCATATCATGTGTCTACATGCAGTATAAACAGATCGCAAATGATTACCTACTTGGTCCTATTAACTATCCCCATACGTCAGTGCTCACTTTTTAAAGGCGTGTTTAGGGCTGAGCTAGTAGAGAAGGTCGAGAAGCTTCGGGGGTGAAAGAGAGCTGATGCCGTAAAAGGAATTGCTGTTGTCAGCTTTGATTTACAGAAGATGGATTTTAGCGGGGTTAGTATTAAGCAGTTCAATATGACAAGGTACAGTTCGTGTTACCTACTCCAATATGCAAAATGTCTTGGTATACATGTAGGTAACGCCAAAACGCCGTCGGCCCTCCTAGTCACAAACCCCGAAACCCAAACCCCTGGTCACAAAATCCTTCCACCATATTTGATGCCCCTGTATTGCGCAACCAATTGCCGTAGACCCGGCATCACTCGGGATCGCTTTCGCCGTGAATCGGGACGTCATGACTCGGTTTGATCGAGTGTATGTACACTTGACGGATCTCGGACGAAGAAGCGAACATCGCTATTTCGAAAGCCGACGATGCCGTGAGACCGCGATCCCGCAGCCTTCTGCTGGATGACGCCAGATTCCAAATAATACCTGAGTCACAACGCATCGGCGACGACATAGGTGCTAGATATTTGAGTCCCAATGTCTGCTCCCGACTATGCCAAATATTTTCCTTTTATTTTATAGAAATCCCGTGGAACCAGCTACTAGAGTCAAACTACGTTCTTCTAACCTGGCTAAAAGAAATTCCGTAAAGTATCACCTATGCCATCGTCCTTGGCATCAAAAGCTACCCAAAACCGAAATCCATTGTTGATCTGGACTATACCGGCAAATCGGACCCCTTCCATCTGGCTAAGATTTTCTCCTTGATTCCAAGTGGTCCAAGTTTCTCCGACTCTATTTCATACATGTTCCCAGCTCAGGGCCGATCTAGCACTATACCGGAAGCTTTGGTGGCCAGGTTATTCTGGCAATATCTAGCGAAATCGTCTTTGAACTGCCCCAACCATTATTCCTACAGATAACATCGTGGTTTCCAAATTTCGAATATTAGAAACGGTATTGGTTTTTGGTCCCCGTCCTTTAGGGTTGCTGGACTGTATAAACGCCAGCTTGGACTAAACCCCTGAGTTCAGACAACAGGGTGCCATCATGGAAGGCATGTTACGGTGGTATACGTTAAGTGATAAAAGAATAAATATTGGACCGAACCGAGTGGAGGTTCATTCGCAGAGCGTCGGAAAAGCCGCTCACTGTCAGGTTCACCGACTGGGGTTGGGTATAGACATGGTATATTCTCATGGGAGGGTTGGCTTCATGATGTTGATTACATGCGGGAGCTGAGAGCGCATTCTCTTCATTTGGTCCGGCAGAAGTAGAGTCAGCCAACTACTAGCGGCATAAGATCGTCCCATTAATGGCCTAAGGTGCTATATAAGTAGATCGTCGATGGTCCTTCCAGAGAGACTTGGGGCCTGGAAGCAACGACAACCAGCAGAAAACCTGGAAGGCACGAGCTCGAGGTATATTATCGAACATAATATTGGTTGTTACTTAGCTTTATTTGCTCAGACGCCGGTAGTGATTCCCCCCTTTCTGCCATCGGACATCAACTGAGGTTGGTCTTACGCTAACCCCCTGACTCAACCCAATAACATGGTTTATTTCCCTTCACCATGCGGCAAGTGGCAGCTCGTCTGCTTGACTTTGACTAACTCTGGTACGCACCCCCTCACCGCCATGTTGTGGATATGGCGAGTGACTTCTTGTAGTCTCCATGGCCAACTTTGGCTACGACCAGGTTCGTGAACCACTCACCACCCTCCTTGGTTGACGATTAGCTCACGCCCAACGCCAGGGAATCTTTGCCGGTGCTCTTATATCGGCTGATTTTCTCGAGATATTCCCAGAAACAAAGGTTCCAGGGATCTCGGGCATTGCATCCAGCTGTTTCTCTGTGGGTCATGATGCTCGACATTGCCAATCGCGGATGCTGACCGTTGCATGAGCTCGGTGCTTTCTTCGGCTGCCTTGCATCATTCTTACTTGGCGATAGATTGGGGCGGAAGAAGTCTCTTTACGTTGGGCTCGTTGTCAATGTCATTGGGGTCGTCTTGCAGATTGCAGCTTACCATCTACCTCAGATGATTGTCGGTCGTGTCTTGAATGGATTTGGAAGTATGTTGACCCCTAGAAACCAATGATCCACGCTCTCTAAATTCTCACTCCGGAGGTTGTTCACTTCCTTCGGAAATACTCCTGAAATCCTACACTGTCGAATACAACCTCGGATACCTAAGTAGTTTTTCATACTGACCCCTTTCTAGTGGGTATCTTGTCCTCAACTTGCCCCGTGTTTATGGCGGAAGCCTCGCCATCTCATATTAGAGGCAAGCTTGTCGTATTAGGCTCTCTGTGCAACACCGTGGGATTCTGCATAGCAAACTGGATGAACTATGCCCTTTTTGACGATAATGGACCGTTCCAGTGGCGATTCCCTCTAGGCTTCCAACTCATTTTCCCGCTTATTGTAGTAGCATTCCTACCGCTTACGGCTGAATCACCACGATGGCTTCTACTACGGGGAAGATTATCAGAAGCTCGAGTAATGCTCGCTCGAATTCGAGGAACAGCACACGACCTTAACAACAAGGACCTGAACGATGATCTTATGTTGATCCAGAAGGCTGTCGAGAATGAGCTAACCGCCCGTGGGTCAACCACAGACGCATTATCCTGCAGAAACCCCTTACAGAATGCTCGCCGCCTTATGTTGAGGCAAGTTGCCTCATAGGCATCAATATACCACCGAACACGATGCTGACGTCCTGAAGCTGTGGTACACAGCTGATGCAACAGTTCAGCGGCGTCAACGCGCTCGGTTATTACCTTCCCACTCTATTAATTGAATCGGTCGGAGTATCTAGCTCGTATGCAAGGTTACTAGCCGGGGCGAATGCAAGTCTCTACTTGGGAGCCGCTTTTCTTTGCCTGGTCTTAGTAGATCTAGTCGGGAGACGCAAGTATGGCCATGTCATAATGTGTTACTTTGGTTTTCAACAAGGCAGATTTGCTTACGCACTTGCAGGCTCATGATGTACGGCTCCATTGCTATGGGTTCTTGTTACCTCATTGCTGCAATCACTCTGAAAGAGGCGAAGTTACACCCGGAACAGAAGGAAATTCTTGGAAAAGTTACAGTTTCCATGTTCTTCCTTTACTATTTCTGTTACGGCACCAGTTTTGCAAAGGTCCCTTGGGTCTATAATTCTGAGATCAATAGCCTTGGGTGGCGTACCAGAGGAGCTGCCGCCGCCACCGCAACGAACTGGATGAGCGGATTTGTTATAGTACAGTTCACGAAAATCGGGGTGGATAACCTGGGATGGGGATTCTACCTTCGTAAAAACTCCTATCTCTACCTATGTTACACGTGGATACAAGCTGACTTTATGTGCCAAACAGTATTTGCGGGATTCTGCTGGTCATTCCTCCCCATCATCTTCCTATTTTACCCGGAAACGTCTCGTCGAACACTCGAGGACATGGATGAAATATTCAGACACTGTGATAGCCTATTCGTTTTTGGGGATAAGGTACTTACACAGCGAAGTCGACCTCGAAAATTCATTGAGACGGAGCAGAGACGCGTCGCCGAGCCCCTTATTCAAGGTACGCATGACTCCTAGGAGGTCGAAGGCGTAAGCCCTATTGTCTATAGCCTAAAGCCGTTGTTCGCATTGCTGTTAAGGCCCACAGAGAATCCTGTGTTACTTTACTTTGTACTACCGTCATCCTCTTACAATGATTTCAACATATGTTAACGCTGAGAATGTGCCGTGATCAACAGGCATAATCAGCTAGTATATTATTATGGAGAAGAGCTCACTTGGTACTTACCTCATAGCCTACCTTCTATTTATGTTCTGAAATTACTCTGTTACGTCTTGTATGTCATCGTGTTAGTAAGAGGGATATTTGAGATTTGTAAGGCAAACACAGTCAAATATACCATCCAATGAATATAGAACAGCTGCTAGGCTTAAAGACTTACGCTTTATTTACAGGGCGTACCTTCTTCATATAAGCGTGCCCGAGCTCCAATCCGAGAATTGTTTCCCCTATCTCAACGTTACGAATCCCAGTTGGTTCATTCTCAATTATGGCTCACAGCTCGATGGGGCCGAGTAAAAATAGGCCGTCAGTAGGATATTTATGGTGTCATAGATCAGTCTACAGCTACTAGATCTCAGTGCAGTATAATACTGGGGGTATTGACACGCTACTTTCTGAGAGAACTATTGATTCTCTGAGATTGGGTTATGTTAACAAACGGAAATCCCCGCACTGGAAATATTCGGGTGCTCGATGTACATGAAGCGCTCTCGAGGTCTATATTCGCTAGCAGAATAAGTGGCTAGATTAGTTTTCTGGGGCCTTATGCTATCACTTGGTAAGATGTGGACGTCGACTCAATCTGCTCAACATCCCGACCTTTGCGGAGTTTCGTTTGGGAGGTGTCTATCCAGCAGCCCCTGATGAACTGTGACCATGCCCGGCTTCGCCATATTAGTACATATAGTAGTTCACAATCGGACAAACCATGACTTTCCTCAATTTGAAGCCGTCTTTCCGAACGCCAACAATCCTTGGTGGATTGTGAATGCATCTTTTCTTACACAGTATTCCATCAACACAGGCTTTAATGACCCGAAAGAATGCCGAAGTCATCCGCTTTGCCCGATACGAGAAGACCGACGATCAAGCCGAAAAGACCTAAGACGGAACTGAAGATTTCGATGACAAGGATTTTGACAAAACTGACGACTTTGTTAGCGTAGCACATACTCAGCAAGTAATAAAACTCGGTCATACAGAGAAGGATCCGCGGCATCTGCTAGAGCGGCTCCACTACCGTTGATACCAACTGCGACACCGCAAACTAGGTTACATCCTCCCACAGTCAGCCCAGCCCAGAACAAGGCGAACCCGGTGTAGTAGCTGTTCGCGTCGAAAGTTTCATATGCGTTTGCGTAGTTGACCTTGGAGGAGAATACGATGGCCATGATGACGCCGTAGATGGCGACAACTTCGCAGAAGATGATGGAAATCAGATTCTTGGTTCGGATCCGGGGTGCCTTGACACCGCCACCGAGGATAGACGAGCCTGTGATAAAGATACCCCTGAATACTCGTTAATCGCGTTGAGTGCGAATAGGATAAATAGATGAGCTAGAGGTCTGTCGTACCATGCTGCGCCAACAACTGACAAGCCAATGCAAAGTCCAATGCCGAGATCTGCCCAGACGTATGGCGATACCGTCTCGAGGAAAGCTCCAACCTATAAAGTCGTCAGAATTGGATCGACCTATTCGCGAGATATGTCGGAACGAACATTAAAGGATTCTCCGCTACCGGTAAAGAGCATATCTATGTATGGTCAGCAATTGACTTGTGGCCTCCTATCCAACCACTCGACGTACAAAGTCCAACGATGGTCAAAAAAGAGGTAAGACCTCCAGCGCTATACGTTAAGGCGCCCATCTTGAATGGTTGTGATGTTTGGTATTACTCAATGGTCGTAGAATGTTTGGCTGTTTCTGATGGGGCTTCAACACAGCTCGACGGAGCTGAAAGTAAGGAAAGTCGCGATTGACGTTTACTAGGCTGCGCTTCTGCAAGCTTGGAGAGCTCGGGGTTGCACCCGTGCACCCCGGCACCTTCGAGTCCAGTGGAGCGCGGCCCGACCTAGCTCCGAAACATTCCATGCGACTAATCATTTAATTCAACTAACGAAAGGATTACGATATCAACATCCCACTTGAAGAAATGAGTCAATTCAATCTCAATGGAGGGGCTCTTGTTGATTTCAAGCTTCGAAAAATTCATTGAGCCCCTCATTGATTAACACCCAAACCAAACCAAATACTCTCTACCACTTCTCTTCTCTGCGACTCTCTTAGGTCGCAGTTGGGTTAAGGGCTATCAAACTGTCACTACTTCGTATTTTCCGCCCTCTTTCACGAGGCATCTGCTTCCGAACCCTCACCATGGCCGCCCTGGAATCCCAGAAGCTTACTCCCACCGAGGAAACCGAAGTCCAACAATGGATCACCACATCCGAACGACTAAAGAATTCGCCTTCCGACACGTCAATCCTCGATAAGCTCAATTCTCACTTGACCTCGCGGACCACCCTCCTCGGCACGAAGCCTTCCAAAGCCGATGTTGCTATCTACGAGTCTTTGGCCCCTACCGTCAAGTCGTGGACTCCCGAGCAGCGAACGGGCGAGCACGGCCACCCTCACATCCTCCGACTACTCGACTTCGTGCAGAACTCGGGTCTCTTCGGTTTGAACGTCAACGATGCCGACAAGATCAAGGTCGACCACGACGAGATTCTCTACGTCAAGCCGCCCACCGACGCCAAGGCAGAGAAGGAGCGCCTGAAGAAAGAGAAGGCTGCTGCCGCTGCTGCCGCCGCTCCAGGTGGCGAAGGTGGTATTACTACTACACTTGTCGACCGAACGAAGGCTGCCGCCGAAACGGTAAAGGATGCGGCTGTCGAGGCAACCAATAAAGCTGCAGCTGCGGTTGGTGCCACCACCGAAAAGCCCAAGAAAGAGAAGAAGGAGAAGGCTCCCAAACCTCAGAAGGCCCCAGCTGCTCCTAAGGTAGCCTCACCTAATCTAATCGAGATGAGAGTCGGCCACATCCTGAAGGCCATCAAGCACCCGGAAGCCGACAGCCTCTACGTTTCTACGATTGCAATGGGTGACGAGCCTGGTTACGAAGACACGGTCGAGTACGAGGGACAGATTTGTAGAACTGTGTGCTCTGGCTTGAACGGCGTGGTACCACTAGAGGAGATGCAAAACCGTAGAGTTGTCCTCGTTGCCAACCTGAAGCCCGTCAAGATGCGGGGAATCAAGTCGTCCGGTCTCGTTCTTTGCGCGTCGCCGAGACTGAAGGAGGGCGAAGTAGACGACCACAAAGGTCCTTTTGAACTTGTCGATCCTCCCGCCGACGCGAAGGTTGGCGAACGCGTGCACTTTGAGGGTTTCGGCGGCGAACCCGACGGTATCCTCAACCCCAAAAAGAAGATCTGGGAAACATTCTCTGCGGGCTTTTCTACGACCGACAACTTGGAAGTTGTGTTTGATGGTCGTCTAGTCAAGGAGGCAGGTAACGAGGCAGTTGGAAAGCTCGTTACAGCTAGTGGAGGCGTGTGCACGGTGAAGAGCTTGAAGAACGCGCCAGTACGATAAATCATCACGTCACTAAATTCAAATAAATGTAAGACTTCAGCAGATCGCTCGGTCTATAGATGAAAATTTAGAGCTGGATTCAAAAAGCTGCAAAACTATATGTCCCCTTTTCTAATTTTCAATTGCCTCAATTTTCATCTACACTATTGCGAGAGACTGCCTGGCGTGTTCCATGGCGGTGTCTCGATTGTTCCGGAGGTAATAGTCGGCGTGCCTGGGCATCCAGTCGTGTAAGTGATCCATTGAGTTGGGATGGGGCAAGCAGCGCATGTCGGGCAGGCTCCATTCGCTACATAGGATGTAGAAGTCGTCGGGCAACAGTCCGTGGCGCACGGGACCGTTACGCTCGAGACCTTAATAATCTCCGGGCAGATGGCATCTGTCGGTCTTGCTGGGCATGAAAGGGTTGGGCAAGTAGCTATGTCATGTCAGCAATTCGATCCATTGACGGCTGGACCTCGATATTATGAAGGGTTCTTACATGACTGAACCGTCCGAGTGTAGGTATAACATTCGTGAGTCTTGACCGAGGCCGTAGTGTGCTCGAAGTCATCAATTGTCGTGGAGCAGTGGCCTGGGACCGTAGGGGTAGCGACTGATGAGATTGGGCCTCCTTGCGGAACCGCAATCGCTACATTGCTGCGCGATCTCGTTAATGCCGTGCTGGAATATAGGGAGTGAGACATGGCTTACCAGATGGCTGACAGCGCGACGGCCGCAGATACTAGGGCGCGAGGTGAGAACATCATGAGAATCTTGGTAAATTCTGAGCGAGCAAGTTCTGAGAGTAGATTGCACCGTTGTAGAGATAGCTCGATGGGATTTCGATATTGAGATCATCTTATTATATATATATATATATATATATATATTAGAATTCTACATCGCTTGCTGCTTTGTTCCCTCCCGCCAAGCGCAATCAAACGAGAGCGCACGAAGCAAGCCAAGGGGCTTGGGCTGCTGACATTAGGTAAAAAGGAAGCGGAGTCGTTCCGAAGCCTCGCTCCTGCTCAAATAAAAAACGAGAGAAGATTTTCATTTCGAGTTGTACAGCGATCCTCCTACCGTGGTTCGTTTATCTTACTTACCACCCCCCGACTCGCCAGAGAAGCCCGGTCGATCCGTTCTGGGGCCACGCGACGGTCAAACACATTCCTAACAGGTTGGCATGGGTCGAGGCTGGGAATAAATGAAAAGGCACATGAGGGAAAGCAACCCCCTGTCGTGGCCGTTCTGAGTAAAATATTTCGAACTTTGGTCTTCGGCTGAACTTCCCCGAGTCCGCCTGACTTCTCAGCCCTATCTCGTAAATTCTTCACCGCATCTCACGATCTCGTCGCGGATTGCGGAGGGATAAATCACATTTACTGATGGCTGAATCAAGTCGTCGTTTTTGTATAGTGTATAGTTCCCCTCCTCCTATCCAGAAAACGAATAACCAAGAGTTATCCATTCACCGCATCTAATCCCCTCCACATACTTTAACAGAACATATCACACTTAGAACTACGTACGTAGTATATAGTAGATGGTATTGTTTGTCATACGCGGCCCTTACCTTGAGACTTTCAAGAACCCTCCCTCTCTGCAAAATAAAAAAGGAAATAAAAAAAATTCGCTTGAATGTACTTTGTAATGTGATATTCCTAAAAATAGGGATCCCCGGATATTAACATGCCAGGCCTGCGTTCCTTCCAGACTTCTGGATCCATTCTGGGTCCAATTCTGGATCCCCTTCTAGGTGTTCCTATAGGACAAACCAGGTTACCGCTTGCCTTGGCTGCTGGGCGACAAATAGCCTCAATGTCTTCCAAGGTTACATTGCGTCTTCCTAATGTGAAATGGCTAGGTTAGTCAGCTGACCTAATAATTTCGCCCTCATCCGGAGTGTTTGCGATGCTTCTTTATTACGCGCGATTGTGGCCGTTATGTTGCGAAAATATCGCGACCTGTATCTTGACTGGTCATGATTTTCTAGGTCTCCTAGGTACGTGTAGGACTAGCTATGATATTGTCTGTTTAGCCGAAAGAATCTTTTCGGTCTTACGATCATAAGGCATCCGCATGTGAAACCATGGGAAAGAAGGCAATAAGCAAGCGGGGGTGGTTCGATCTTCACGTTTTCCAAGATTCATCAGATTGTCTGTTAAGATTGTACATCATTGGAATGGACGGCTCTTTTTGTTCCATCCGCATACTTTTCTCCTCTTCCAGCCACATTCTTCCAGGTACTATACAGATAGATATATACAAGTATCTTGGATATATAGTACAATCAATGGTATGGTCACTTTTATCACCAGACGCCGCATGATGCATTCGCTAATAATTCATGAAACATGTCATAACGCCGTCAATCCTTCAGCCACCCTAAGGGTTCGAGCTTTGCGACAAGCTCACGAGAAAAAATACTGACTGTCTCGTAGTCTCGAGACGTCAAAATCACCCTGCGTAGAAGAGTCAGCTTGTCGTAATGGTCGCGGATACATACTTGGGATACTAACCTTCTTGGGAACTTCAGGAAAAGTGAGCGGAAGCCACACATTAACCCCAGTAGATTTTTTCTTCAGCCTTGACTTCGCATTTGCTTTTTGGGCTAGCTCCTTGGCTTGCCCTGTAAGCTCAGATTCGAAGCGGCTGATCTCCAACATGGATTTGAACTGCTCTGAGTCTTCTCCAGTTTCGGAAATTTCATCGGGTATATCTAAGGTATCTTTCTTATCTGAACTAGCTGCTAGCTCGTCTTCATTTTCTTCGTTGAGTGCTGTGTCTGCATTGGAAATGCTGCCTAGTGCTAGTGGTTCCATCTCCTCAGTGCTTGATAGGGGCTGAGAAGCCGACATCTCCTCAAAGATGCTGGCAGGAGTAACCATTGCTCGACCTTTCTTGACATCTTTTGGGTCTGAAGAGTCTAATAGCCGTAGTCTCTCGCGTTCTTCGAGAAGCTCGTCTTTCAAACTCTGCTTTTTCTTCTTCCGAAGTGCAGAAATCCTGGCCTCGATTGGAGTGCCACGCTCGACCTTAGTGAGATAAACAGACCCTTTGTATCTAGCTTCAAACTCGGATGCAAGCCGCCCAACGACGTCTTCGCTGTGTATCCTAACGAAGCAGTCGCGCAGGACACGATTCATCACGTCAATATCGGACGCATGCGTCCAGAATGAATCATGTACGGCCGCAAATGTGAGACCGAGTTCGTCACACTCCAATGCAGATAATAACATATGGCTGGCATCCAGAGAATGGATGAAGTTGGGAGGGAAAGCTTGCAGTTGTTTCCGCCGATTGACGGGATCAGAACGCTCAGGAACCTGTAAGGTAAGATCCTGCATGGAAGTTTCGATTATACGTGTTCCATTCTTACGGTATGGTTGGACAATGGGCATGCGGAGGGGAGTAGTCCAGACCACCGTCGACCTGAATTGGCTGAGAAGTTGATCACTACTCGTCCTTGGCTTCTTGCTCCGCGTTTTGGTAGGAGTCGATTCTCCGCTCGCAATTCGATCGATCTGTTCTGGAGTGAGAGCACGACATACTCTTCCGGCGCACTCTCCAAGCCAGTACTGGATATCATGAGCTCCACGAAACATGGTAGATAGAGCCTTGAAGATCTTCGTAGCGATATAAGAAGCGAGCATAATGGCGGGTAAGCCTGTCTCTTTCTGGAGGTCCGGATAAGCTGCATCAAGCTGTTTCAATACTTGAGCCTTTGCTCCAACGAACGTGACACCATAGACGTTTGTCATGACAGTTTGCTTTACCACTTTTCTTGTTATTTTGCCATCAACCGCCTTTGCAAGGAAGTTGTCTTCCTCCAAATCCTCTGCAATACCTTTCTTCACTAGCTCGGCAACTGCGGAATATACGTCTGCGGGGCGGTCTCCGGGCTCCAAGTTTACTTGCTGAGCACCCCATATATCACCACCGAGGGCCGCGTAGTGCTGCAATCCATTGCACGTACCATCTTGGTGAACAGGAAGGTGAGATACGTATTTGGTGGGTTCTGGGGAGTCCAAAGCTGCTTTTAGTTCGAAGCAGGTTGCTAGACATTGCCATGCATCTTCGGCCTCGAGCCACCATCGTTTCCCCGTTAGAGGATTGGTGGCGGAATCATAAATCTCATCGAGATGGTCTGAAACGAATGATTCTCGCTCCTTTAAGCTTGCTTTGTCATAGCCAAACACGTTCGCTAGATGAATCTTAAGCCAACGTAGCCCACCCTCGCCAAGCTCCTTTCCTTTAGCAAAACAGAGAAGGCCTCGAACATGGTCTGCACCCATGTGGTTGAGATACGTCGGGATTGGATAGGCACGTCCTCTGAAGTCCATATTATGTGGGAAATAGAAGGTCTGGTCCTTGAAGGCTCTGGCAATCTCAAGTTGAAAATTCATAAAGCAACGTTCGGAATGAAGACCCGATTTTTCGTTCTCTATGGTTTTCACAGCCTTGAGCCATTCCCGTCGCCGCAAAGGGTTGTCGGATGCCTCTGGTTCATCGGGTATGGGAATTTCGGGATTTAGCGGGGGGATGTTCGCTATTTTGTCGCCGGTATTCCAAGCTTCCAGCATCACATCGAACACAGGCTTGTTGATTCTCCATCCTGTTCGACCAAGAACATCCAAGCCTTTGCTAACCTGTTCCATATCGCCTCTCTCCACGGCTGCTTCAGCATAGATCCTTTGGTCCTTCTCACCATGCTTCACCCGCACAAGCTGGGAAGGAAACTCAAGAAAGCCTCCTTTCTCGAATTTGGTCCAAGGTTCCGGCTCAACGAGCATTGGCAGGTGTCTTGCAAGAAAATCTGCAGGAGGCTCTCGTTTCAAAAGTTCGACTAGAGCCTTATTAGGCATGACTAAGCCGACCTTCTTTCCCTTTCTATGTATCGTGGTATGTGCCATAGCGGGCTGTCTTTGACTGATGAGCGCTTTAGTCTCCGGGTGCTCCCGTACAACATTCACTTTCGCAGTGTCCATCAAAGCAGACAATAAGGCAACGCCAACCTTGGTCTTAATCAACACAGGCCAGGACTTCGTTTCGTAGGGAGAAGCTTCCACCACATTAGACGTCTCCGTATTGTCGCGTTGCGGTACCGGTGAGCTTGTTGAATTTTCTTGGTCTTTGCGCATATATGCTTCACGAGCCTTCTTTTTTCGTAGATTGAATTCTTCTTGTCGTATCTGGTATCTGATATCGTCCTCTACGGCCTTGGAAAGTTGGGTAAGTAGTTGGGCTAATTGAATACCCCTGTCGGCACCTGCTGACGAGATAGCATTCAGAACGCTTATTATCGTGACGGCAGCCAGCCTCGACGGACTTGACTGGCTCAAGAAGGGTGCATATAAGCAACGATCCTGGTCCTCCACACTTTTATGTTTGCGAGACTCCGACTCCTCGAAGAGCTCAAACTCCTGCTGTAACTTTGCTTCTAGAGCACACTGCCATTCGTATAATTGCGAGTTCAAAGCGTTAGTTGACAGTGACGTGTTCAGTCCTATCTTCTTAAGAGCTTGGTTTTCTTCCCTCCATCGGTTAATCGCGGCATCAACACAATCCTGCTCCAGCCGCGCCTGGATTTCCCGACGCTCAGCAAGCGGTAGTCGGGAAATATCTTGTCCTTGAATTCTAGAAAAGAAAGACAATACACCGCGTAATGATTTGAGACCCAATCCTTTCTGTTGTACGCCTAATACCTCAGGAGTCTCATCTGGTTCCATCCGGGATTCGAGCGGGGTTATCGGATCGGTCGAGCTCAATTCCGCAGATGGTGACTGCGGCTCCTCGCTCTGCGCCGAAAATTCCAAGTCTTCTAAGAGATCGGAAGCGGGCTGATATATGCTGGCGATAATGCCGAAGTCTTGTTGGGTTAATATATCCACCTCAGAAAAGATCTGGTATATGCCATCCCCAGGCATCATATCCATATATCGCGTCACAAGCCGTTCTAGCCGTTCTCCTTGAGCAGATAGAAGCGAGACTTTTAACATATAGGCAATAGTCTCGGATGTCTGAGGGATCCCACTGCCTTTAATATACAATTCGTACCACGTATGGAGAGATTGAGCCCATTGGGAATCTGGCTGTTCGAAAGCTCTGCTGATGGCTGTACGGAGGTATTGATTATGAAGCGTAATCAGCTCCTGAGCCGGCAGAACATCCAAATCATTAAACCGTGTAAGAACCAAGGCGGCTCTATCCAATTTGCCCACTTGCAAACACGCATCAAAAACGGATAACATTTCATCAACACCACCAGGTATGCCATTGCCATTTATCCTCGCTCGTGGAAGGGGATCGTCCTGGGACTTAACGAGCAATGGAGAAGACGGATCAAATGGTCGTATGTCGTATAGTCGAGGATGAGAGAGTGGGTGTATATAATTGTTTGTGGCGTGCGATTGGAGATGATCAAAGGAGAGCTCATCCTGTCGTATAGGATCGTTTATGGCAGTGGCCAAAGATCTTTGGAACACTGACCCATGAGGGTCTTGTGATATCTTCTTTTTCCTTGGTGGTGATTCGAGCCGGGCTGTTAAGAGCTTATGGCTTGAGATATGAAAAGACTGGTACGAAGGATGTCTAGCGACTAACTGAGGTCGCCTTATTGAGCTCAGTCTGGACAACGAAATGCCCCGGCGAACTGGAGGAGGTCGTACGAGCATTGCGGCGGTTTGGGGTATCTTTAGGGAAGAAAGGAATGTTGGTCCTCCAGAGGCCTAGAACGCTCCTGGGAAAATTCTAAATTTTAATTATAACATGAAGCCTGGAAAAGTAAATTGACGAACCCCCAGAAGTGTTGAAATCTGCGTATCTAGGAAGAAAAGGTCTTCGACAATGTCGAGGATGGATTAGATATTCTGTAGGAGGCGAGCTTTATTGAGGGTCCAATCCAAATTTTTTGCCTCTCCAAGAGATTAGCAGTATCGGAGCTTTTTGATTGGTTCAAAGCTAAGAAGTGCCCCTCTCTTCCTACTGTGATACTAGTACAATTCGCACTTTGCTGAAGCTAAGCTTAAAACATACTTAGTAACCTGTGGATTACCGTTGTTCCGGTCCCATTTTTCGAGTCTTAGGTAAGGTTGTTCAGATGCAAGGTGGATCTCATGTACTCGGATCAGTTTCTGAGCAGTATGTACATAATTAACAATAATATATGTGATCTCATCGATGAGGGGTTGTAGAATTCGTATTATCGAGCAGACGAGATGGTAACTAGACATGCTCTAAGCGCAGCAGGCTGCTCTTACTGCCGTTTAGCTGCTCTGAAGCTCTTCGCAAATCCTGCGAATACTTTACCCAGCATACGAACCAGTTCGCTTCAATGCCAGCCACGACTAATTACTGCGGCATCAATCCGAACTTTCTCAACCCACCCAATTCGGAATGGGCGCTCAGACCACTCAACATCGACTACAGACGGGTTGGAAGAGAATGATACCCTCGATAGTCAGGAACATGAGCATACCGCGACAGGTTCAAGTTCAACTAATATCCCTTGGTATCTTCAAGTCGAACCGCCGAGGCACGTAGCTTCCATCGAACCACCACCGTTACCAGAGGTTCCCTCAGACTCACCGGAGATAATCGGTTCATTACTGGAGTATGTCTCCGAGGATTTAGGTCTTGATGAGCTCTCTCTATTGGATCTTAGAGAGCTGGATCCGCCGGCAGCGTTAGGCCCAAACCTTTTCATGTTATTTGGTACGGCGCGGAGTGAACGTCACCTCAACGTGTCTGCAGGACGTTTGTTACGGTGGTTGCGAGCCAAGCATCATGTTTGGGCTCATGCTGATGGTTTACTCGGGCCAAACGAACGCAAAACTAAATTGCGCCGGAAAGCCAAACGAGCGAAGCTATTAGGGGGTGTTGAAGATACCGATGATGGAATTAAGACTGGCTGGATATGTGTGAATCTTGGGACCATTGGCCATACCAAGGAGGAGTCTACCGTAGTTATGGATGATGGACGTGTTGCCGGCTTCGGCGTCTCTCAAAACGGGTCTACCGTTGTCGTCCAAATAATGACCGAATCCCGAAGAGCTGAGATGGGTCTAGAGGCTTTGTGGGAAAAGGCTCTAGGTGAGCCGGTCGATGGCACGGTGAAGTCGGAAGCACAAAATTTAGATAATTTGCACCCCTTGGAAAAAGCCATCATATCTAATTCGCACCCGGCCGCAGCTCCTCGGAACAGCCACTTCAACAATACTTTTAGAAGGACTCCATTCGAGCAGACACGATTTTATTCAACACGACTAGAAACCATTAGCGAGGCACCTGAAACCAACCCGCTATTTCTTGTTCGTTCAAAAGAGGCTCTTGAGCGAACTCTAAAGGTTGATATTCATCAGAGATATCGTCTCCTTGAGTTGATACGAGACCACCTTGATGAGCGATCTACAGCATTTGCTGAAACCGCTCCTGACACTTTGGTTAAGCAACAGTCACTCACTCCGTTGTCTCGATTATCTAAGCTTGCATGTCAAAATCTCCCTCCACATCAAACCTGGGATTTTCGCCTCGCTGTTCAGTATAAGGCGTGCGAAATAGGCACAATTAGTCATATTGAGGCTTTTCATGACGTACGGCAGCTCGTTGACGAGATGATCCTTTATGGCATTGAGGCTACACGAGACCAATATTTACAGCTTTTGACTTGCATTTATAATGCAGATGTCCCAACATTCAGGGAGCAAACAGACCTCGCCCTACGTCTTTTAAATACGGTACAGCAACGCGGTCAGCCAGTCCTCGCTAATGACATAATCGTCACTATCATTGAAGCGGCAACTCGACGTGCCAGCCGACAGGACCGTCGGACTTACTTAGGACTTATAGGACGGCTAGAAGACATTTTGGCACAAACGGGCTTGTCTTGTATGGATGAGTCGTTGATTATGAGACTCATGAGCGCATATGCTAGAATGCGCAATTGGCAAGGCTTTTGGAACGCCTGGCGCATACCTCCTAGGTATTTACGCCCACGTTCACCAGCGATGTATGCCCACGTATACAAGTTAGCAACGGCCACGAACTCGCAGTCAATTTGCACCTTGGTCATAAGG
This sequence comes from Hypoxylon sp. EC38, assembly GCA_002120335.1. Taxonomy (NCBI): domain Eukaryota; kingdom Fungi; phylum Ascomycota; class Sordariomycetes; order Xylariales; family Hypoxylaceae; genus Hypoxylon; species Hypoxylon sp. EC38. The sequence goes on from KZ111245.1 coordinate 408,893, forward strand.
CGGTGTTTCCAGGAGATGCTCACAGAGAATCCGCCTGTCGCCCCGAATGGTGTAGTGCTAAAAGCCCTTCTGGAGTGCATTGATATTGCGGATCCTCGTGCTAAAGAAATCGCTCAATCTCTGTCTGGCGTCACAACCAACAGTAAAAGAGCAAAGCGTGAATTTGTCAAGCTCGTCAGGGATATCCAACTTATAAACGGATGAGGAGAGTGTGAGGATGACGGCAGTCGTGCAAAAGCAGTTCGGACTCCCAACCTTGTCTAAACATTCGAGTGGGCTTAGTTGTCTCTCCGCAATGGGCATCTGTACAATGTTGTATACAAACTGTGAATATATATGAATCAATTGAGCATGCTTTAAAACCTATGGATCTTCTCAGCTTCACCACGAGGCCAAAGAACCGTGTCCGGATCTCTTTTTCGACATATAGACCTCAGTGACCTTCCCCTTCTGGCAGTAGACCCCCATATCTGTTGTATGCCAGTCCAGTTCTAGCACGTGAGCAAGTCGGCGCATTACATTAAGATCAAATCGCATTCTAGCTTCATTTCCCTCTTCTCTCCAAACAAGAACGAGCCGCAAGCTTTTAACGCACACTGTTAACAGGAAATCACCATCAGAAAATACGAAGTTTTGTGCCAAGACTCACTATCGACTCGTTCCCGAGCCGTATCGTTTAAGAAATCAACAATGATTGTTCTAAACTACCAATGGGCAGATATACCCGATTCGCAAGAGGATGGAGCCCAGATCTGCATTTCACCGAATCCCAATCAAGGCAGGTGGTCAACCGCGGGCCTAGACCAAACAGGCAAGCTGTCTGTCGCGAACCAACCACCATCCCAAAAAGCGTTCCTAGCATATGTCTCATCTCAAGGAGAGCCTGTTTCTAGTCAACGTGCCACACTTGATTGGACAGGCATCAAGATAAGGTATGCAGCGTCCGGCAGGCTCACCCATGACGGTGGTTCCGGCCGTAAGTGTCTGAATACTACCTAAAATCTTCCCGTGGTGCAGCTGAGTGGTGATCGAAAACGCACCTTCTATAAACTCCCATGTTCGACTCTATCTAGATTCGCATCCCCATGCTGAATCGATATCTAAACCCCGGTAGCTTGTGTGGATTGGAGCTTGGGATGCGTCTACGAGACCAATGGGCGCGCTCAATATGAGTTTACCAAATCGGAATGCCGATTATCACTACACATTCATATTCTGATTCCATATCTAGATATAGGTATATAATGTGTGTTCAACCTCATCTCTTGGCATTTTAATGTGTCTCTTCTTACTACCATCACTTCTTCCCACCCCGGCGTCAAGCGACCATCAATTAAGGTCAATATTCGTTTAATTAATAGCAATCATTACCACAATGGCTCGCTTTATGACCTTGACCCTCTTATCCACGGCCGCCCTACCCGGCGCCATGGCTTGGGGCGCGATGGGCCACGAGACCGTCGCCTACATCGCCAGCAACTACGTCAGCTCGGCGACGAAGTCATACTTCCAGGACCTGCTCGGTGACACGTCCGCCGACTACCTAGCTAGCGTCGCCGCTTGGGCTGACTCTTACCGCTACACCACCGCGGGTAAGTTCAGCGCTCCGTTCCACTACATCGACGCCAATGACAATCCGCCATCGAGCTGCGGCGTCGACCTGGACCGTGACTGCGGCTCCGAGGGTTGCGTCGTGCGCGCTCTTCAGAACTACACCACCATCCTTCTAGACCAGACGGCCAGCAACGCCAATCTGCAAATTGCCGCCAAGGTAAGTTCTTCCGAGACGAAACAGTCTTTTCTTGGAACCGGGCACTAATAAAGCGTAGATGGTTATCCATGTAAGCAAACACTAAGGGGACGTCAGACGAAGCAGTGCAACTGAAAGCGGAAAATTAATGTAATAGTCCAGTTTGCTGGCGACATAGGACAGCCGCTGCACTGCGAGGCCCTGGAAGTGGGCGGTAATGACATAGATGTGCAGTACGACGGCGAGGACACCAATCTGCATGCCGTTTGGGACAGCAATATCCCCGAGTCCATTTCGGGCGGCTCTTCGCTGTCGTCCGCCAAGTCATGGGCCTCGACTCTAATCAAGGGTAATTCCATCATTTCCCCCTTTTTTTTTTCTCCGGGTAGGCATTCCGGTGGCTGATAACTTACAGAAATCGACTCTGGCGATTACAAGTCGCAAGCGGCAGGTTGGGTTTCTGGACTGAGCGTAGGCTCGTCGGATTCTCAAATTTCTACGGCGCTGAAGTGGGCTACGGAGAGCAATGCGTACGTTTGCACGACAGTGCTGAAGGGCGGCATCAGCGCGGTTGAAAATAAGGACATAAGTGGTTCATACACGACGACTGCACAGCCTGTGGTTGACCTGCAGATAGCGAAGCAGGGATACCGGCTTGCGAAGTGGCTTGATGCCATCGTTGCCGCTATCTAACATAAATTACCTTAGGGATGATGCGACGCGTATGACTTAAAATGGCGGGCGATATAATTGAATATGAATTCTAAGTCTATTGAATGCTAGCTCACCATTCCCCAAAACGATGAAATAGTGTAATGATGTATGCTCGCTCGTTCAAAAACCTCGATGATAATACCTTACGCCTTCGCGCCCTTTAGCGCATCTCTCAACATAGGCGCAATCTGCTTGCGACTATGCTCCAGCCTAGCCTGCGTCCAGCACCTCCTCCAACTACCCTCCCCGTCCTCCATATCAAGCTTTCCATCCCCCCACGTTCCCAGCCCCAACTTCTCCTTCCCATCCCCCTCAGCAAATTTCTTCACAGCCTTAACAACCTCCGGGCCAGTCCGCGCCCACACCAATAACTCTCTCCTAAACTCCCCTCCGTCTTTCGACGTCGTAAGGATAGTCACGACATCCAATCCCTTTTGCGCGCCCCAATCCTCAAGCTCCCGCAAAAATGCCCCCTCGCTTCCCGCCTTGCGGACCAGGAAGGCGAAGGACTGGGGCACGGACGACGTGCCCAGCTTTGCGTTGCCCTCGTCCCATTCCTTGTAGTCCTTGCGGAAGATGTCGCGGAACGACATGTACGAGATGTCCTCCTTAAGGGTGGACAGATTGGCGAAGAACCGCTTGCGGTCGTAGCTGGAGTCGGAGTTGGAGTTGGAACCGGAAGAAGATGAAGTAGAGACAGAGGCAGAGGTAAAAGTAGAAAGATGAGTCTCAGCTATAGATACTGCTCGCTCATCGTGTACCGTCGTCTTGTTCTTATTGCCTAAGTTATTCGTATCGATGAGGATAGGCGCAAGCGCCAGGTACGCGAGTTGTGCATTGATCTGCGCCGCCTCCCCCTCGCCATTTTCCTTAGCCAGTTTTTGCCAGGCCTCTTGACAGTACTCCACGACCAAGCTCATACAACTACCGCACTTTTCAATGACTCTCGGTTCCGCGTCTTTCGGAACCTTTCCCTCATCATCATGATGGTCGATGCACCCGACGACTCTATTTCCATAGTTTTGGCCCAGCTTGCCCGTCATGGCGTTATGGTCTACTAGCACCCACCGCGTATCCTCAGGCTTCAAGCTGTCTATACCTGGCAATTCACTCAGAGTAAGCACATCATCCTCCGTAACAGCAGCACGCTTCAGCACGGCGCTGAATTCCGGCCGCAACGAGAGATCATCTCGCGGAAGGTGGCATAGCGGGATGTGCAGCGTGTGCGGGGGCGAGTGGCTGCGGAAGTAGGCCAAAAAGAGCGTAGAGCACAGCGTGTCCAGATCTAGAGTCCCCATCAGCTCGAGTGCGCTTCGTTTTGAAATAGCAGGAGCTAAGACAAGAGACACATGGCATCACGTACCAGCAGACTCATTTCCAACGACGAAATGCAGAGGAGCCGAGCGTTTGGACGGCGGGGCAGTTAGGGCCGCTCGGGCTGCTGCTAGGAAAGCCTGTAACGATTTCTGTGGTGGCATCTCTAAAGTCTACTTCATGTGGCATTCATTCCTTTAGAATTGGAAAACACATCGAAACATGGTCTATGAATTGGGGTTTACATCATGAGGGTAGCTTATATATGGCATAGGTAGGTTTGTGTAGAATTTATATGCAGTGGGTCGACGTCATAGGTAGCTGGTTGTACCTTTCTCCATTGACGGATCCCCCGCTAGCCCTTATAGTTGGGATACACCATAGTCGGTAAGTGGGTTCTCCTGTATGATTGGTTGGAGTCAAGACAGCATTGTTAAAGATATATTCACCGCTGCAAAGTAGCCACCACTAAACAACACACTTTCAATGTTGAGTGTACAGGGCTCTGAATTATACACTCTATCTAGGTAGTCCCATTGCTCTAAATAACAATGTACAGTCATACGCAGCGCCACCAGTCCCGTAGTCCTCAAGTTGTCCCAAATGCCCTGACTTCGCCCTGGTATCCTATTTACCAAATTAACAACTGAGTTAATCAATACCTGTACTGAGAACGCCCTCCGTGCAATGTCCATCATTCTGTCTATCGTCTATCACCCCTTCCTACTGGAAGACAAAGATGACGCCCGACCTGTCTACACTAACCGTCATCGTGTAAGGCATCTCCAGCACCGCAACGTCTAGTATCGAATCAAGATGGCTTCTTAAGAGATGTCCCTGCTCCGCCGAGATGACTGTATGCCTAGGTGGCTTCTCCCTGCTGCTCGCTGATTTGCCGCTCTTACCGGCCTTCTGGTCTGCTCCCGCCGCATTACTTCCCTTAGGCAGCCTCTCCACGTTAAGAGTCAGGCCGGGTTGGTTCGGTGTGTTGACCGTCGAGAAGACCGGCTTGGCGTCTTCGCCGAGAAGTCCGCTAAACACACACGAGTTCTCGATACGCATCAGATCCCAGAAGCGCAGTTTCTTATCCGAACCGCCCGTCAGGATGTAGGCATATCGTACTTCACGCTGGTCTTCCATAGAGCCAGAGCCGACAACCATAGCTCGGACGCCACGATCTCCACTCCCACTAGCTGTAGGTTCAATACTTGTCGCGAAACGGCTGAGCATGCCCTCAGGTTTATCCTCGTCGACGTCCCACGGCTTGTATTCTTTAGGCCCCTCCTTAGATCCACCTGCGCGGTAGATCTCTCTGCATTGAGTCTTTTCCAAGTCCCAGACGGTAACTTCACCAAGGCCTGTGCCGCCTGCCACACATACCCACTTCCCGCGGCCCTTAGCCGGGTGGAGGCTTATACGATAAATGGGCGACTTTCCTGGTAAGCCCCAACCTTTGAGCCGCATCTTGAATCGCAGATCCCATAGGTCTAAGACTCCGTGCGACGTACCGACGAGTAGCCAGTTACGTTTACGATCGACGCAGAAACAAGTTGGCGTACCGTGGTGTACTGGGTTGTCAAGCGAGTAGAGAATTGACCTTGTACGAAGATCAAGGCCTATAATCCGAGATCTGTTGGTCGCAAGCACGAGCACGGAATTCAAGTCTTGCTTGAAGTGCTCGCACCAGACGGCGTACTCACCAGGGGGAAGCTTATATTCCCGAAGTGCACGTAACCGGATGTATTTAGTCGCTCCACTCGTTACCGCTGTATCGACCTTGACAGGTTGGACGTTACCATCGGTAGTGCAGCTGATGAATGTATGCGTATTCTCAACGAAACAAAGGGCGACAACCCTCGCGCCTGAAGCGTGCTTATGGGTTTGACGTGAACGATGCGTGACATTACGTTCGAGCCGTGACGAGTCCCAGACCTTGACACAGCCATCATCGCTACCTGTAATGAAAAACAGATGGTCGGGAGACGGCAGAACGCGATTGATTGCTCCTGTGTGCTCAGAGAAAGTGGCCACAAGACTACCATTCGGCTTCCACGCCTCCTCAACGGCCTGTCCGGTTGATTTGCTAACCTTTCTCCGAGTGATTGGTTGAACAAGAGGTCCGAATAAGGCCACGTCATGCGGGTAGTTATCAATATACATGTTATCAAGCATTTTCAGTATGCTTGGATCATTGCCTTCGTATGTATGTGCAGCACGTGGTCGAGCTTCCCGCATCCCATCTTCTGTGACAGTAGCGGGAATTGTGATTTGTGGTGGTGGGTTCTGTGCAAAGGGGCCCTCGACCTGCCCAAATGCATTTGCCTCGGTCGTCCCGGTCTCGGCGATAGATCTACCACTATCTTTTCTTTTCAAAAGATCCAACGCGCTTGATTGATGCCGGATAGCCCTCCTAGTCGAGTATGGGGTATCTGAAACAGACGCGTTATCATCCTGGGAAGTCTGTCCACGCGTTGCGGATGAAGCTCGACGTAACTCATCAAAGCCTGCACCATCAACCGGCGATGAGGCCTGGGTTTGTGCTGGCGATAATGCTCTAGCATCCTTCGTTCTTGGTGAGATTGCCCCTCCTCGACTACTCAGACGTGAGCGATGATTATTGATGGCAGCACGACGCCTCCTCCCGACGGGCTCGTCTATTGTCATTGACGCATCCAATAATGCATCGGCAATAGTATACGGGCCCTTATCTGAATCTGACATGGCTTGCTGTTGCCATAGCGGTTCTTCTTCGGTGGTCGTCTCGTCGAACATGACTGTCTGCAATTTGACATTTAGACTCCTGAGGGGAATGATACTATTTAAGGACGTAGCAATGTTGTCTTGCGTGATTAAGTCACGATTCTTCATTTGACTCAAGCGCCAGATAAACTCCCTAAGGACAAGCAGCTTGAATTCGTCTTCAGGTGACATGCCCATATTGCGCAGTCGTGCGAGCCATTGCTCATCTTCATCGTTCCGTGGTACTTTACTAAGTGTTTGTGGTTGTAGCTCGCGAGAAGAACGGATCGCGAGCGCTGTAGACGCGATTGTAAAGGTTGATTGCTTCTGCTGTCTAACAGCTTTCCAGAACAGCCCTCTATCAGTCTTTTGCGCCCATGATAGAGCTAAGTCAAAGACAGTTCTTGACAATGGCTTCTTCAAAGCGTCCAATAAGGCGAGTTCAGAGAAATCAGGGATGATAGCTGGCTTTAGGAACGGTTTGACGAGAGGTAGGACGATGCATCGAATATCGGCGGGAGACAACAATTTCGTAGCACTAGATATATACTCTGCTGCAGATTCGCGTATCCATAAATTTGGATGCATAGTAAAGCGGCCGACCACGTCAATCAGTTCCCAAGTCTTTGCCTTTGACAGGAGACCGAGACTTGCCAACTCAGCCAAAGAATGTAACGCAGCTTGCACGACATGTTCTTCTGGATCGGTCACAGCCTGTACCATTAAAGGAAGGCTGAATTCTTCCAGGCTCGTACTGCCTAGAAAGGCAGCAATACCAACAATAGTGTCAAAGAAAGCACACTTCAACATCCAGTCTCGGTCGTTGAGGTACGTATTGAGGTGGGTAAGGATGATATCATTGGATTCCGCGCTGCCAAAGAACATGCATAGTTCCGGGACCGAACTGAGAAAAGCTCGACGCACGGAAGCGTCGGAATCTTCGACTAGAGCTTTTGCGTGTGTTTCGAATAGTTCGACCAGTTCACTCTGTGCGTTATCAAACAATCCATCAAACGCAGCATCAGGGTCGCTTCCGGCTTCTACTTCCGGATCAGCAGTACTGATAGATCCCTCTGCTCTTAGAATAGCTGTTAACTCCAAGAATTTCGAGGCAGTCGTCGCAAGACTGCCTAGACAAGATGCGTAAGTGGCTCGAACTAAAGCGCTCGGTTCCCTGCGCTCTTTTCCCATAATAGGTTGTCTAGAAGCACCTGACAAGAAGACCTGCATCCTGGGCATAATGTACTCGGGGAAGACGTGGGCATTAACCGGGGTGACCACCGTTACAAGAGCCAGGAGCTGAGTGACAGATCTAAGAGCTGCAATGGCAACAAGATCTACATCGTCGTTTAGCAAAGTCATTAGGTACGGTAATACTCGATCTAGCTTCGCCTCGTCGGACAACCTTTCCGAGAAAGCTAGAAGAATATCACAAGCTCTGATCTTTGACGCTGCTCGAGCTGTATTTCTAAGGGATGCAGCGACAAGCGTGAGAAAGATTAGGGTTCCATCGTCAGTAGGAGGTTGTTTTCCTGCAGAAGTAAAGTGTTCATTATTAGGTATATTTAGTCGTATAGGAAAAAGACCTAGACCGAGTCGAGGGGTAAAATGAGTCAACTGAGATGGCTTCTTGTCATCTTGATAACCCAAGAAATACGATATTTTGTCAAAGTCGTAGAAGACCCGGTCTATTCGCTCATCAGCTTCTCCTAGATTCTTCATAGACCCCGAAATGGGGGCTCTGCCAGAACTCGAGTCGGTAATGAGTTCCATATACTGGTGGAGAAAACTGTAGAAGTACTCGGGAAAGACTTTGGATTTGTAGAAGTCCAAATACTGCTCCGCAGAGTACCGCTTCTCGGGATCAAGCTGTATCATACTTGACAACATCTCCCGTAAACCCTGATCCGGTATCCTAGAAAGATGAGAGATCACTGGGTCGTACTCGCCGCGGCGGTACTTGAACATTTGACTGAGGCTGAAAATCGATGTTTCCAGGAATAATTCCGCAATGACGCAGCCAGCACTGAAGATATCCATCGACCATGTGAGCTTGTGTCCCTGAAGTTGTGTCTGCGGATTCTCGATATGTTCGACAAATCTTTCCGGCGCGATATAACAGGTACGTCGACCAGATAAATCGAAGAAATAGGAGTAGAACATGGGATTATCATCGGGTAGCTTCGTAGGTTTGAAGGAACCGGTAAAGTCGGTCAGGTATAGCCAGTTCCAAGATGTCACCATGATGTTCTCAGTCTTGATATCGCCATGATATACGTCTCTCGAATGGCAATCCCGCAGTGCGCATAATAACTGATACGCCAGCCATTTCTTTTCTATATCTTCGAGGAAGGGTCGTGTCGACATACGGTCGTAAAGAGAGCTGTATATGTACTGTCGAACGAGGTAGGCATTTCCCTCAGTTTCGAAGGCGCGCTCGAAGCCCAAAGCGTTGGGGACGTCTCTTAGTTTATCCCTTTCCTCTTGAAAACTGGTTAGTGCTGGTGGTACATTAAGAGAGTAAAAAAGAGTAAATGTCGCTTACGCAAGATCTTCTCGCCGTATTCGCGTAGAGATAGCGGGGTATAGGGTTTAACAGTGACCTTTGCTAAAACAACCCCATCGTGATGGCGAGCGCGGATACTCTTCATGAAGCGAGCACTTCCGATCGATCTTTCGTGCACCAGATCGGCTAGTTCAGGTATATCGATGCCAGCAGAGCCGGCGTACGGCGTAGTGAGGGAGTAGCTGTTACCCATCGTGCAAACATATAACGGTGCTACCTAGCCGAGTACGTAAGACAGCAGACGCTGATCATTTTTGAGACCTATTGAAAGATCTAAGTGTCGTCTCTATCCGTAAGAGTACGCGACAATGTGCATTATTAACCGATCTATTGTTGGATGGAAATTTGAGGCTATCAGCTTACACGGCAGCTAGCAAGGCTGCGTGATCCTGATGACGGCGATAGATGAGTAGAAGAGCTCAGTTACCAAAGTAGCTACCTACATAGTGGCTAGCCTTGTGACCGCATACAGAGTTGGGAGGAAGCTAGAGTGGGGCACACTTACTTGGTAAATGCTTGAGTCACCTACCAAATGTGATTAGCTCGATTCACACTGTCAAATGGCAAGCAGCTACATGTTATAGTACAGGTACCTGCCGTACTAACTAATACCCTAACACAACTACCTCGTTCACTTTTACCGTCCATCATAGCTTCAATGCTGATTTCAATGTTGATTTCAATGTAATCATAATAAAGTCTTTTTACTCCCGTAAGATGAAATCATTGCAAATTATTATTCTGCATAGCTAAAATAGGTTATCGCAATAGGTGCTAATCTTGGTTGATCTGAAGAACATAGGGGAAATCACTGACGCCTAACTAAATAGGTTGACTGCTTATAATACAAACGCCAGGAATCCGTACCTAAGTCTCGCTCTCACTTCACTCAATAGTTCGCCCCAGGCACTGTCATCGAGAAAACTTTATATTTGATAATCGAGATGATAGGTCCCCAGCCTAGCTAGGAAGAGCCTTGAAAACATCCCTATGCCATATATCTAACCTAAGGCGCTTTTGACGGCACCAACGAAGATATGTCAGAATCATCAACCCTCTCATCCCTCGCTCGTCTACTAGGCATATAGGTAGAGTCATATGCATTTCCCACCTCCATCCCCGTCTTTCCTCCCGTCTCTCTCTCAAGAAACGAATTACATAGCAGTGACCCTCCCCGACGGCACTCGCTCCAGAAACACCTTTGCTAACACACCGGGTATATAAAATCGACAATCGAAAGGAAAGGGGAGGGCGCAACCGCATGTAGTCGTCGTATTAAGTATGTGATCGCGTCTTCATCTCAAAGATCCCGAGGACAAGCTGGTGAGGTCCTACGGTTCAAGTCGTGATCCGAGGCGATGTGTTTTCCGAAGTGAATTAAATGGGTATTGTAGAATTCAAAGCATTAAGCGTTTCAATCGCAACAATGCGAACTGTCGTGTCTATGTGCAGAGTGAGGATGAGAAGACGGGCGTCAAGCCGGGGACGGGTGGTAGAGAAATTGGACAGGTACGGGCCAGGGGTACACCTGGGGATGGATGGATGGACAACGGATATCGTGAACAGGGATCGCACCGAGAATTGAGCTGCAAGTCAAAAGACCCTGAACGCCGGAGCAATGCAAACACAAATGGCTTCGTCAATCCATTAGATATAAATGAACAGCGTGAATGATCTCGTTAACAGGCTCAAGTAGGATGGCTGCCGTGCTGAGCACTGGATCCGGTTTCAGTAGATCCATCGCCCTCGATCGTTTTCCTCCAATGTTCTGGTAAGCAGACGCAAACCAACGGGAAGGCCTTGATTTCTCCGCTCGCTGGAGGCGACACGTCTCGTCCACGACCTGAGGTATGCGAAACACCACTGTCCCTCTGTGCTTGTCTCCGTGCCTCCCACTCATCTGCTCTTTCGTCCAACATGACACCTGTCGCCCATCCATCATCCCAGATGCCTACCACCTTCAACATATCGCCACGTTCTAAGGCAAACTCATCAGCTGCGCGCGGCTGGTATGCCCAAAGGACCGCGACACGATCGCCTGGGTGGATGTCGTCTTGCGAGTAATAGTCCTTAAAAAAGGGCAATTGCTCTGATTGTTGACTGTTAACACCGGGAGGTGATGACATGCCCCCAGCACTAGTGGGGGATTGGGGATCTTCGCCGGCGAGCACCGAGCTGCTGGATAACGAACCATTCCTACGGATATTCATTGGAGGCGGTCGTAATATAGCCGCGCGAGGTTCCGAGCCGGGGCTTTCACCAAATGAGTCTGAAGATGAATGGTTGTCTCCCCCTCTCCGTCTTCCTGCCATGTACCCAGCTGCTGCGCCGGCTGCTGCTGCACTTGATGAACCCCCACGTCTAGATCCTTCATGCCGTGAGGGCGGATCTACCGAGTGACCTTCCAATGCTGACATCCGGGCTATTCTTCCTCCGGGGAGGACCTCATAACCTGGGGCAGGTGCTACAGGTGCGGGAATCTGCGCCGTCTGAGGCCCTTTCCTAGAAGGTGAGGGCTGGTTGAAGATGCTTCCCTTCTGGCTGCCACTCCTCCGTCGTGCAAGTCTAATGCACATGAATATGAGGAAAGCTAGAAGAGCAACTCCGGCAACGGACCCAACGACAATCCCAGCTATGGCACCGCCGGAGAGGCCAGTATTACCTGAGGTGGCTCCTGGAGCAGGCGCGGCGGTATTGCTTGCAGTGGCACTTGAGGTCGGTGCGGTAAAGGTCATGGTTGGTGTAATTGTGGGCAAGACGACGTTGGCGCATCTCGCTTCAACGTCCGAGTTGTAGCAGCAGGTGTCAGTCGAATTAATACCGCCCGATGCGCAATATGAGCACAATCCAATCGTGCTGCCACCATATCCACAGTTATCTGGCTCGTTATTTATGCCTTGTATGCAACTGTTGCTTGATAATGAGTCTGCCGGCAAAGCGCAATTGACAAAGTCGGCCCTTATCTGATCCTGGCGGCCACCGCTGGAACTAGGACATAGATTAGTGTCAGCCGCAAGATAGGCTTCGCTCTCGGCATAATGAGCACAAGAGTCGGCGCACAAGGGCCGCGATGCCTGGTCTGATAGACCGCAGGCTGTGATTGAATTCTGGATTATAGCATTACAGATTACTGAGGTAGTGAAACGTGCATATAAATCAGTAGTGTTGACAAGGTCGATGTTGCCGCATCCCAACAAGTTCTGGTATCTAGAATACAGAGTAAGCAAATATTAACAGCCGCATGAACGTCTGTTTACTTACTGTTTCTGAACGAAGTCGGTCTGAATATATTGGCTTAATTGCTTGTCGAAGGAAGCCGTATCTGAGACATATTGGAGAAAAGAGCTAAGAGCAAGATTGTATTAGTACCTGAAATGATCGTACAATACGTCGGCATCGCAATATCGGTACGGACCACGAATCATAAGGAATGAGCAGAACTTACAATAGCCCGGTTAGGTAACTATTCGTGGACACTGAGGCGGATTGAAATGCCGGACAGGTTGTAGAGCCCGTCAATGGGATGCATCTGTCCGCTGCCATTGAACCAGGAGTTGCGGAAAGAATTGAGAGGAAAACTGCTTTCGCCATCCATCCTGTTCGCCCAGTTGCTCTTCCACCAACCCTTGGCCGAGACGACTCCATAGTAACGCCTCGTTTAGCTTGATCGGAGTTCGTGAGGGACTTATCGCTGTTCCTCTCAAGATTCGTGTTGGAAATCGCAATCACTGGCGTCGAGGATGCATGACGTTCTGACCTTATCATTTCTCAACTACACATGCTACTCGAATCGGTTCGGTTGAAGCTGATGTCGATTGATATTCGCAGTTCCTGGGTAGGTAGAGTGGCTGAGATGCTGGCAGGTAGAAAAAGTAGTCTGTTTTTTTTTGGTCTTTTTTTGCAGGTAAGTGTTATGTGCAAGGTTGGTCGCAGTAATAGTCGTAACCGTAACCAAAAACAAGTGCAGAGTTATCTTGAGGGATCAATTGCTGTAAAAGGAGAAAACGAGAGAATAGTGTGTTTGTTGCGAGGTTTTCGTAGAGGCAGTGTACCGATAAATTCGGGTGCGTTGATGTTTCCGTTGGCGAACGAGTGTCTACAGTTGGAGAAGGTGAGACTTGAGTGAAAGGAGCCTGAACCAGAAGCCGTATAGTTGGTTGTCAGGTCGCGCTTGACATGCGGCGGTATGGATGCACGGCGTCGGATAGGACAGGACGGTGCAGGCTAGACACCCAGGCGAATTTGAGATGGCTGGGCAACCAGATGTATCTACCGGCGAAGGCTCCTTGGCAAAAGAATGCGTAAATCTAAAAACCGAAGAATAACACAAGGAAAACAAGAAAAGAAAACAGATCACGACGGTACGCCGTGAAACTGTAGATCCGGGTGAGTAGGATGAGGATCGGAGGGATGGGGGAAGAAAAGGATAAGACTCTGGGTATACCGACTAGACGAGACGGCGAGAGAAAGAGAGGAAGGGAGTTGGAGGAAACGTCGCGTAGCCAGATTGTGCTCCGAGCTGCTGGGCTATGGTTGACCTACGTACAGCTGCTAACGCTGCAGCTAGGTTTGCTTCTGGATGCTCCTTCATTGATCGTTGCAGATGGGTGAGTTGTGCCTGTTCACCCCTTCCTGCCGGGACCTGCCCTACCCTGTTCCTATCGAGTGTTGTACTTGTACTTCTTGTACCTGAGCCAGTGGAGGTAGGTGTCGCTACCCACCGTGCCTGCCTTGATGTAGCAGGTACCTTAATAAGCGGTAGAGGTTTCCAAGATGATGGCAGGAACGCTTTATCCTTCTACCGTACGGAGGCTTGGCTTGATTTCAACCAATGATGCTCGATTTCATCAAGTTCTGTCAACCCGCGACCAAAGTTCAGACCCGCTAGAAACTTACTGCTTGCCCGCAACGGGGGTTTGTGGGCCACGGGCTTCAAATTAGAGCTTTCCATGTCTGCCATTCCATCCCGATGTTAAGTACAGATATACATATGTAGCTATACAATTCCGTCTGAAGACCTAATACCGCGTGCCGTATTGAATTTGTCTCCTTGTTGGCATTCTGGGGCTCCTTCCACACCGCAGGAAAAATATATTGGCACAATTCAAGTATAATTGCGAAAAATTGGAAGGCGCACGGACAGGTTAGTACATCGTACCTGAGCTAGGGTCCCTGTCAAGCCACGGACTGCAGACTAGGTCTTTATCAAAATAGGCAAAGTCCCAGAAGCACCTTAAAATTAATTGACATGGGTAGCCTCGTCCAATCGCAACGACTAAGGCCTTTGAAGGAAAGCAAAACACCATTTCCCAATAGTTCAGAAGCGAATCGTCAATCGGTTTATGTAGCATACATGTATTGAAGTCAACGTTTTCCTTGGCTTTTTCTTCAGAATGGATGGCGTTACCTTATAAGACGGCCGTCATCTCAACAATGGTGGAAACTCAAATATATTGTTGGATGTGATGGCGAAGTCCGAAGCCAACACTACCATATAGCCTACGGTACGTCGGATGTTTATCAGCGGAAACCTTGAATGTCCAATTTGAACACGATGGTATACCGACAGCACACCTAGCAAGGCCCCTTCATTACCACCTAAGGAATTGTGCTAATCGAAAGACTTCTTCCTATTCTGTCTAGTCACATTGGAACGTTCTCCCCAGTAAGGGTTCAAGGCTGTCGCCTACGTATGATACGAACGTTAAAGTCATAACGAAGGACGAAGTATTTAAACAGCAGTTTACAGTTCGTGTCTGATCAACAGATGACGATGACTTCTAAAGTTATTTTGACCTTAAATCTTAGTGTACCACGAGTCACCTAATCCCAATGATCGATAGCGTTCTATAGAATCCCGGAACACATCTATGGGGTTCATCTCACTGTTTCTGATTCTGAGCCGATCAGGTTGACTGAAACTTCCACGATCAAATTCTCTAGGACCCGGGGCGATCTCTTTTCTGCTAAATTCGCTTGTCTCACATTTCGCGCTCCCAGTCAATTGGCCAAACGTGCTGTTATGCCTGTTGATTCAGATTCAGATGATTTTTGTACTACTTCGCTTACCCTGTCTGTCAGAAGGGATCCTGGCCAAGATCCCAGTATCTCCGAAAATAACTCCTTCGTCCCTGTCAAGTGGCGCTGATGCGAAATGACGATGGCCTCGTACTCGATTGAATAAAGGGGCGTGCTAACGCCTTGTTATGACCCACCCCATATCCTGAGCGTTGGTTTTTTTTTTTTTTTTTTTTTTTTTTTTTTTTTTTTTTTTTTTTTTTTTTTTCGTTGTCGTTTCAATGAACGCGTTCTATGTAGCAGCTGCCCAGGTTTCCATTATTCTAGTGAATGCAGCAGAAACACGGACCATGCATGGATAGCAGTGTCTTCCAGGTCTTCTACTGACTTTCATAGGCTGAAAGGCGGATATCTCAATTATCTACTTAGACACTTTCAATGTTTCAGGAAAAGGGGTAACAATGCGATACAATTTCAGGTAAGAAGCAAACAGAACTACGTAGGTATCTACCGTAGGTATAGTAGCAATAGATCTTATCTTTCACATATCTTTAAGATTATCGTCCTTGCCGTTGGGTAAAATCGGGATACCCCGGACAAGAAGTGTGTGCATTGCCAACTGCTCTCGTACAAGCCCTTCCCCAAGGCGTAAAACCGTGATAACGGTCTTATTAATAATTAGACAAAGTTTTGTGGCGCTGGTACATGTCACAATGGATTCCCGCGGCACTTCTAACCGTACTGATATCGTGTCTTTAATTAAGCCTGGTCGCATGGATATTTTCTGAATATCCTATTTCTCTCAAAGGTCAACGAATCTAGCCGATCTCCCCAGCAAGAAATAGGGCCAAGGAGTTTCAAACCAAAGTATCGATTGTCAGCCACATTGTATCATCATTGGACGATCTCCGGGCGCATCAATGCAACAGTCGGGGCGGCTACCGGACTAGGTGAACCAGCGTGATTGAGTTTCATGCACCCCAAGACCATGCATGAGGTAGCCTCAAGATAATCCCAAACAGTTTATACTATCTCGCTAGCTATCTAGATAAATTGACTCTTATCATTCAGACTCCGAGCATTGCAGTACAAAATGGCTTCGTTACGGTCAACGAGCACGCTGGGTGCTTAGGCACGTACGGTGACAGCTACTCACTATCAATTAACGCCAGCGGCGCCGAATAGACCATACATAGAATATTTCAAAAATAAGCTTGCCCTGGCTTAAGAATAGTTATAATCGAGCTTCTCAGGACCCGATCTGCCTCGCATTGCAGGAGCTAAAATCGATGCTTCAACCAAGATTCATGTCAATGCTAACCAATACCTACCCTATAATAAAGCTCATTCCCTCGGGGTGCCTCGCTTATCCAGACACAGAACAATTATAGATCCTATCCAAGCGCCGACGTCCATTGAGCCAACATACAGGGCCTTATGCCCTACACTATTATACATGCTCAAGATCAATGCTCAATGACTCCCTGTTATAATCATAGCCCTATTCATGAAGCTTCTATTATACGCGGACGCGTGGCTTGTTATATATACATCGAAAAGTATTGCCAATATGAACATCGAGAGACGGCCTATTCGGCGATACCCCTATATAAATATGCAATATGGGTGCGAGGGTAAGTTGTAACCTCTTGGTGACATTCGTTAAACTCGATCGCAATTCTCATGACTTTGACTCTTCCTTCGTATTGTCTTCTATTACGTGGTGGTGAACTATTCGTAGTTTAATCTCCTACCATGTTCTGATATCTAACCAAAGCCAACGATCCATCTTCACTTGCAGTTGACTCCCAGAGCAAGCTGCGGTTTTGCAACACTAGCTTAGCTTCTATAGCGTAGCCTGGTTGGATATGGCAATCACCCCAGCATCGTACTCGAATAGCTCGAGTAGATTATCTGTCTTGGTCGTACGTCGGTAGTATATTTAAAAGAAGTTGAGAAGGAGCAAAGATAGGTAGGTAATCGTGCCATAATTATGTCTGTTGCTATCTTTTTGTACTGTTGTCGGTATATTTGTGATTCAATAGTGTTGCTCTTTTTGCGAACCCCTTAAGAGTATCCCTTAACGCGACCGTATGTCTTTCCGAGCCAACCTGAAATATCAATGGCCATATAAAAGATAGCTAATAGTTAGAAGTGCGCTGACCAGTTAATGTGCCATATATTTTTCTCATGGAACAAAAGCATAGACTTGGAATCCAAGAGTGACCATGTAAAAAAGTACCTACCATGGAGGACACTCATGCCAGCCTAGTGGTAGATTGTCAAGTGTACCCCTTTATTATTCTTAGCTACCAGAAAAGGTAATAAATATTAGATTTATGCATCTTGAAAGGGGGAATCCCCGACAGTTACGGTAGATAGACGAACAGGTGAAGTGAGTGATAATCTGGTGGCTGTCTCTTACCTATCTAATATTATGCCATAGCTGCAAGGTTAGACTATGGGCAGCCTTTGCATTTAATATTCTCTTTTAATTTGGATAGTCTTACACTCGTGGCGTTCTGGAGAGCTGTTTGGGTACCGAAGTAGGTATCTATCATATCATTCCTACATGCAGAGAGTGATAGGGGTGGTAAGCAGGCCCTATTATGGCTTTGCCAACTGCGCTCGAGAGTCGTGGGACGGTATAAGCTCTTGGACCCTTTCGTGAAGCTTTAGAGACTTTGTCTTGATTACCAAAATCACTTGGCGTGAGCACGCGAATTTGGACGCTGCTGTAGGAATAGTGATAGCTTTTACTTGGCTGGATGGGCCGCTTGCGCTCAATCACGTTGACGCCGGATGAACTTGGTTGCTCCAAAGCTCTTACATGCCCTACTTGTTGCAGGCTACACTGAGCCTAGAAGAACATTTGAAATGTCGATTGGTTGCTAAGATCATTTATTCTGAATGGGAAACGGATTTATTGGCTAACACCGCCCGGCCGCTAATTCTGTACCAAGACCTCAGCGCATTGTTGAATAGCATCAACCCATTGGCTTCTTGGAAAGTTCGGTCTAAGCCACCCAGCAACTAGTTCGAGATGAATTATCACTCAAGGGGACACGCAAGTAATGACTATCATAGCGGACGCTCCTATCTCCCATGGTAAAATGACCCGATGCCTAGTATTGTCCATCTTAGAACATGATATATGTACATCCGACAGATGTGTCGACTCTATGATTCTTCGGTTTTGTTTGCCTTCTGTGCTGCCTCATGCTCCCTGATCTGCTTTGTCCAACTAAAACGTGCGTTAGTCTTGTGATCTCCATAGAAGGATCCATGTAATCGAACATACTATCGACTGGGAAAGAATCGATCCGGCTCTGGCATCTTATATCGGACTTCGCGCTCGGCGCTTAGCTTCCACGCTAAAGCTGTGATACCGAATATGACGCCCATGAAGACTGCGGTGTTCGTTTTCCAGTTGCTCGGCTGCGCGTACCAACCGCCGGCTGGAGACCAGACGTGCTTGGGATATCTTTCTGGGGGTCAGATTTACGTTTCGAGGGATAAATTAAATAGTTTGGAGGAAGCGTTGACTTACGGAACTCGAGGACCACCACCCTGCTGATGGTTAGTAAAGCATATATGAGAACTTTATGAGTCGGCTTACCATCTTGTCTAGAAGAGCGAGTGACAAGGTCTTGAAGGGGAGTCAGTCAATTGGAGCGATTTGCGACGATGAGGTATAGGCACCTTGCGGCTTGAAAGTTCAATGTTCGTCTAGGTACCGAGATACATCGATTACCGCATCTCAATTGAATTGATGTCATTGGCCCGGTCAAGGGCGATTGTTAGTCCGGTACATTTTAACATTTTGCAGTGTTGGCACGTGCGTGATACCCACCATTGGGCCCTTGTTATCGGCGTAGCTTCAATTGTCAGAAACTTTTTCTCGAGCTACAGACACGAGATCAACTGCAGCAATTGACTTCTTCCCCACCAACGTACCGTGTCTCAACTCGCCGAGTGCGTTGGGATGAGGTGATCTGGGCTATACAAAATGAAGAGAATACGGTTGGACAGATTATCGAGTCAATTGCTCTCTACAGCACCACCCCGGCCAGCGTCAAATTCGACAAGAATATGCCGGCCTACTCGAACATCCAGATTACAAACCCCTCTATACTGCCAAACGAGATGGCAAGCAACGGCATCTGAGGCTGTTCTCGAAGATTTAAAGTACGAAGAACCTCCTCCGGAAGAGCCCACAGAGAGCCGCAGAATATCACTACCATCACCGCCTCCCGAACGAGCTGTGTACTCGGCAAAACTTGCAGCCTTGCATGCGCGACTCTCCCTCTCCTCCAAAATTCCCTTACAAACTCTCGCCCGTGCCCTCATAGACCCTTCAGCCGACGCCCATCCCCGATATAACAATGCGAATCTTGCATTTGTGGGTGCGGCCCTCTTACAATACCATACGTCGGAATTCCTCATCACACGGTATCCGCGGTTACCGATGGCGATCCTCTTCGCTGCGATGAAGGGTTATTCTGGTGTGCCGGCATTGCACCAGATTGCGCGCGCATGGGGTGTAGAAGCCGCCGCGGCGCCCGGCGAAGAGGTGGACCCCGGCCTTCTGCAATTTTCCCATGACAAGCCGACGGTCATGATGAACAAGTGGGGATATGTGCGCGCGGAGTCGAAGGAGCTGCTGAAGTACAAATGGCGGCGGGGCATGAGTAGCCGAGTGCTATACGACGATGCATTTGGTGAAATGGTATCTCGACAGCCAAAGGAACAGGAAGCAGAAAAGACCGAACTTGAGGTCAGTGATGCAAGGAATAAGAAGAATCTGATCGTAGAGGACCCAGAGAAGAATGCGCATGCCAATTTCGTGCGCGCTGTTATCGGTGCTATCTACCTTTACTGCGGAAGGGACACCGCCAAGTCTTTCGTCAAAGCGCACGTCCTATCTCGAAAATTAGACATCGAGAACTTGTTTGAGTTCAAGTTACCGACAAGAGAACTGGCACGGTTATGTGCGAGAGAAAACTTTGAGGCACCTGTTGCAAGACTGCTGAGCGAGACGGGACGACTGAGCAGGACGCCGGTCTTCGTGGTGGGAATCTACAGTGGTAGGGACAAGCTAGGTGAAGGCGCGGGTCCCAGTCTCGATGCAGCGAGGATATCGGCTGCTATCAATACGCTGAAGTCATGGTATCTATACAGTCCTGGCGACGTGGGGCAGCCGAGCGACACCTTCGCGGAGGATGCCACCCCATGGAAACCGGCATACGTCGATATCGGAGAGATAATATCATAGTTGTCCATCTGAGAGATCACACAAGTGAGAGATGAAATTCTCCTCTTCTCTATGGAGCAAGACGTGCCATTGAATAATGACAAAAAAGGGTCATGAAAAAGGTTATGATATGTGGGGTGCTGAGCTCGTAAGGGTGGATTTTAGGGGCCAGCCTACCACGTGTATCATTGTACTATATTCAACCAGCCACAAATAAGATGATGGCCCATGTAGAACATACAAGGATAGCACCGCCCATAGCCACTCTTCCGCCGAGTGTATATACTTGCATGATTTTTATTACCGGGTATCGTCCCTGGTTTCTCTAGATCCAACATGAGTATGCCCTCCGTGTCTATTTGATCGATATCTGGTATTCTATCCTGTGTACAGAGTCGAGGTATAGGACGACGCAAATCAGTAGCTCCATGTTACTTAGCGCGGTCCGATTGTAACCCCTCGATATCAACCTCAACTAAAATGATCGCCCTCTCCTAATTTATCTGCGATGCCTAATCTTACAAGTCTCCTATACCTCTCCTTCTTAGCGGCCGCCTCATGATCCTCGCGTATCTTCTTCTTACGCTCGTAGACGGCCCTCACGCAGCGGCGAATACGATCCTTGCCCTCGGCGTAGTTTGCGCGCGCTAGAGCCACCACCTTGTCCACCTGCTCGGGCGTATACACGAAGTTCCATGTGCTCATATAGTCGCTGGTGGCGGGGTTCACGCCTTCAACTTTCGGGTTCGCTAGGAAGGGTAGGTAGACAATAGTAATACCTGCGTTTGGCTCTGTGAGTTGCCACGATAGGGAATCGTCCGTGAGGGCCTTTGTGGGCGGCGGTGGCTCCGACGATCTTTCCTCTTTTGTACCGACCCATATTGTGCAATAGCCTAGTTCTGAGTCTTCGGGGTGCGACATGTCATGTTCCGATTTCTCTTTTTGGTCAGCAGGCTCGTGGTTGTTGCTCGCTTTGGCCTGTTGCACTTTATTCTCTGCGTCGGCCACCGAGCTTGCTTGCGCTTCTTCTAGTTGTTGTTCGATTTTCTGTGTCGAATCTGTTTCCTTTGGCCATCCAACGCCAACAGGCCATCCCTTGATACCACGTTGGCGGGCATATCCATCCGCCACAGATAGCCAGTTGTCCGTCTTAACGTCGGCAGAGGCGTCGAACGCCACAATGATATCGACGTCTCGGCCAGGTCGAAGTAGAGGGTAAATGGGTAGGTTATTTGACATGCCAGCATCCATCAACTGTATATATTCATTGTTATATACGGTGGTTGGTGTCGTGAATCGTAATTTTCCTTCCATATTATACGTAAAATTTGGTATTTGAGCAGGGTCGATGGGATGGACCTTTTCCAAATCTTCGTTATACCCGTAGATCATCCCGTCGATTGTAGCGAATCCAGCAAGACTCTTTACAAGGGGTCTAATTTCTCGATAATAGTGACTAAGGGTCGCACAGAAAGCACTGCCAAAAATGCCGAGCATGATGGGCATCCGGAGCTCCGGCAGGTGGAAGTTGTTACCCTCTGGAGGTACATCCACTCCATTGTTAAAACGTCGACCAAGAGCCCAAGTTGGAATCCCGGCGTTGAACTCTTCACAAAAGAACTCATACGGGGTTAACTCGAACCATTGGAACCATGCTTCTTGCTTGGCGATTTCCTTCGCTCGCTCTGGATTAGTGGCACTAGATGTAGATGCTTGCTCAGTTATATCAGGTATCTCATGGCGGACGGCCGTATAAATCGGCATGGGGTTCTGTCCATATTTTATGTATTCTCTCTGGTTTGAGAGTTTGAAATCTTTCTCGTTAACACCAAGCTCACCTTTGGGAACTAGGAGCCTTGCCGCTAGAAGAATGCCATAAACATCGACAAGCCCGAAATCCGCCTTCGGGTCTCCTCTCAGCTTTTCAACTAGACTACTAAGAAGTAGTTTACTAGTTGGCAAGGATGTGACGGATGAAAATGCAGCGGGAGGGTACGCGAAATGAACCCCTATCCTGGATTTTAAGTGATCGACAATACGATCGAGCCGGCAGTTCGTGAGGGTTGAGTGATATAAAGTCTGAAGCCAGCATGAACCACTCACTCCCGATGTGTACGTGATACAGTCAAACAACCCATCTTCTTGAGTAGCAAGTAGTGAACCTGTGCCAGCCACCAAAGCACGCAGTCCGCCACCAGAGCCACACATGGCTATGGTAGGGACATCATCAGGATTGATATCCTTCTCATTTAAGCTAAGATATCTGGCTAGTGCCGATGTGGCGACCTTCTTCCGGCGGGCGAGAAACTCCATTTCTTCGTCACAAAGCTCATCTGAGACGCGCACCTTGGCAGAATATTGAATTTCGGGATGAATGAAGGGGTCATGGGCTTCCTCCCATATCTCATTAGCTAGGGACCCCTCCTTCATGGAAAGCTCGCGCTGGAGTTTGCGAATCTGGCCCGGAAGAGCCCTGGACCAGTCAGGCAGGATCAAGTCAGCGACACGATCTGATAGTGTTGACCATTCGATGTCGGTAATGTTAGAGAAACGCTCAAATCGGCTGGAAAAGGCTGACCATGCGGTCTCGCTTTCGGGTTGCGAGTCATCCTCCGCATTTTTGGATTCCTTCTTCTCTCGTCTAGCAATCCGGGCTTGCCGCAGTTCATCGCCTGGATAAAGCGAGTATATAAGCAAGCTGCCTAGAGTGAATAGTGCTACAGGCGCGACAACAAGGGGACCTTTACCAGACTCGGTCTCCCTCGGTTGTTGGTTGCGGGAACTAAAAAAACCACGTGGGAATTGGCCTTGCTGTGACCTCCCTGATTGACTGGCAACCTTGGATATGCCGCCACGGATAGGTGCCAGGGTCAATCGGGATGCTCTCAAGGCTAATCGGCTTAACCGTCTTGCGTAGCCAGTCGCTATTAGTTGTTGAGATCTGCGAAACGATCCAAGAAAAGATCCCATAGCTGCAGACCAGTACAAGCCTTGTTAGTATCGCGACATGGAATTTGCAACATGACTTCGCGATTAGGTTAAAATGGTAAAATTGGAATTAGAATCCCTAAAATGAGAACTTTATGGACACTAGAGTTGCACGTGTTTTATTTCAATAGAAAGCAAAGTCCGTCGCATTTGGCCTTGATGTTGTGGTGGTACGATATCGTGACATCATTTATTAGGCTGTTGAGGGCGCTATTTATAATTACCTGTATAACTGCATTGCCCCGCTACACATTCAAATATGTAGGTATGCATAGTAAGGACCCCATTATGCTAATACATGTACTTAGGTGGTTGGGTGGCTTTTTTTTTACCGACTCGACACTCTACAAACACGTTCGAGTACCTTATATGGATGTGATAGAAATTACGATGGCGTCTTATATTCCAAGCTATGTATTTAAGGTTGCATTAAGTTGATGTTTGTGTACTAATCCTCTAGGTTCTAGCATTAAGGTTGTTAATAACTGCTATACGGTTAACCCAACCAAGATGAATATCAACGCGCTATGGCAACTTGCCCCCTTCACCACCATAGAAGGGCACTCAATCTGGGTCGGATATCTCAGATAAGCACCAATTTACCATATTTATAATTCTATATATAAGATGATTTTGATAAAGGCAGGCGAAGTAGACATGTCCTTGGATGTTCTTTCCCCTTGTGTGGGATTATGGTGACTCTTGGTGGTGGGATGAGACGGACGAGGTTGCCTTTTCAAAAGGCATCCCTATTACTTTCTTGATAACATTACCTTGGCGATTTCCCAAACCAAATGACACGAACAAGAGAGAAGGCTCATTACATACATGTATGCGATCTAGCAAACTTACTCCAGAGCAGCATGGCCGCCAATTTCTGCTCTTCTCTTCAAATTACGCACCTAGTCCGCCATTCTCAACACATTGTTTATTCCTCAAAACGCTGTGAAGTAACAACAGCTTACGTTGAAATATCGCCATACGGCTAAGGTGCATTGCTACATCAGAAGAGCACGCTTATAAACTCTCCTATTGTTATGTCTCTGCATAGATGGTCTTTGCCCAATAGGGCTTTTAACCGCGAAAAATCAAAGGAAAGCGATCCAAGTCAACGAGGTAGATTCCCAACTATTCACATCGGTAATCCCGGCACTCGTCGACGCGCAAATATCTCATCGGCTTTTGCAAGCCTCTTCGAGAAGGATGAGAATCGTCTGAACGCTGGAACACCCGATGATGTTCACTTATCACCCTTATCACCTCAGCGGCTGCAGCCCCTTTCCCCTCGCATCACAAACATACCATCACCTTCTCGGCTGAAGGATGTCAAATACGATCCCGCGGTTCATCGTCCTGATACACCCATCTATCTAACTCCCAAACGCAAAGTTGGTGGCCAACTCTCCCCAAAAGAACAAGAAGTACTAAAGGAATCCCACTTGACTGTTCCGCCTAATGAGGATAGTTCATATGCTAAATCGCATGGTGCGGATGCCACGGGAACTATCCAATCGCCGATATCTGCCATTCGAGTTCGTAGCACTTCATCGTCTTACCCGTCGGAAGGTATCCGTTCTCCACCAGAACATTGTATTTCTCCGCAACTGAATACTTGGTCCGACAGCTTTATGTCTGAATTATCTCTTCACGGGCCGTATTCATCGAAACCGACTTCAAATGAGTCCACCATCTCGACAAACGACTTTTCAAACCTCAGTGATAGAGTTGGGCAATGTCTCATGGAAGGATTAGCGGCAGCTGGCGGAATCTCAGATATGGACACAAGGACGGTTAGTAGGGATTACAACCCTAAACCACCTCTTTCGGACATCATTTCAACCGAATCCCCACGGGAAAAGCGAAATAACTTATCACAGCTTGGTCCTGATAGTGGTCTTGTCGTTGAGACAGCGCAGACATCATTGGTCTTACCTCCCCGAGGCGTAATGCATATGCTTTGTGGTCAAGACTCAAGCACTTCAGCTGTTGACGGTAGTTACCCTGAGTTTCAAGCTTCCTTACGGATGAGTTCATCTGATGATGACATCCCATTTCAACAGAGTAAGGCGGGGTCTACAGAACGCCTGCGTCTAAGCACAGAAACAGGTACAATGTCTTCCCATCAAGTGCAAGGGAAGAACCAGGGCAACACATACAATACTATGCCTGCATCTATGTCGCGGAAGCATTCCCAGCGAGGTATTGTCGCCGTACCTACATCTCAATCCGGTCATCAGTCGTTAGCCGGATTGCGCTTCAGAAACTCCAACGGGTCCTCCACCACGCTTGTCCAGCGGATCCAGAAGTTCAAATTCAGGAAGTGGTTCAAAAAGGTGTGTCTCCGAACTAAGGTACGCTTCGACAATGTCACCAAGCAGGAAGTGTCGTCTCCGAAAGTGGTAGGCAGGAAGAAATCTAAGTCTCATAAATCACGGCGGCCAAAGAAACTTGGTGGAGTCTCCAAAGCAAAGGTGAAATCGGCGAAGTTCCCCACGAAGCCTCCCAAGGTGACGAAGGCCGGAAAGAGTGCTAGGAAGCAGGAGGGAAAAACGCACCGACTTATCCGCTCGCTCAAGAAGAAGAATAGCATCCAATTGCCCTTACAAAACAAGTCTGATGCTGGCCATAGGAGAGTACAATCCTGTCCAGCTTGAAAAAGGGGTTAGACGGATAGGGTTCAGCCTACAATGGAATTGATTTGGCGGATGACTATTAGTGAGATTCCTTAGTGGGGTTGAAGGGGGCACGGGATTGCACTGCTCCAGCTGTTTTAGGTGACAACAGCACGCTATTTTGAGCTTATTATTCCCCTAATTGAAATATTACATGGATTGCCTACTCGCTCATATATATTTGTGAATGGCTACTAGAAGATGAACGTGCTGTTTGGGCATCGACTTCCTAGTGGGACGCCGTTGAGAATGCGAACCGATAAATATGTTTAATCAATTAATAATATACCTAGGTAATAAGAGACGAAGAAAGTGACTTGATAAACATAGAAATACCTCGTAAGCGGCTAATATCAAGTAATTCATTAAAAATAGGTACCTAACCTAGCAGCCTAGGTAACTATCCTTAGGGATCAACACCCATAAAGTCTTACTTATCATATTCCCAAATGGCGCCTTTTATAAGGAATTCAAATGAGAGAGGTACTAAGCTTAAATCCGTGTCAAAAATACTCTCGTCTGATCAAGACGCCCATTTGATGCAAAGCAGGGAACTAATGCCTTTTATGTCTGTGGGTTCTTGTCATACCGAAACCCCAGCCGTCTATTAAATACCCGAGTCAGTGACAACATAGAGACCGCAGGGGATATTTAAAAACGTTAAGAGTCTTGAAAACTTACATTGGCTTGCCACGTGAATATCTAGATCCAGTTCATCCGCCCAATGCCAGACCAAATCCGGATCTTTCAGGAATGCGCGGCCCACTATGACAGCGTCCGCGGATTTCGCGTCGAGGATGGCCTGCGCCTGTTTTCCAGACGTGATCTCGCCGACGGCACCAACGAGAGTTCCAGTGCCCGCCATGGCCTTTTTGATAGCTTCTGCGTAGGGCACTTGGTAACCTGGCTTGGCCGTGATTTTCTGACGGGCATCTGTGCCACCGCCACTGATGTCGAGGAAATGCACCCCATGGTCTGCAAGGGCCTTAGCAAGGTTGATAGCATCGTCGAGGGTCCACTGAGGCAGGCTGGGATCATGCTCGAGGTAGTCGGTGGCGGGGATCCGACATAGGATGGGGAAGCTGCTGGGAACTTCGGCCTTAAGCAAGTCGACAACCTCGAGGAAGAGCCGGATGCGGTTTGCGAAGGAACCGCCGTATTCATCAGTGCGCTTGTTAGAGGATGGTGAGAGGAATTCATTGAGGAGGTACCCATCTGCAGGCATGGAATCAGTTATTACCATCTTTTTCTCACGATTTTCCTAATTCTCTCGAAAGTAACTCAACTATGGAGTGCCTTCTCAGGACATCATAGAAATCAGTTATGATTCAAGGGGTGACTGTAGAGCAATTTGGATCCTGGAGACTAAGGTGACAATCTCATTTATACGTACGGGCTCCGTGAACTTCAATGACCTAACACACGTTAGATCCTAGGGAAGGCTGGCTAATTATCGGATAAGTTACTCACATCCACCCCAGCCTTCAAGGCACGCCGGACTGCGGCTACCCAATCCCGCTTGAATTTCTCAATGTCTTCTTTGGTCGCCTCCTTTGGAACCAGCGTCTGCGGGCTGTATGCTTCAGGTGATGGCCCGATGACGTTATTCGGCCACCCTTCCGACTGTAGCATGTATGTAGGTATTTAGCCAAGGCATTCTCTTTTGGTGATCTAGATCCATACTGACATAGTCGCGCGCCGCGGCTTTGCGGTCAATCCACGGAGCAACTGTGCTCGCTTTTCTCCCGGCATGGGCTAATTGCACGCCAAATTTCACGCCTTGACTGTGTGCAAAGTCGACGATCTGCTTCAATGGCTCGATATGCCCATCCTCCCAAAGACCGAGATCTTGGGGTGAGATGCGCCCTTCAGGCGAGACGGCAACAGCTTCCGTCAGGACTAGAGCTGCTCCTCGAGCTGCGAAACTCCCAAGGTGGACTGAAGTTGCGCAATCCTGTCATTAGTCTTCTTTGAAGAGATCAAGCAATCGACACTTGCGTCTTGAAAATATCTGATCTGGGGTACCCCAAGAACGGGGTTACGCTGATACTTGCTTACCATGATGCCAAATGGTCATATAACCATCTTTTGCCGAATATCTGAAGATGAAAGGGTCAATTACAATACCTCCGTATGTGCCTAGGTGGATCTTAATGGATAATTCTTACTGGCACATAGGAGAGACGATAATGCGGTTGTGGATCACCATCTCATTGATCTTCAGCGGGGAGAAGAGTGAACCTTCTCGTTGAAGATCCCAACACGTTCCGGCAGGGGGGTCTTGGATAGGGGTATAGAAAGGAACCTAGAAATTCAGTGAATGATTACTCGAAAAGAGGTATCATGAAGGTATGTTACTAGAGACTTACATTCGGTGCACCGTAATTTATCAGATTCTTTTCCGTGGAGCAAGGTTCTCCTGCCACAGGAGCCTGGTCAGCTTGGACTACCTTTAGTTCAGCCATATCGAGT
The DNA here is from genome assembly GCA_002120335.1 of Hypoxylon sp. EC38. NCBI lineage: Eukaryota > Fungi > Ascomycota > Sordariomycetes > Xylariales > Hypoxylaceae > Hypoxylon > Hypoxylon sp. EC38. The sequence continues at coordinate 437,380 of KZ111245.1, forward strand.
AAGCCGCAGAGAAATGATTTGGGGTAAGTAGAAGCTGGTTGCAGGTAAAAGCAGAGGGATTAGAGTAGAACTAGGTAGGTACTTATACATAAATGCTTCCATTTCTTTTAGCGGACAGCCTCATATCGTCTAATCTACTTCCCGAGGTATATGTCAAGCCAAATATATAAACACCTTAACAGGTCTCCATGGTACAACAAATAGAGGCCGGTTGGTGTAACCTCAGGAGGTAGGCTGTCCCTTACTAATCCCCATGCATGAATCCTTCTGCTGTCATACATCACATCAATGATAAAGCCCTAGGAAATCTATTGGACTGGACCGGCAATTATTAGAATAGAGTTCATTATTACGTCTTCAAAATTGGCTCATACGATCTCAAACTTTCCTATTAGGAGATATGTCAGGTATATGTGGAGAAATTTCATGGCTCGCTTAGATGTAGGTGCCTAAGGTAAGTTTATCTTTAGACGACAAAAACCGTATGCTGATTACATCCCAGTATGCTAAGACCAAGGAGAACAAGAGCCATATGTCGATCTATCGCCTATATGAAACACATGCCCGGCATCTTGTTCACTTCTCTCTCATCGCTCAGCACATGGACCTGAGTTCAAGAAGCATGACTATTTATTGCCCCTTACTCTCGTGGACTGGTGTCTATACCCGCTTTAATCATGGCTTCGTACTCCTGGAAGTTTGTGATCCCCTTGGGCATGCCATTCGGCATCAGGCCCTGTTCGTCCATCAGCTCTGCTCTTTTCTCCATGATCTTCTTCCACGATTCCCGCGAAGTCATGCGATCGTGCCAAGCCTTCACGTTAGGGAATCCGTTAAACTTGTCAGGCTCTGGTACGCCTAGTGCAGTGTCCACCCTATCGTTCCACGTAACCCATGCCATATCGGCGTAGGTCATCTTATTGCCTACGAGCCACTGCTTTCCCTCGAGCCAGCGCTCTAGAACGCCGAGGACACGAAGGACCTGGTTTGTATAGCGCTCGATAGCCGAAGGAACTTTTTCAGGGTGAAGATTGATGAACCTATGTTAATAAGTATTGATTAGATAGGTACTCGGTTTTTGAAGGGCGGATTCCTTACCAGGCCGCTGTGCCATAATAAGGACCTTGTCCACTCATCTGGAAGTGAAGCCATTGGTTCAAATGGTGTTTCTCAGGAAAGGTCGTATAGGTGAGAGTGTGGTTGGTATCATATTGCTCGATGAGATACGTGATGATGGCCCCCGACTCCCATAGCGTCAAACCTGTGTTCGGGTCCTCTATAGCTGGAACGCGGCCGTTGGGGTTGACGTCGATCAAAGGCTTCTTCTTGACGTCGTCGAATTTTATGGATTTGATCTCATAGGGAACCTGCAGCTCTTGGAGTACAAAGACCACCTAGAGTAGATTAGTACGAGTACCGGCGGTTTTCCTTAGGGCTACGGTCGTCATTACCTTCCAGGGATTGGGTCCGGGAGCTAGTAATCCGATAACATTTATCTTGCTGCCCGAACGTAGAGTTTATTATCCCGTTTCTTGACTACTGTGCTTTCAATTCGAGACTCACTATGACCCGTACATCTTCTTAACTTAAAAGATGCCGGACGCACTGTATACTAGGGACGAAAGGATACCGGCTCTGATCACGACGGCGCTCATAGTGGTCTCCGTTGTGTTCCCAATCTTGTCGCTGGTCGCGATATACTTCCGCTATAAGGCTCGGAGCTCTCTAGGACGACGGTTAGGGTCAGACGACTGGTGGCTTGCGACCTCATGGGTTAGCCGACGATGATTCAAGTATAAATTACGAAATGTGCTGACCATAGGTAGCTTTCATCATTAGCCATAAGCATCACGGCATGGACTTTTGCGGGCATTGCCGGCGTTAACTTCTACGCCGTCGATTCATGGACTGGTACTATAGACTCCAACTTAGTATGTTCGAAAATTACCTGTATCCTACGTATACTTCCGTGACGTTGGCTCACAAGTTAAAACGTAGTGTCTTTGGATCGCTAGCTGGTTCAACCAGATCGCCTTGGCAACGGTCAAGATCGCCCTTCTTCTCTTTTACATGCGAATATTTCACATGAAAGCTTTCCACGTAATTGCGTGGATTGCTATTGCCGCAGTATCTTGCTGGGGCATTTTGTTCTTCTTTGTGAGTGCTCAGGCCCAACCTTAGGTACATGTTACCCTTACAAAGTGTAGCTTGTCATATGTTGGGGGGACCCGATTTCTAAGGCGTGGACGGGACAGGGCGTATGGCGATATGATGTCACTGCGGTTGGCCTGGCTAATGTTGGAACAAGTATCTGTCTCGATGTCGTCGTGCTGTGCTTGCCTATGACTGTTATCACCAGGCTAAATTTGCCTACAAGGAACAAGATTGCCATTAGCTTGATATTTTGGCTTGGTGCTTTGTAAGTCTTCGGATTCCATGCTCGAAACGTCCCTATACTAAACGTCTCTAGCTGCTGCATCTGCTCCATTGTCAGACTAGTCCTTTTAGACAAGGTCCTACGCGAAGTAGTCGAGTCGGCAAGCAATATTGGTAAGCCATTCTTGTAATCGTTATATATAGCGAGGAATGTAGACTTTAACTGTAATAGGTGTCCAATCTACACAATTCTGTTTCTTAATACTCGAACCCCATTGCTCCATTATTGCGGCATCGTTGCCCTGTTATGGGCCACTGTTCGCGAGTATAGAAGGCCCGGAGTCAATGATCCAAAGTGCTCGTTCTGTATTCCTGCTTGCAAGCAAAGCCACGGGAGTTTCGGAAAGCAAGACCTACGACCAAAACCAAAGTGCGCTCAATCAACAGACATATTACGAGTTTGAAATGGAACTCCATGACCATGGCCAGGGTTCGGTCATAGTAGCGAAGGGGTCGGATATTGTCAAGAATGGTGATAGCCCAGCTTGAGCCTCTTAACAGTTTAACTTTCTGGACCTAATGGAACAATCAGAGGTCCTCCGACCTGCTCGAGTTTCGATCCGGAAAGTTCTGGGTGTTGGAGGTCTGGGCTTGCTACGTGGATAGGTGCCCCGAGACAACATAGATAAAATATCGTTGCTTTACGTATACCGCGACCCTTAGGAAATAGGTCCAGCTCTCCTTTGTGTTAGGATAATTAGAATATACACATAACGTGGCTGATAATACGCCACATCCACCCCGCACTCCAGGCCATAGCTTACCTAATTCTTGTACAACCAATATGACACTTATCGTGGATGACTAAGGTTGCGATATCCATGTATAGGACTCAGACATTCTTACTAAGCAAACACTCGAATTAAGTGGTCTTCGATAATTCCCGATTTTTTAGTCCTTCCATAATTATTTCTGTTAGGCTTCGCACGCTCGTCTGCTTATCCAAAAGCGTCATGAATGGAACGTCGACTTCGAGCGCGTGGAAGATGGAGGTCCTAAACTCGGCAGCCAGCATAGAATCAATCCCGAAATCCCCTAGTTTCTGATCTGGCCGTAGCTGTTCGACCGGCAGCAAAATCAGATTCGAAATCTTGTGTGCTACGATTCCTTCGATGGCATCGAAGACGGACACAGTGGATCCACCCGAGATAAGCGTTTTGGCTACCTCAGATGGCAGGCTATGGTGGCTAGGGACCGTTGCGAGATTAGACCCACTCGTGCTGCGAGCAAAGGCGGCGGCTATTAGAGATGCACGCGGATCCGCAAGGACGGTAGTATCACCCTCGAAACCGCGGTCGCGCTGCTCTTTGAGGCCAGTGAATTCTATACCAGTAAGAATATGAGCGCCGGCGAGGCTGTCGTAGTGCGGCGTCCAAGTGGATGGCGACTGATGGATGATAGCTAGGTCTAGAATCTGCAACAGTTCGTCTTCGGAGATGGAGTGGATTCCTTTGCGTTTTAGCAGGGCCTCAATGTCGGGGTGTTCGTGCAGATAGCCAACCTGTGCGATCATGCCATAGCCAATGGAGATGGCAGGCCGACCAAGACGATTACGATACCGCGCGAAGGCGTCGAGGAAAGAGTTCGCAGCGCAGTAATTGCTTTCGGTGGCCGTGCCGATGGTGCCGGAGATAGAAGATGTAACGATGAAGAAGTCGAGCAGCGAATCGCGGCCGTCCTTATCTAGGGCGTTATGTAGATTCCACGATCCGCGGACTTTAGGTGCGATACTGGCGTGCCAACTGGCATGAGACATGCTACTCCAGAGAGCCTCGCTCAAGTCCATAGCTGCATGAATCACCCCTCCAATTGGGAAGGGAGCCTGTTGAATGGTCTTTTCCACATCATCATAATTGCTGACGTCTCCCTGGACAATTTCAATATGAACGCCTCGCCTACTGAGATCGTCGACATGCATCTTGGCTTCTGGTCTTTTTAAACCGGATCGTCCAAGAAAGACCAAGCTTCTCGCACCGCGTGAGACCATCCACTTAGATATGCTGCGCCCGAGACCACCAAGACATCCGATCATGAGATAACTCTTATTCGGCGAGAACGTGGTCTCGTACCTTCGAGGCTTAACACGAATGAGATCCGCACCATCCTGAAACGAGACCGCCACTTTCCCTATCCGGGTACCCAACGAGAAGTACCTGAACGCCTGCGTGATCTCGGACGCACGGAAAGTCTCGATGGGAGAGCATGGCTTAGCAATGCCGTTGCGGATTAGGTTCATACTTTCTATGAGGAGTTTCTGCCACAGGTCGCGATGGGCTTGCTTCTGGGAGTAGAATAGGTTGCTCAAGTCGAAGGTCATGAACGACACATTCTTTTCAAAGGTAGCCATATCCAATAATCCATGGTCAAGAATATCGCGCTTACCAATCTCCACAAAGCGGCCAAAGTCGGCACACGCCTCAAAACTACTTCGAAGCAGCTCGCCAATGAGTGAGTTTAGCACGACGTCCACTCCCTGGCCACCTGTTGCCTCCATGATAGCGGGAAGGAAAGAGTTATCACGTGAGTTGAATATACGAGCCGGGTCTAGTCCGAACTCCTTGACTAGGAACTCCTTTTTGGACTCGCTACCCACGGTAGCAAAGATTTCGGCACCGATATGCTTCGCCAGCTGGATCGCAGCGAGACCGACACCGCCTCCGGCAGAATGAATGAGGATATATTCTCCATGTTGCAGATTTGCCCGGTGGATCAAGCCGTAGATGGCCGTCGAGAACACAATGGGAATAGTCGAAGCGGTGGTGAAATCTTCCTCGTCTTTCAGTTTGCACACTGCCCATTGAGGTAGACGCTCATGAGTTGCAAAGTGGCCAGGACCCATGGCGACGACACGATCTCCAGGTTTAAAGCCAATGACTTTCGAGCCCACGTTCACAACAAGACCAGCACATTCGCATGAACACGAAACCTCGTGAGTATCAACCCTGGCACTGAGGACGTAAAGATCCTTGGCATTCATACCCACACTCTTGACCTCGATTTCCACATAATCCTCGGGGAGTGGCTTAGTGTACTCTCCAGCGATGAAGTGGATGGTGTCCATCTGGCCTGGGCGAGAGATATGTAGCCGGCAACGGCCGGATTTTTCGATGGGCATTTCTAGAAGCCCTTTGTCTTGTTTAAGGCGGAATTGTGCGTTCAGCTCCTCGAGGGGCTCCCACCGTACCGAGTGGATCGTCTGCTCTTTCTGACTCAATTCGAGTTCCGGATTAGGATTCCTCATCAACTGATCGATGGTCTTGCAAATATTGTGAGCTGTACCATCAATGTTGCCCATCGTGTCATCAATATCGTAAACAGCGAATCGAAGTGATGGCTGCTCCAGCATCACAGTACGGGCAAGGCCAAGTACCGGCGCAAGTTCGGGATTTGTTCCCGCTATGAAGTCACCATTGCACACCCAGAGAATGAGCGAGGCGCGGTCTGTTATCGTCTTGACGAGGCGCATTTGTTCTTTGCTGATGGTACTAAAAAAGGGCTTCTTTGATTCAATGGTCGAGATGACCACGGATCGAGATGGAATCGTTCCGTCATTGACATCAGATATTCCAATTAGGGATATTGTGCACCTGAAGTAAGATTCCATAGAATCATGAATCTTCGAGTCTAGTGCGGATTGATGACCGGGTCGGTTTACCTTTCGTCGTATCAGTCAAGAGTCAAAGTCGCTGCACACAGTCAATGAGACGTACCATGACGACTTCACATTTTTTCTGTTCCTGGATCTGGTCTCTCTCATCGATTATGGTGATACAGGCGGACTCGTTGCTGGTTTCGATAATGGACTTAATGCTAGACGTTGCAAATGTGCCGTCCTCGATCCTTTCCCGGGTGATAAGCGCCGCTGAGGGCGCCATCCAGTCCTTGATACCGGGTGGCAACGGCTCAGGGCTAAAAATGAAGTCGAATTTGGTCTCTTTTGAGATGGATTCGTATCCAGTTATGTTGTCTAGCTCAGTTGACGAAATTTCACGGCCGCGAAGTTCGTCGTTAGCAAACGTCGCCTGCGTAAATGTTTCAAAACGTCTCAAGGGGGATCCTGCATTAAGGACTCTTAGAAGAACGTGGGACGTATCCACGTCCGCGCTCAACAAGAGGATTTGAGCTCTTGGATTCTTATGGGCGCAAAGGTCAAGAGCGCCTACCAGTGGGATCAGCGGCTCACGCATTCTCACTTCGCCAGCAAAGTTCTGGACAAACCAATCCAAGTATTTAGAGAGGCCGGGATTAGCACCTGCGTCCATGAACATGATATCTGGTTTCCAAGCTACGCGACACATGGGGTTCCGCTGCTCAGGAGCTTCTGGCTGCACATTCGCTTGATAAGGAATACATCGTGCACCCTCTAAGCGAATCAAAGTTTCGCCGGAAGTGTTGTAGAGCTCAGCCTCAATATTGACCGTTCCGAAACCGACGCTCCTTGATTTTGTGTCGATAGTCCATGATTTCGTCAAATCCATGTTGAGTAAACTTGGTGCTGAGAAAGAAACCTTATCCATTTTCACAGGCACACCGGCACGAAGTCTTCGCACCCAACCACCGGTAGTTGCTACAAACGCGGCTTGAAGCATCGCATCAATGCTAATGGGATGGGAAAGATACTGCCAAGACTGGTCTGTTTCATTCTGACGGCCGCGAAGTAGGTGAGTGGTAGCCAGACATTCGTTAGCTTGTCTTGCACGATCGCAGTAAATGTCTTCCATCGAAGCAAACGTGGGACCCCAATTCATGCCTTCCTTGGTAAACTGATTATACCACATGCGAGTGCCCTGCTGCTCCATCATGTTTTTGTCTAGTTTGATGGTTCGTTTTAGAGCTTGTGCCGTCTTAGTGAGGCTCACGAGTCCAGTCGCATGTATTGTAGGACGTGAGTCTTCGCTAGAGATCGAAGACACCGTTAACTGCCACCAAGTATCCGACGCGAGGATGCTGGTGATTTGAGCCCTTTGCATTTCCGTGATAACCTCCAGTCGTGGTCGCTGCTCGGCATGGAAGTCCATGGTTTTGAGAAAGTTAAAGTTGCGCATTTCAACTCCAGGACAGTCACGAAGATGGATCCCGGTTGCTTGACATACTGCTTCGACTCCCATTGCTAGATATGCTGCAGCTGGGAACACGATTGAAGGGCCGAGGCGATGGTCTTTGAGCCAAGAAACCTCATTCACATCGACAATATTGCGCCATGTGGTTATCAATTTGCTCCCTCCAGGGATTTGCGAGCCGAGCAAATCGTGTCGTGGGAAGAGGCGATTTCGGAACTCACTCACTGCTCGTGGCTCGGTCCATAATACTGGCGCAGTGTAATCCCAGAAGTAGTGAGGAAGGTCTGTCAAGACACGTCGCTCTAGTGGTTCAGACGCGAGATTATCTGGCAATATATTTTCTAGAAGCAGGTCATCGTTTCCTCGTATGAAGAGCGAGCCGATAAGAGACAGCAAAGTAACGACCGCATCCTTGCCTCGAATTAGAGCCGAGTCGTAAGCGTAATATCCTGGAGATCGATTCTCTGAAGCAGCAGTCTGCTTGATTGGTAGCTCGAGAGCGGTGTGAGGGCCGAGTTCTAGTAGGTGATATCGGCCGAGCTCAAACACCCCCTTGACTGCGTCGTGGAATCTAACGGGAGATACAAGATTCGCCATCCAATATGCAGGAGTGGCCATATCATCCGAAGTCAGCTCGGCCCCAGTGACTGACGAAATAATGCGAACGTGGGAATTGGTGATCCGATGCGTGAAGTTTCCGTTGGACACATTCTTGCTTTCTGGTCTTTGACCCGCGAGCCACACTCGTTCAAGTGACTGTTGATAGATGTGGCCGATTTCCTTCATGTGCTTTGAATGGTACGCCTTACTGTCGGTCTTGAGTTTCCGCGCAAATATTCCCTTGTTATGTAGAATGCCCAATAGCTTCTCCAAGACGCATGCATCGCCACTCAACGTAGTGCTCTCGGGAGAATTATCGCAGGCCAATGAAACATGCTCAGTCAACTCATGCTCGGCAATCAAGTCTTGCGCATCCTCTTTACCAAGACCGATCGCTATCATGGCGCCCTCTCGTGCATTTTGTGCGGCCGTACGACCACGGAAATAAGCAGCCATGATTGCCTGATAGGCGCTAAGATGACCGGCAGCGTACGCAGCGCCTATCTCTCCAGACGAATGCCCAATAGCCACTTGAGGAGTAATGTTCCATTTCTTAAGAAGGTCAACTAATGCAATCTGGATAGCTGTGCAGATGGGTTGCGACTTTTCAGCCAAATTAATGTCACTACTCTCAGCTGGAGCAAGAAGTGTATCTTCCAATGTCCAAGAGGGTTTGTCTTCAGCACTAAGGCTGCCGAGGCAGGAGTCAAGGTACCGAATCGATTCTCGGAACTTCGAATACTGATGGAATAACTGGCTGCCCATACCCGGCCACTGTGCTCCCTGGCCGGTAAAAACGAATGCAAGCGGAAGAGCTTCAACTTCGGATGAATTACTAATCAGCTTTGTAGGGTCGATATCTTCGGCCAGTGTCTGAGGAGTGGCAATAGTGTAACCTCTTGTAACGAGGCGAGATCGACGACAGTTTAAAGTGTAGGCCAAATCTCTCAAGTCAACGTGAGTGTCCGGCCGAGATACGTAGTTTGCAATATTCTTGACTAGCCCGTCAATTGAGTGCTTCGTTCGGGCAGAGAAGGTGATAAGAACCGGATTGAGTTGGGATATCCCGTTCGTGGGGGCATTACCATTCATGCCACGGTACGAACCAGGCTCTGTTTGTATATGGTTGTTGGATATATCCTTTGGGAGTACTAGGTGGCTTTCGAGGATTGCATGCCCATTCGCGCCACCAAAGCCAAAAGAATTTACGCTTGCTCGAACGACCCTAGACTTCGGACATGGGCGATTTTCCTTTACGATATCCAGATTCCATTTATCAAGCTTGATACTTGGGTTGATCTTCTTGACACCGATGGTTGCCGGGATCTCTCCGTGCTCGAAAGCAAGTACCAACTTGATGATGCTTGAGAGAGCACTGGAACCTTCGCTATGTCCGAGGTTAGGTTTGATACCACCTACACAAGTCGGGATTCCAGTCTTGTGATGAAAAACACGCGAGATTGCTTCAAGTTCAATGGGATCCCCGACTTTGGTGCCAGTCCCGTGTGCCTAGATATCATGCTAGTCAGATAGTAGTCTTTAAAATTGTAATAGTTGTAGGATTATGCCCACAATTTACCGGCAATCTAGGTTGGTCATGACATGTGAACTTGAAGATTAAGTCTCACCTCTACATAATCAGTCCCATTAGTGGGAAGGCGGGCTCTCCTATACGCAGCTCTAATGACTGCCTCTTGGCCATCGATACTAGGTTGTACAATGCCCGGTGTACGCCCATTGCTGGGAAATCGTAAGTGACTTTCAAGAATACGCCAAGACAAACAGGGCGAGGGGACGAAAAGGGGAAAGACGCAGAAAGAGAGAGGCAAAGGAGAAATCGAGAGAGGAGTGCTACCCGTTGATTGCAGTTCCTCGAATGATGCAGCGAATCGGGTCCCCATCTCGCTGAGCATCGCTCAGCCTCTTGAGATAAAGGGATGACACACCATCCGCTCGTCCGTACCCATTAGCTGATTCGTCAAACGTATGGCAAGTTGAATCCGGAGACAGGATCCCGGCTTTGACAGCAATCAACTGCTGCTCCGCTGATTGGATCAAGTTTGCGCTTGCAACTACTGCCGCGTCGCAGTCATGAGCATCAAGTGCTAGACACGCAAAGTGCAAAGCGTACATCGACGAAGAGCATGCTGTATCCAATGCAACGGATGGGCCGCGTAAGTCAAAGCAGTGCGTGATTCGGTTTGACAAGATAGTTGGGCTACAACCTGTACCGCTATATCGTGAGAAGTACTCAGGGTCCTTGTACTGCATGATCATATAGTCGTTAGTGAAATTTCCAATATAGACGCCAGTCTTGGACCCCTGGATCTTGGATAATGGAACGCCGCCGTTCTCAAACGATTCATAGACAACTTCCAACAGCTTCCGTTGCTGTGCGTCCATATATGACGCATCAAGATTGTTAATACCAAAGAAAGCATTGTCAAATAATCGCAGGTCTTCAAGGAGAAAATATCCACCGGTGGTGTTTATGCTTCCGGGTCGTTCAGCGTCAGGGTGATAGAATCCATCTACATTATATCGGGACTCAGGCACCCTGCAATGACCAGATTTGTTCCGCACTAGGAGGCTCCAAAGTTCAGACGGCGAAGAGACCTCGCCAGGCAATCGACAGCCTAAGATTCTCTGGTCAGTGTCCTTATTGGGGTCCATAAGAGGTAGGCTAGACAAGTACCCACTGTAGTATTATGTATTAGTATTCTCTCTTTTAAGGATGCTTAAGCTTAAGTCATAAAAGTAACGACTTCTTTTGACGAGGGGATTGTACAGTATGACGATGAATGCTACTTACTTCCCACGATTGCAACAGGCTCATTCTGAATGCCGATACCGTCTTGCAATATGCCATTACCATTTACTGGGGACGCCATGACGGAGCATCGAGCAAGTAGGTAGGAAGCTCTTGTTGACTAGGATCCACTGGCTCGATTACAAATTTAATAAAGACCGCGAAACCTATACTTACCTAAATCAAGGTTCATAGATGAGCACCCTTATATGTACCTCCGCGAGAGTAGGAATATGAACACATTTGAGACTATTATCTTATGTGGTTCACATCATTAGCTCATTAGCTTGTAATGCAAATTGGCTAGGTCCCTCTCAAGATAAGTTTGATATCACCGGACGTTACTCGCTGTCGGGTAGGTAGCGTCTTAGGTAGATTACCTACTGCGACATGGTGGCCGCAGCTGTCTGGCATATGCATGTTGGTTGTAGTAGAGTTGCAAAAGCATTGCCATTGCGGCAAAAAGGACGGCATCTGTATCACTGCCGCTTTCGTGTTTATAACTATAATTGAGTTAATCGAATGCTTTGACCCGCTGTCTGTATCCGTTCGGACGGACCGGCTTGGGTGGGTTACAGTTCACCCTGGCATAGACATATAACGAACGTGGTAATAGGTCGGATGTTATCACGGCTTCCACATAATGAAGCGCCAATTCGTTTCAATTATGCATGTAGCCGCAGAGACATGCATGTTGGTTCCATGGGTACCCGAGTACCCGAGTTTTACGAGGGCTATTGTGTCGAATTGAAGAAGCTTATCAAGAATTTCCTATCGCGGGAATTTTAGGTGTCGATCACTTTGAAAATTTCGAGATGTGGCAGTGCAGTGCGAGCTATGGCAGGAGCTGTGGCAGGAGCTGTGGCAGGAGCTGTGGTAGGTGTGGCAGGTGTGGTAAGAGGGATAAGGATAAAAAAAAAATTTAAAAAAAAAATAAAATAAAATAAAATAAAATAAAGTAAAATAAAATAAAATAAAATAAAATAAAATAAAATAAAATAAAATAAAATATTAAATTTATTAATAAATATATTTATAATTAAATTATTAAATAAAATATAATTTTTTTATTTTTTATTTTTTTAAATTATTTTATTATTAAATAAATAAAGTTATTAATTATTTAATATATAATTAATTTTAAAACTATTTTAAAATAATAAAATAATAAATAAAAACTAACTTTTAATTTTTATAAATTTAATTTTTTTTAAATTTTAAAATTATAAAAATAATAAAAGTATTATTAAAAAGTATATTTAATTTTATATATTTTAATATTAATAATATAATTATAGTTTTTTTATAATTTAAAATATTATAATTTAAAAAAAAAAGTTAATTTAAAAGTTTTAAAAGCTTTTATATAAATAATATTTAATATTTTTATTAAGTTTTTATTTAAAAATGTTAAAAATTTAAAATAGTTTTTTAAAATTAAAAAGTATATATTTATAATTATATTTAAAATTTATTATGTAATTATAATAACGTAATAATAAAAATAATATAATTAAAAATAAAAGCTTAAGTTTAATTTTATTTAAAAAAAATTTAAAAATAAATAATAATTAAAAAATAAAAAAGTAAATAAATAAATAAATAATGTGTAAAAGTAAAACGTAAAATAAATAAATAAATAAATAAAAATAAAGAGATTTTTTTAAAAGGTATTTATTAAATAAATAAAGTTTATTAATTATTTAATAAAAGATTAATATATTATATAATAGTTAAAATAAATATAATAAAAAAAGTTATATTTAATATAAAAAAGAAAAAATTTAATTAAAGTAAAAATATTTTTAAATATTATAAGTATAAAATATATAAGTATTAAATAAATAAGGTTTATTAATAGCTTAATAAAAAGCGATATATTATATAATAATTAATATAAATGTAATAAAAAAGGTTATATTTAATATAAAAAAAATTAACTAAGGTAAAAACATTTTTAAATATTATAAATATAAAGTATATAAGCTTATATACGTTTATTTAATTAACCATATATAACTATATATTATAATATTAATAATAAGTTTATATATGTTTATTTAATTAATTATATTTAATAATATTAATAATAATAAAATAAAATTAAAATTAAAAGTTTTAAATTTATTATTAAATAAAATAATATTATAATTTTAAAATATTAAAGCTATATATAAAATATATAACTTATTATTTTAATATTTAAATCTTTAATTTAATTAATAAGTTATGTTTATATTATAATTATTAGTTTATATTATTATATTTATAAAGCATTTATAACTTAATAATTAAATTAAAGTTTAAGTTATATTAATAAAAATTAGGTTTTTTTAATTAAGTGTATTTTTTTAAATGTTTTTTATAAATAGCTTTATAATTTAATAATTATAATTAAATATTTTTAAAAAATAATTTTAAAGTAAAATAAATAATATATAAAGTTTATTATTTTTTTAATATTTATTAAGGTTAATTTAATTATATTATAATTATTAAAGTTAAAAAATTTTATAGTTATAAATGTTATTTATTTAAATATAAATTATTTTATAATTTAATAATTATATATTAAATAATATTAAAAAAATATTTTAAAATAAAATATTTAAAATATAAAACTTTTTATTTTTTTTATATTTATTAAATTAAATTTAATTATATTATAATTGTTAAAGGAAAAAAGTCTTTTAATTATAAATATTAATTTAAATATAATAAAATATTTTATTTATATTATTTTATAATTTAATAAATATATATTTAATAGTTTTTAAAAAATACTTTTAAGTAAAATATTTAATATATAAAATTCCTTTTTTCTTATTAATTAATTAGAAATAATTTAAGTATATATATTAAATGTTAAAGTTATTAAAGTTATAATAATATTAAAAGTGTTTAATTAATTATATTTATATTAAAAGTTTTAATAAAAGCTTTATTAAACAATTATTAAATATAATTATATAATGTTAAATTATATTTAAATTAATTATTAGCTTTTTTATACTTTTAATATAATTAATATTTAATATATATTTAATAAAAAAGTTAATAAAAAAGGTTATAATTAACAAATGTTAATTTAAGTTAAAATGTTTTAAATTATATGTTTAAAAAATTTTATAAAAATTATAGTTTTTTTTAATTAGTTTAAAGTTTTTATAACGAAATAAGTATAAAGATTTTTCAACTTATAATTTAAGCTTTATTAAAATAAGTAATATAATAAATAACTTTATATATATTTAAAGTATATTATTAATTAAAAGCAAAGCTTTTTTTTCTTAATAATTTATATTATTTAATTAATTAAAAGATTTAACATTATAATAATTATGTGATAAATAATACTTTTTTTACTTTATTTTATTTTTTAATTATTAAAACTTAAAACTTAACTTAAAATTAAACTTAAAATATTATTATTTTTACTTATTATAAACTATTTAAATTTAAATATACCTTAAAAACGAAATAATAACTTTATTTTATATAATAATTAAAATAAATAATTAAAAATATTATATTTAAATTAAATAAAAAGATTTAATAAAAGTAAAAATATATTAAATAATATATATAAGGCTAATAAGCTTATTAATTAATTATATATTATAATATTTATAATTAAAGTTATTTAAAATAAAAGTTAAAAGGTTTTTTTTAAAAAATTTATATAATGTTTTTTTAATTATTTATATTAAAAATTAATAAAATTTAATATTAAATAATAATAACGTTATTAAAATTTTATTATATATATAAAATTAAAAAACAAATATTAATAAATTATTATTATATTATAATTATTATAAAATAACCTTATTATATTTTTTATATATTTACTTTATATATGCTTTATATTCTAAATTTTAAAACAATTAATTATTAAAGCATATAACTTATATTAAAGCTAATTTTATTTAAATACTTTTAATTATATAATTATTATAATAGTTTTACTTTTAATAATAATTACTTTTAATATTTATATTTGTTTAATTAATATTTATAAAGTTAATTAAGTATAAAGCTAATATTTTAATAAATAAATAAATAAATAATAATTAATAAGTTTTTAATTTAAAGTAAATAAAACTTAAGTAATAGTAAATAAATAATAACTTTAATAATTATTAAAATTAAAATTAAATATTTTAAATAGCTTTTTTATTTATTTAAAAATAAGTTATAATAAATATAATATAAAATTATTAACGATTTTTTATTTTATTAAGATAAAAATAAAATAACCCTTTTAATTATTATTTTTAATAGTTTATAAAATATAAACTTTTTAAAAAAATATAAAATAATTAATATAATTATTTTAAAAATTTATATATTAATTATAATAATTAAAAAAGTATATATATTATTATAAAAGTAACGTTATTATAAACGAATAATTTATAACGCTTTATTTATAATATACCCTTTAATTTTTATAATATAAGTAATTTAAAAGCTACGTACTTTTAATAATTATTTTTTATATTATTAAGCCTTTTTACCTTATGCTTAATAAAGCTTTTTAACGCTATACACTTTTATTAAATAGTTTTAATATAATTTAAACCTTAAATATAAGGCTTAAATTAAAAGTAATTAACGTTATAAAGTATTATTATAATAAAATATAATTTTAAACCGTTACGTTAATTAAAGGCTTATAACTATTATAAAAGTAATATTATTATAAGTAAATAACTTATAACGTTTTATTTATAACATATGTTTAAAAAATTAACTTTTATAAAGTTAATAAAAATATATTAAATATAAATATACTTATATATAACGTTTATTTATATAAAAGAGTTTTTATTAAATTTTAAAATATATAATTTATATTAATTATAAAATTATTATTACGCTTTTAAAATATATTTTAAAATTAAATAATTATAATAAGTTAAAAATATTTAATATTTTAACCTTTAATAAAATAAAACTTTTTTAAAAATAATAAATTAAATAAATAATTAATTTAATAAATATAAAAGTTAAAGCTTAAAAAGTTATAAAGTTATGTTTTAAATTTTAATAATTAAAAAAAAGAAAAAGAAAAAGATAAAGAAATATTATTTTATTTAAAAAATATATTTATATAATTTTTATTTATTTATTTATTT
Source organism: Hypoxylon sp. EC38 (assembly GCA_002120335.1). NCBI lineage: Eukaryota > Fungi > Ascomycota > Sordariomycetes > Xylariales > Hypoxylaceae > Hypoxylon > Hypoxylon sp. EC38. The sequence continues at coordinate 453,426 of KZ111245.1, forward strand.
ATTTATTTATTTATTTATTTATTTATTTATTTATTTATTTATTTATTTATTAAAAAGTTTTATTAACGTAAAATTTAAACTTAATCTTTTATTTTTAATTTTACGATTTTTTTACTACGTTATTATAATTATATATCTTTTTAATTTAAAGTATTAATTACGTAAACTTTATATTAATCGAATAAAAATATAATTATTTAGTTAAGTATAATTTTTTAAAACTTTTAATTAAAAACTTATTAAAATTATTAAAAGTTATATATATAAAATCTTTTTTAACTTTTAAAGCTTTAAAGTTTTAATAGCTTTAATATTTTCTTTAAAATACCTTTTATATTTAACCTTTAATATTTTAACTTATAAGTATAATATTATTATATATTTTTACCTTTATTAAATAAAAACTTATAAAGTTATTAAGATTTAAAACCTAAGGTAAAAATAAGAAAAGCTTATTTAATTATTACGTAAAAAGGCTTATTAATTACTTTATTAATTACTTTATTAATTTTATATTAAAATTAATTTTTAACGTAAAACTAATGTAAAAAACCTTTAGTTAAAATAATATTAAAATAAAAACAATTAAAACGTATAAATTTATTTTTAAACGAAATAATATCTTTTATTTCATTTTTCTTTAATAATTAAAATTTAAAACATAATTTAATAACCTTTTAAACTTTAACTTTAATATTTATTATTAAAGTAATTTTTAATTATTATTATTTTTAAAAATAAACTTATTTTAATTACTTTATATATTTTTAATTTATTATAATTTTTTTAAAAACGTAATAGTATTTTTAATATTAACTTATTAAATATTATAAATTAAAATTAAATAAGTTACTTATTAAAACTATTTAATTAAAAATAAAATAGCTTATTATATTAAAAGAAATAATATAATAATTTAATAATAAATTGTTTTTATTAAAAAGTAAAAAGTAAAGTTACTTTAATTAATTATTAAATATTTTAAAAACTTAATTAAAGCTATTTTATTAAATTAAAATAATTTAATTTATTAATAATTATTTTAAATTTTACTTAAACTTTAAAATAATATAATAGTAATTTTATTTTTACTTTTTAATATAAAAGGATTTATATTAATAATATTTTCTTAATGCTTTTAATTTAAACTTATATATATAACTATAATTAATATTAATATTTTACTTTAATATTAATAAATATAAAAGTAACTTAAAAAGTTAAAAATATTAAAAACTTTAAAGTTTAAAGTTATAATAGCTTATTAATTAATTTTATTTATAATAATATAAAATTATTTATAAAGTTTTTAAGATATAAGATATTTAAAATATAAAACCGTGTATTTTTACGAATTTTATTTATTAAACTATTAATTTTTAAACTTTTTTTTTAAATTTTTTCTTCCCGGGTAGCTCGGCTTAAACTTTGTAAAACTCGGGCTTTTATGCCACTAAGGGTGGCCTCTTAGTTTTACGAGGGCTATTGTGTCGAATTTAAGAAGCTTATTAAGAATTTCCTATCGCGGAAATCTTAAGTGTTAATCACTTTAAAAATTCGAGATGTGGCAATGCGATAGGAGCTATGGTAGGAGCTATAGTAGGTGTGGCAATATAGCAGGTATAGCAGGTGTGATAAAAGTTACAAGGGTTAAAAAAAATAAAAATAAAAATAAAAATAAAAATAAAAATAAAAATAAAAATAAAAATAAAAATAAAAATAAAAATAAAAATAAAAATAAAATAAAATAAAATAAAATAAAATAAAAT